>BLKR01000509.1:75000-492348 GCA_011170035.1 Teleogryllus occipitalis
AATACCTATATTTCCCAATGAATTCTAGAAGTCGCGCACAGGTAGTGAAGTTACATTTATGTCCAGAAGCAAAACAAGGGGCCATCTCAGCATTTGCTCCAAGGATCACGGAAACTGGACGAAAAACTTGATCGACATGGGGGTCACTGACCCAGAAGCTGCAATACTTGTTATAGGTTGTTTAGAATTATACAGTCCAAATGGTAAATAATACATTAAATATCATTGTTAAAATTAATGTTACTTTCCTTTTGATGCTTAGTGTAGTCTCTAATTATACAGAAACAATTACGCAGCAGAAACGGTTTTACGTGGGATTTAACCTTTTCTATCGAATTTAGTCGTTTAATGTCATCTGACAAAGTGTTGTAAGATAATGTACATGTATCTATCTGGGTATGTTTTCTTGAGTTTTTCGGAAATGTACATATTCGTATAATTGTTTTCCATTTTATCGCGGTATCGATTTCTTCATGTAAAGCACTGGGGATAATAGTCTACATATGTAGCTGATTTGCCTTTGCAAATAGTTTTTACCATACGGGAGCGAATATTTTCATATCAATTCTTGCCAAAAGTGCTTGTTGCTTCATGTATTCATCACCAACTATTCATAATTGAACTTTATAAGTAAAACAGAATCGACATCCCGGAGCTGAAGACACCATGCACAAATTACCCTTCCCCTGACAGTACAGCACACAGTTTTTAGCTATTTTTGACAATAAATAAAACAAATACGATAAATAACGATAAATAAAAAACGTCGGATATCAGTCGACGGAAATTTCGACCAAAACCGCTCAACTCTGAGGCTACGGTCACAGTTTCTCCGAAATATCTGTCGCTCGCTATCGGACGACTACGAGCGAAATCGTCCGACTTATTTCGTCCGAAATTCACCAGAATGGCTTTGACTCTCCAACTGATTTCGGACGAATGAACCGACAAATTCGAACGAAACAGATCTTCGTCCGACAGCCCATGTTTCCGGCCGCCGTCGGAAGTGGACGTTCAGATTCAATGTGAGCATTTCCGGTAACAAGCACGTGTTTGAACGAATCGGGCATATCTGATGGAAACGTCCCCCGTCGGCTGACCGAAATTTTGGCCACAATCACCGGGAGCGGTAGCTCAGAGCACCAACTGATGTCACTGCAGCACTTCTGACCGGGAGGTCCTAGGTTACACTCCCCACGGCGGCAGGATTTTCGACACTACCTTTTCAGCTAGATCGAATTCAGTTGCTGTCCTGAAGTGAATTCTAGAGTCAGGCTACTCTGATCGATAGTTTTCCGTGCTTTCTCCGATCAACACCAGGCGAATGCCGGAGCAGTACCCTACCAAACGGGCCACGGACCGCGCGCGATCTTTCCTTCCTTTTCCTTGTCCTATCGTCTCCCCTTACACACACACACACTTACACCAACATGCACTACACTACAACATATTTTGGGAGGTAGGTCGGGAGCTTAGAGCTTGTCCCGGCTGGGGCGGTGCCCCGTTGGGGGGAGAGTCCTGATTAGGGGGAAACCCCGTTAGCCGACGGTAGGTCGGCGCCGGATCTCACCATCCAGCGGGGGAAGATCACCGCCATCTCCCGAGAAAAAACATGCACTACACTCACGGGACTAATGACCACAGCAGTTGACGCGCCCGGAAACACGAAAAAATCAATGAATTAGCCACAGTCTTTTCCACTGTGACCGCCGCCTGACAGCCTTCTAAAGTATGTTTTTGAGTCTTGCGAAGTAAGAATGCCAGGAAGGTCTCCAGGCGGCCGTGCGTTCCCCCGCCCAGCAGCGCCCCCTGCGCGCCCCCAGCGCGTATCGCTCGTAATCTGGAAGGGAGCCTGCCGGCCCTGCGACGTCGTATTTTCGTGGTCTCTCCCCACGGGCCCCGCCCCCTCTGCCTGCACGCGATCGCCCGCCCACCGCCCTCTGCACGTGACGGACGCCCCGCACGCGCGCGCGCGCGCGCGCACGGGCGGGCGATAGGGCGATGGGCGCAGGGCGACGGGCGGCGCTGGGCCGGGAAATGAAGTGCAGGCCCTTCTCGCTCCCAGATTAGCCGACGGGTGAGGGATGCGCTAGTCGGCGTTCGAGCGGTGTCTCCTATCGGAATCTCATTTTTCTCCCTCCGGGATGTTTGGATGAATGCCTTTTCGAATCAGGTGTTCGAAATACCCGTGAAAGGGGGAAGTAATTCGTTTCGTGTACAAATCACCATCATAATTCTTTAATAGTTGGAGCATTTTCGAATTCTAGGAAAAAGAAACGAGGAAGATAACAGAATTGAACTGATTTTTTAAAATAATCCTCATGGGATCGGTCAATTAATGTATTATACTAGTTTGCCAACGTTTCGGAATATTTTATTCCATCATCAGGGCTAACAACCAAAAAACACAATCACAATAAATACGGACAAACTCTTCTGAACAACAACAACATACAAACAAACATGAATGAACATACATGTGGAACAATAATAATACAGATAACTAAATAAATAACTACATTATACACCGTATATCTAACGGATACACACCTTACTAATAGATATAATGGTCAACCATAATGTATCTCCACATCACAACTCCAATACAGAGTTGCTGAAGCACCCACGTCCATAGCATGGTGCTATGGACGTGGGTGCTTCAGCAACTCTGTATTGGAGTTGTGATGTGGAGATACATTATGGTTGACCATTATATCTATTAGTAAGGTGTGTATCCGTTAGATGCCACGGTGTATATCAGTTTATTTAGTTATCTGTATAATTATGTTCCACATGTATGTTCATTCATGTTTGTTTGTATGTTGTTGTTCAGAAGAGTTTGTCCGTATTTATTGTGATTGTGTTTTTTGGTTGTTAGCCCTGATGATGGAATAAAATATTCCGAAACGTTGGCAAACTAGTATAATACATTAATTGACCGATCCCGTGATTTTCCTACTACTTATTAACGGTCGTGAGTTCTACAATGATGAATAATCCTCATCTTCTACATGTTCTTCTTCATCTTAATCTTCTTCTTCTTGATCTCCATTTCCTACTTCTTTTCCTTTTTATTTTTCTTCTTCATTTCCTTCTTCTTCTTCTTCTCCTTTTCCTCAGATACACAGTCATTTTAGGACTCCGCTGGCAAACTGCTTTTTCAAAATTTTCCCCAGGCGATAAGGAATTCTTTGCCCGTATGTACGGTATTCTAAGATTCTCTTGGGCAATCGGTTGGCATGCATCCTTTCAACGTGTTCAATTCAGGAAATTCTGGAGCCGCTAATTTCTCTATAAGGCAGCAGACCGCAAGTTCTTCACACATTTTTGAAGCGTACAAAAAACCTCATCTCTCAAGGATCGTCTGTCCAAAATACAGTTAGTTTTTACTGATACATTACACGTTTACGTTTTACGTTTACGTTATACATTATATGTTTTTTATTGCCTTCGATACGGACGATACGGAGTTCGATAAACGCTGTATAACTTACCTGGATTGAAAGGATCGTGGTTATGAGAGAAATATGAGAACAGTTGAATGATGCTACATTCACTGTTATAGAGGGAATTATGGGAGGGAAATATGAAAAGACAAACCGAATCAAGTTAGCATCTACTTAATTAGTAAATAGGTAAGTTTGAATCAATAAAGTAAGGTAAGAAATAAAATTATGTATGTACCACGAGTGTTAACTGGTTCTAATGATCTCGAGCATTTAGCAACAAAAAACTTTCGGGCATTTAGTCTCCGCTCGATCATTAGAAATTCTTATAGCGCCCTTGGTGCGTAAATAACTATTTCAGCACTCGTGCGTGGAAACTAGTACTTACCTTCATGTTTGTGTGTGACGATGATATAGAACACTATCATATTTACTTCCTTTTATAGGAGAGCAATTTGAAGATGCTTTACTTTTGACTTGGAAGCGGACTTATATAAAAGCACTGTAACTCGGCCAATTCTTGATGTAGACATACCCATACTGCAAACAAGTCCTGATCATGTTGTAATGAAAATAAACAAAACACTGGGGGAACATGAACCAACATGGCTGTCGCTCGCATATTGAGAATGATCTTAAGAGTATATAATTCAAAGTTTTCATGTATTCGTTCTAAAACATAATTTTAGCAACACGTACGAAAGTATTTTTCGCGTGTTCGTGTTGTTGATTCTAAAAAACTAAAAATCGTTGCCTCATCCGCCAACACTGCATTCGTACGCCAAATGCTTTCTATACTAGTTACGTAAATAGTTGTTTACGGTACGCATTTTATTTTGCGTGTAGGAAATGTTGCGACACGATGTCAATTTGCCGAGTAGCGCATTCCTCCGAGCAAAACAAAATCATTTTCACATCGCGTGTCATACACTATTTTCTAGATAACCTCATAGATCTTCATTTTATTTTAATACTAGTACAAAAATCACTTTCTGACACACTAAGGTCAATAATAGCTGATTCTGTTACACGATAGTACTTTTTCTTTGTTGCGTTCACGTATTTATCTAAACTCTTGAAGATCGTCTCACTTTTAGTTCTAGGTTATAAGTTTAAAATTGAACTTTCAATACGCTTCACATGGCCTGAAAGAACAGTTTTTTTCTGGTGGCTGTCAGAAATAAGTATTTTGCATTCCGATAGGAGGTAGCTTGTGGCTCAGAGCAAAGTCGCTCGCCTTTCACCACTGAGATCCGGGTTCGATTCCCGTCGAATCTCATGTGAAATTTGTTCCAACAAAACGAGTTTGCCTGCTTCGCAGGGTCTAAATCAACTCCCTATAAAGTGTCCTAAACCCTACCCCTGTCCTAATTCCTTCCCCATTGGCCGCTGGGTAATGACGCAAGAGAGCGAGTAGTGTGATAGGCTTAATCCCATTAAGAGCAAAGGCCTCATGCATGCAGGGTGTGTGGTTGGCTTCTTGGTTGTTGCCTTTCTGGATGTCTTCAAACTTAGTGGTCGTTTGCAGTAGTGCCATGGGCCTTCCAAGTGGGTCTGTCGCGAGATGCTCGCGTCCAGGTGTTGCCTCCTTCTTTGTTGAATTCGTCTGCCCATCTCAGTCTTTGTCTGCCTTCATTCCTCCATCCCGTTCATTGGTTTCTCCGACCAACACCAGGCGAATGCCGGAGCAGTACCCAACCAAACGGGCCACGGACCGCGGGCGATCTGTCCTTCCTCTTCCTTGTCCTATCATCTCCCATTACACACACACTTACACTAACATGCACTACACTACCACATATTCCGGGAGACCGGTCGCGAGCTTAGAGCTTGTCCCGACTGGGGCGGTGCTCCGCTGGTGGGAGGGTCCTGGTTAGGGGGAAACCCCACTAGCCGACGGTAGGTCGGCGCCGGATCTCGCCATCCAGCGGGGGAAGATCACCGCCATCTCCCGAGAAAGAAACATGCTCTACACTAACGGGACTAATGACCGAAGCAGTTGACGCGCCCGGAAACACGAAAAAATCAATCAATCAATCAAAACCATCCCGTTCTTGGATAACACATCGTTGCGGCGTATGCCCATCTTTGTTCGCCCTGTTTCGTCACCCAAGTAGTACCTTCTTTCTCCCCTAGTAGGAGTAAGGAGCGTAACAAAATTTGCGTGGTCAGGCAGAAGAGCAGGCCTCATGGCCTGAGTCTCGCCACGTAAAACAAGGCATTCATTCATTCATTCTTTCTTTCTTAGCTAAGTCGGGCTACGTGTCCTCCCCAGCGCCATTTTTGGTGTTCTGCATGTAGGACGACATCTTTTATTTTTGTTATGTCCCTTATGGTAAAGCTTTTAACTTTGTCTCTAAGCGTGCTATTCAGAATCTTGCATTCTATTTTCCGTTGGCATCTGCTTAGTAATATTTTTTGGGTCTCAGTTAGCGCCCATGTTTGTGATCCGTTTATAAGAGCGGGGGTACACGAGAATATTAATAGAGGATTATTCCCGACAAATACGACAAGTAAACACTAAAAGAACTAATTAATGTTAATGAAAGATTACTACCGACAACATCAAGTAAAAACTAAAAAAAGAATTAATGTTAATGGGGGATGACTACCGACAACTATGACAAGTAAACACTAAAAATCTAATTAATGTTAATGCAGGACGACTACCGACAACTATGACAAGTACACACAAAAACTCATTAATGTTAATGGAGGATTACTACCGACAACTGTGACAAGTAAACACTAAAAAAGCTAACTAATGTTAATGCAGGACGACTACCGACAACTATGACAAGTAGACACAAAAAACGAATTAATGTTAATGAAGGATTACTACCGACAACTTCAAGTAAAAACTAAAAAAAGAATTAATGTTAATGGGGGATGACTACCGACAACTATGACAAGTAAACACTAAAAAACTAATTAATGTTAATGGAGGACGACTACCGACAACTATGACAAGTAAACACAAAAAAAAAACGAATTAATGTTAATGGAGACTCCTATACGCTCAATGCTCACACAAGGGCTTTGTGATGCGATACGATTATGGCGCTACAAATTTTTAAAAAACTATACTGAGACTTCCGACAAACTGAGTAGTGCGAAGATGGCTGTGGTGATGCCGAGTGGCAAAATGCGCATCTGTGGCAGCTTTGGCACGCCGCCGGTGATAACTGGACGACCGGACGCGCGTGACAAGCGCCAGGAAAGACGCTCTACCACGAACCGTCCAGTTCCCCACGGGGAAGGAAGTGCTTGATTATGAGGGGAAATGGGGAAATGCAACCTTATCAGTCCGGCCCGTGTACACAGACCTACATATTATGCATACACTAGTAGTACGACATTTAAAGCACTTGTACCCTAGTCGGGTTGCCACCATTACAACTGTGAAATGATGAACATTTAATGAAAACCACCTGAAGATAAGGAACCTAATCAGTAGAGTCCGGAAGTTTGGCGAAGAGTCTTTTACTTTTGGAACGATTTTAAGACTTTTAACAACTCCAGAACTGTAGATCTGGAGTTGTTTGAGATTTTCAGTTTGCCTTTTTATGAATGATGTTTTATGTACGGTGGTTACAGCAGAAATCTTGTGGAAATCCATCTGGATGGGTAAAAAGGATCTGTGGGAATTCTGATGCGGTATTGTTGACGTAATTTATGAAGAAATAATGGAAGTCATCTCCGTCAACTTGATACATTTATATAGAGAGTTGACTTTCGACCGGGAGCGGAAGCTCAGTGCATCAATTGATGTCACTGCAGCGCCTCTGACCGGGAGGTCCTAGGTTCAAGTCCTGACGGCGGCAGGATTTTCGACACTAGCTTTTCAGTCACTGTCTGGAGGAGAATTCTATCAGCCGGCTGCTCTGATCGGTAGTTTTCCGTGGTGTCTCCGATCAACACCAGGCGAATGCCGGAGCAGTACCTTACCAAACGGGCCACGGACCGCGCGCGATCTGTCCTTCCTCATTCTTGACTTATCCTCACCTCCTACTTACACACTCTTACACTAACATGCACTATACAACCACATATTCCGAGAGATCGGTTGGGAGCTTAGAGCTTGTCCCGGCTGGGGCGGTGTCCCGCTGGTGGGAGAGTCCTGGATAGGGGCAAGCCCCACTGGCCGACGGTAGGTCGGCGCCGGATCTCGCTATCCAGCGGGAGAAGATTACCGCCATCTCCCGGCGAAAAACATGCACTACACTAACGGGACTAATGACCAAAGCAGTTGACGCGCACGGAAACCCGAAAAAATCAATCAATCTATCAATTGATTTGCGATGGCTTTGCCGTCATCATCAGTCTACAAAGTAAAGAAAATAAAACATAAATAAAATACAAAGTAAATAAAAAATGAGAAAAATTATGAGATTAATATAAGTAATAGATACATTAAAAGAATCTAATAATAATAATAATAATAATAATAATAATAATAATAATAATAATAATAATAATAATAATAATAATAATAATAATTAAAAGCCAATAGCAAATGATATCACAAACAGTTAAACATAGCGTTTTGCCACACAGTGAGGTAAGCAAAGCAACTCAACTTATTCTTTTCCACGTTTTGCAATTTTTTCTCTTAAAATTAAAATTTAAGAAATGTTTAGTCAGCCAAATAGCATTTAAGTTTAATCAGGCAAATTCAGAATATTCAGAAAAAGATACTGTGCAATGCGATCGATTCACCTATTTATATGCGAATGGGTAGACCCCATCGTGATCTCAGCATGAAGACAGTAGAGGAAGTAACTAAATAGTATGCAGTAAAACACAGCGTCGTCTACTGAGTCACAAAAACACGGAATCATCAAAACTTCTCGATTCTACTGAAAAATAAGATTAAAGAGGAAATCTACCGACTTTTTCTAATTTATATCCTGAAATGAACTTTTGTGATATCTAAAGATTGGTAGAATCACAAACACTGTTAGTATTTATATTGGTAGATCTAACACTCGTTACATTTACTGTAGTTGTGTTAATAAATAATGAAAAAAATTAACGTACTTTGTTTCACTTCCAATTCTTGGTAGAAGATTCGAAATGAAACAAAAGTTTACGATATATGTTTACAAATGCTTTGGTTCCTGCTCTTGCGCATACGGTTTTAGTAGGAAATGTTGGTAATCTTGGATTGATTGATTGATTGATTTTTTCTTGTTTCCGGGCGCGTCAACTACTTCGGTCCTTAGTCCCGTTACTGTAGTGCATGTTTTTTCTCGGGAGATGGCGGTGATCTTCCCCCGCTGGATGGCGAGATCCGGCGCCGACCTACCGTCGGTTAGTGGGGCTTCCTCCTAACCTGGACTCTCCCACCAGCGGGGCACCGCCCCGGCCGGGGTAAGCTCTAAGCTCCCGACCGGTCTCCCGAAATATGTGGTAGTGTAGTGCATGTTAGTGTAAGTGTGTGTGTAAGGGGAGAGGATAGGACAAGGAAGAGGAAGGACAGATCGCGCGCGGTCCGTGGCCCGTTTGTTAGGGTACTGCTCCGGCATTCGCCTGGTGTTGATCGGAGAAACCACGGAAAACGACCGATCAGAGCAGACGCTCGCTAGAATTCTCCTCCAGACAGCAGCTGAATTCGACCTAGCTGAAAAGCTAGTGTCGAAAATCCTGCCGCTGTCAGGACTCGAACCTAGGACCTCCCGGTTAGAGGCGCTGCAGTGACATCAGTTGATGCACTGAGCTACCGCTACCGGTGGTAATCTTGGAAAGAATATTAATTTTATTTTATGTATTTCCATCAAGAAGTGTTTGTGACATATGGGGGAGAAGTATACACTACATACACTTTTTAGAGCTCCAGAATCTCTTCCCTACCCTTCAACTATACATAGTGGTATTATGAATAACAGTACGATTAACAAAGTGAGGTTAGATATATTTTCAAAGTAGAAATTCGAGAAAAATAAAACTTTTTACATCGGTAAACGAACTACAGATTTTATTTTATTATATTATTAACAAAATAGCATTTCTCACCGTTGGTTGTATTCTACCACAACTAGCAACGAGAGCTCAACAAACAGTGCACATATATAAGCTACATTGATGTCCAAAACAAAACAACGAGCAACTCAGTATTTGCTCAATGGATCAAGTGAGATCCAGCGAAAACCGATCGGGATGGCATTTATGCATACCGGAATAAACATTTTAGCAATTCACACTTTCTCTCTGCAACTTTGTCACTATCTCTCTGTCACTCTTGTCTCTTTCTATGTCACTCTTGTCTCTTTCTCTGTCACTCTTGTCTCTTTCTCTGTCACTCTTGTCTCTTTCTCTGTCACTCTGTCTCTCTGTCACTCCGTCTCTCTGTCTCTCTCTCTCTGCCTCTCTGTCTGTCTCTCTATCTCTCTCTGTCTCTCTGTTTGTTTCTGTCTATCTGTATCTCTCTGTCTCTCTGTCAGTCTCTTTCTCTCTATCTGTCTCTGTCTCTCTTGCTGTCTCTCTATCTCTCTCTCTCTCTCTCTCTCTCTCTCTGTCTCTCTCTCTCTGTCTGTCTCGCTCTGTCTGTCTCGCTCTGTCTGTCTCGCTCTGTCTGTCTCGCTCTGTCTGTCTCGCTCTGTCTGTCTCGCTCTGTCTGTCTCGCTCTGTCTGTCTCGCTCTGTCTGTCTCGCTCTGTCTGTCTCGCTCTGTCTGTCTCGCTCTGTCTGTCTCGCTCTCTCTGTCTGCCTGTCTGTCCCTCTTTCTCGCTCTCTCTCGCTCTGTGTGTGTGTGTGTGTGTGTTGAGACAGAAAGAAAAAACTCGCATACATGAAGTAAAACTCAAAGTTTGGCTACGCATTGAACATGCACCCTTCGTGTCGGGTTAAATGCATGTAGATTGTTTCACTCGGAGCCCGCGGCGGCGGTAAAAAAGATGAAAGCCGAGCGGGGCCACCCGAATCGTATCTCGCCCTCTCTCCATTTCTGGTAGGGCCCCTTTTTGTAGGAATACGTAAGTGGATCTGGCTACAAGCAACTGGGAATATGAAGCATATTACGCCCTCCCATAAAATGCATGAGAAATGTAATTTTGAGAAGGAAGCATGCGCCAGTGGAAATACTGAATTCGTTTGGTTCTGGATGCCTCTTAACGAAGTCAAAAGGGAGTGTATGGGAAATAGGAAATGAAAAATTCTGTTTTAGTAATTGAAGGGGTCTAGAAAGTTCTAAGCCACGATGAAAACTAAAGTAAGATAATACTAGTAATAAATTCGACATGTCGGTTATTACATTTCGTTTGGGTATAGATACGCGGGTGTAACAAATGACGCTGTACTGAGAAAATAGTTTTCCACTGTGTTACGAAAGAAGGCAAATTTAAACTTAATCTTTCTATTTCTCACGATGAAAGGGATGTGACATGAGACTATCTAGAGGCAATTGATTAAAAATACATTTCGTCCCCGGTTGTTATAAAATTGTCAACACATGTTAATAGTAGTTCATGCAATTAGTTTATAATAAGTTTTATTGCATGTTTTGAAAACTATCGACGTTAGAAGCGAGTTTTCAAAATTGTATGAATGCAATAAAGCAACATTAAAAAAAGTTGCATACTCTATTTTTTGTATACGAGTATTTTAAATTTATAAGAGAAACAAAGTTAATTTTGCGAAACAACTTAATTGTGACGTCTCCGCTGATTGTCATCTATTCCGTTTACCGCTACCACTCCACAATTCCCTCGCTGCTATTGGCTGAATGTGTAATGACGCAATCATTCGTGGCGTAAAATGCTAAAACGTCATCATTCGTACCGATTATGAACGATTTCTTGCAACAGAAAAAGTACGTCATGTTGCTAGTATCGAAAATGACGCCACTACTACCGGGAGTGAAACCCTTGGACCTCCGGGTGGGCTGCGCTGCAGTGACATCAGCTGATGCCCTGAGCCACCTCTCCCGGTAGAGTTAATATAGAAAATGCTGCCACCGTGGGGAGTGCAACCCCAGGACCTCCCGGTCAGAGGCGCTGAAGTGACATCGGTTGATGCCCTGAGCCACCTCTCCCGGTAGGAGGAGAAGTGCGAGTGATGCACCTGCTGATGGTCGGAAGGGCTGCTCGCCACGCCACGCCAATGCAATGTGAGGCGGGGGCGAGGGCGACAGATGAGGGGAAGCGCGCGCCGTCGGGGGGCTTCGGAGGCAGGGGAGCGGGAGGCGGAGGTTCCGGGCGCTGTGTGGGCGGTTGCCAGGGCGATGACGGGGCGGCGGGGGCGGGGACGGGGCGAGAGCGGGGAGGCGACGGAGGCGGCGCAAGTGGTGGCGTTCAGCCGTGGGGCGGTAGAGGAAGGAGTAGCGATGGCGGAGGCGGAGGAGCAGTGTGGATTGATTGATTGATTTTTCGTGTTTTCGGGCGCGTCAACTGCTTTGTTCATTAGTCCCGTTAGTGTAGTGCATGCTTTTTTAACGGGAGATGGTGGTGATTTTCCTCCACTGGATGGCGAGATCCGGCGCCGACCTACCGTCGGCTAGCTGGGTTTCCACCTAACTAGGACTGTCCAACCAGCGGGCAGTCCAACCAGCACCGCCCCAGCCGGGACAAGCTCTAAGCTCCCGACCGGTCTCCCGGAATATGTGGTAGTGCAGTGCATGTTAGTGTGAGTGTGTGTTTAAGGGGAGAGAATAGGACAAGGAAGAGGAAGGACAGATCGCGCGCGGTCCGTGGCCCGTTTGTTAGGATACTGCCGATCAGAGCAGCCGGCCGCTAGAATTCTCCATCAGACAGCGACTGAATTCGACCTAGCTGACAAGCTAGTGCCGAAAATCGAGCCACTGTTGAGAGGGTAACCCTAGAACTTCCCGGTCAGAGGCGATGTAGTAACATCAGTTGATGCACTGAGCTACCGCTCCCGGTTCTGCCTCAAAGCTAAACCCTGCCGGCGGGAAGACTTGAGGGCGAGGGGTGCCTCCCTTGAGGCGCTCGCCCTCGCCCTCGCCCTCCCCCTCGCCCTCCCAACCTCGCTGGCACGCAGGTGCCGCCCCCGGCAGCCCCTGCGCCGCCTGGCGCCCGACATGCAAATCACGGCGCTCCCCACCCCCTGCCGCCTCTCGCCCTCTCCCTTTCCCTTTAGGGCTCAAGATGCACAGTGTAGCCCGTTGCTCTGCGCCACCCATTCCTTCATTTCATATCTCCTTTTGTTAGAAATTTATTTCGTGACGTAACCTCTGAGCCCTTCTAAGACAAGAGTAATCCTCCGTTCAGTTGTTTTGTCTTTGTGTCTCGTCACGTCGCAGTCAGTCAAAACCTTTATCCCTTCGGACAGGTGTTGTGCACCGTTAGTAACCAGGGTTACCAGGCGGTCACCCGTCCAGGAATCCGTGGTGTCTCGATTTGCTTAACTTTCGTAACTTTACGGAGCGCAAGTAATTCGGCGGCTAACGACTTGTCAGACAACTTTGGATTGCGTAGAACTGTAAGTGTTTTGATCCATCAATCCATCCAAAACCAACATTAAAATACTTGAAGTTCTCCATACTGCCTTCCGATGTTTCTATTTCTACCCCTCTCCTGAATGCTGGCTGAGACATTATTAATTCTTTTGATCTCTGTAGGTTCTATGGGATTCTCTCAATATGTACGGGCTCTAGCTTCATCATGAGATTCCGTGGGTTGCAATGTCTTCTCCATGCCATTGCCCAATCCACTTCAGGGCACCAAATAAATTGCTTTCGAAATGCAACCAATAGATGCAACCGACGCCACCAATAGATGAACATTAGATTCTTGGCTGTCAGGAAGATGCCGCGTCCTAGGCCCAGTTGCCAATATTTCGGCCGTCAGACTGCGACCTTCTTCGGGGCGAAACGCATTTCGAACAATATCTACACACAAGTGTATCAGAACAAATATCACAAACTTCTAGATCGTACAGAGATGTCGATTTTTTTTACACCCAACATGAATAGGGAAATATCATTAAACGGAGATACACATGTGACATTTTCCCCTAAATGTAAGGCAACTTCTTACGCACATTGTTCGGCAGGTCAAATCCATAAGCAGTCGAGGATCATACCTGCTGAACACCTGTGCATTGTCGGTTGCTTAAAAATGAGGAACAAATGACACATGTATGACGGCTGGGGCAGAAGCCATGGCAAACATTTTTTTAAAGAAATTTTATCAAATCACACAGTTTTATTTGTAGCGTGAAAAAAAGTTATAGTACTGTGTGTTTACATCAAAAGATGGCTTTGTGAGAGTCTCCATTAGCACAGAGAGCAACGTGAAATCAGTTCTCCGACTACTGTCGTGCCAGATGAATGTAACCTCTTTCCAGAAGGACTCATACACCAAGATAGCCGTTCTCCACGAGAGATATGTCCAAGGGATTTGGTGGAAGCTGTTAGAGAAAACGCCCTTCCATCTCGGACAGTGGCGAGATGGGTAGAAAAATGTCTGCGAGGATGCGTAGCAACCACTGATCAGCAACACACGTGACAACCTGTGTGTGTTCGGATAGATATGGCACGTGCGGTATTGAGCATCTGCCTAATCGACCCTTTAGAATGAACATGTAATGCTTTTGTAATGTTCTGAACTCGTATATGCTGAAATTCTTTCGAACATGAAAGTAGCACTGTCATTTCAAATTCCTTAATAAATATGAGAAACACAAGTTTGTTATGTCATTAAATGTCTCTGAACGTAGTTCACACCTAGTTCTTTCATGTGTATTTTCCACATTTTCCACCTGTGCTCGTATTCTGACAAATAAAGGTGCATACACTTATGCTCCAACTCTCGTATAAATACATATTATTCCTTTATAGGCAGTTTACTGCTATATGTTGTGCAAAAAGGATTCATTTCCTATCCTTTACATGCCCTAGAAGTTTCTAATATTTATTCGAAAAATCGAGAGCCCACGAAAAAAATTGTGGCACGTAGAACAGTTCAATATTTTGAGAATTCTTAAAACTAGTTTTCGACGCAAATCATAGCTCCTTTTACTATTTTTCTATAATTCTACACCATACAATTGTTCAATATTATGACATAAAAAAGAATATATAACAGGCTTAATATGGAAACGGAAAAATGGGGAAGAGGGGGGGTAACATACAAAAATTCTCGCACGGGTACGCTAGTCGTTACATAAAATAGAATTATAGAAAAATAGTACAAATGACTGTTTTTGTATAAAAACGGTTTTACACAAGATTAGTCGCACTCAAAAACACTTTTAAACTTTTTTCATTATTGTTTATAGTTCTAAGTGTTGAATTTTATTTTTAGCAATTATCGTAATATTCATGTGGTATCCTAATACATAGTAGACTCTCCAGTGTACAGTGGCCAGGTTGTGTTGGGAGATGCTATGTCAGAACGTACACACGACAAATGCACATCAGGAAGAGGAAATAGCTTTCATTTCCCTGCTCGTATCTCAAGCAAATGCGACACATCCGTGTTTAGTACGACAACTTCCGTCTTTTGATTGGCTTTGGTATTTCTGCTTCTTGTCGCGAAAGAGCGTTGCCTTTCACTGTGGTTCCGCGTTCTTGAACACAATGCAAATACTCCTCGAAACACACGAGTGAGACACACACGATTTGTGACACCATCCCTCGCCTGAGTCACAGTTCTATTCTGTAGTAACCTAATCACAGAATTTAGTCACATCTCATAGATTTGTCATTCAGTATTTTTGTTGCGATACATGTATGTTTTTGATGCGTCCTTATGAGTGTGGCTTCGGTGTTTTCCTAATTCTTACATAATCTCAAATTTATCTTTATAAAGTTTACTATCTTTCGAAAACAAGTGCATTAAAGATAACTGATGTATTCTCCTCGTTAAGGATATAACATGCGTGATGTATTCAGTTGCATGATTGATTACTTGCGAAAGGGGAAGCCTAAATCTTTACAGTATGAGTACAACTTAATGAACATACCAGAAAAGTTTGGAAAATTGAAAATAAAGATTGTAAAATAAACCGTCACAAGCTGTACTTCATTGGGATTTCACTTAAAAAAACTTTCCGGAGCCCCATAGAGTTGCCTACACTCAGATCGTTTCCAAAACCGAAAAGCCGTCAAACGGTTCGTGAACGTCGGTAGCAGAATACATAGGAATAATAGTATCCCACTCCCATTGCACATAGCAATGTCGCAGTTCGGTAATTTCACACATTTTCATTTTTTTGTAGTACAAGACCGAAATAGCAACAGTTAGCAGCATGTTTTCCGTTTCGACTCAACATGAATGTAAATGTATGTACTCGTTTATTAAGGACAACAGAAATCCAGGAGAAACTGCTGTGATAATGTATAGTAGTGTTTCTCAGAGAAATAGCACAAGGAACATTTGTTTAGTTAAACTGTATTGTTATATCCACACATCGCAACCCAATGAATAGCCCTGTTAATAGTCGGTGTCAGATTGAGTTTAACAGTCCCCTGTAAGGTAGTGAATAAGTATTAACGCTTTTTCCGAGAAAAGATATTTCTTGTTTATATATTGTTCGTATAAGACGATTGCATTACAATAAGCATTAAATGGTACCCGACCGAAATCACAAATAAACAACTCGGTGGGTCATTTGCTATTTATTGGACTGAGAACATTAATAAGAATACCACATTATCCATTTGTTCTATGCGGGTACCAACTGAGATAGTGCATTAACTATGACTCTGTACCGACTCTGATTGGGAAGTCATTCGGTTCGAGCCCCGGCGGTAGCAGGATTTTCGTAACTAGCTACGTAGGTAGGTCGAATTCAGTCGCGGTCTGGAGGAGAATTCTAGCGGCCGGATGCTCTGATCGGTAGTTTTCCATGGTTTCTGTGTTGGACACAAGGCGAATGCCGGGGAAGTACCCTACCAAACGGGCCACGGACCGCGCGCGATCTGTCCTTCCTTTTCCTTGTCCTATCCTCTCCCCTTATACACACACACACATTTACACTAACATGCACTACACTACCACATATTTCGGGAGACCGGATGGGAACTTAGAGCTTGTCCCGGCTGGGGCGGTGCCTCGCTGGTGGGGGAGTCTTGGTTAGGGGGAAACCCCATTAGCCGACGTTAGGTCGGCGCCGGATCTCGCCATCCAGCGGGGGAAGTTCACCGCCACCTCCCGAGGAAAAAACATGCACTACACTTAGGGGAATAATGACAATAGCGTATGACGCGCCTGTAATCACTCAATCTTGGCATAAAATGTTCACCACACTAATGGAGATAATGAGCAAAGCAGTTGTCCCTGTGCTGTGTGGCAAATCTCGTTGGAGTCGGCTGGAGCTGCGAAGTGCAGCCAGAGGCGCGGCAGGGGGAGGGGCGAGGGGGAGGGGGTGCAGGATATGCGCAATCGGCGTTTGGCACTTGGGTCTCCCCCCCCCCTTGCTCGCTAACGAGGTCACCTCTATCTCACTGGCCAAGGGCACTCGCCCACGCACACATACGCTCTCTTCCCCTATTCACTTAATGCACTTGTCCTTCGCTTCCATTTTCATGTTCCTCTACTGAGTTTCTTCATTTACTGGTTCTTCCCTCCGTCTTGAACTTATTTTTCTCCTCCTCCTCCTTCGTTTTCTTCTGCTCATTTGCTTCACCTTCATATTTACTTGCTCTTCATTTCGTGCTTCTCCCTCCAAGTTGCACTTATTTTTCGTTTCGTTCTCCGAAATCTTATTATTAACTTGTATCATTGTATCGCTGCTCATTTTATCCTGGTCTTCCGCTTTCACGTTCTTCTGTTTTTTTATTGTTCTTCATTAGCTTGACCTTTAATTCACTTTCGTACTGTTTTGAGCTTCTTATTTTCCTGCTTCTTCTCTCCGTCTTTCACTCATTTTTGTCCTCCACTTTTCTCCTTCTCTTTAATGCTCTTCTCGCTCTTCAATTCCTCCTCCAATTTCTTCTTCTTTTCTGCATTACATGGACACATCGTTTCATACACTTCCATATTCTTCTCTTTTTTCTGCTTCTTCTTTTGATTTTGTACTCAGTTTTCTTCTCCTTATTGTTAACATTATTCTTTTTGCTCTTTATTTCCAACTCATCCTTCTCTTCGAATTTCTTTTTCTATATTATTGCTCTTTGAACGTCTGTATTTCTCCTTCATAATCTTCTGAGGTATCTTGCTTCTCATCTCAATCTTGCACTTTTTTCTCCTTATTCTTTTTCTTTATATCTTCCTCCGCGATTTTCTTCTTTTTTATTGCTCGTAATTTCGAAAAAGCACATAATGAATTGAAAACAATGTAAAGAATATATTTTTCTCTAACGCGTCCCCTGACATGCTTAAGGAATTATTTTCTCATCTTCAGTGCTTTTTACAGGTTAGAAATCCACAGACGTCAATAGAAAGTTATATAACTTTCTATTTTATAAATGTAATCAATTTAAATACAAACGATGTAGCAGGAAACGTGAAATAATGTATACTATTTACATCGTGGAAGTTTTACATTCTTTATTCCTCTAACACGATATCGCACAAGATTTCCGCCGGAAGAATTGCAGTATTTCTCTGTATCTAATATCTCTTCATTTCCTTGACTTTTATCTTATTTTTCTGAGCTACTGTTACGTCTCTCCGTTTATCTTCTTTCCTGCCTTCTTCTATTTAAGTATAGGTACTTTTTGTTATTTTTTATTTCCTTCTTCATCTTCATAGTCACTTTAGCCTTCTTCTTCCTCCATTTTTCCTGCACTTTTATCCTCTTCTCTGACTCTCCTCTATGCTTAGGCTCTTCATTAATTTCTTCACTTCTTTTTCTCGCTTATTTTATTGTCATTCTCCCTATTTTCCGCTAATTGTTACGAGCTTCTTCTATTTTTCTCATCGTCCTCTTCCTCCTTTACATCTATTTTAGCCTCTTTTTATTAAGGCCTCTCGGCTACGACTTTAGAATTCTTTCTACGAATTCTAGAGTTTGAGAGATGCAGCAAGCAATTCCTTAAACACTAAGAGAAGACCACACAGGATTAAGTACTTACGTAGACAAAAATAGAGTACCATTAGGGGTGCATATAAACAAAAATAACAATCTATAACAGAAACCGTATGCAATTATCTTATTTCTGGAAATTCAAACTTAGTTTTCTGCTTTATTATTGTTTTAGTTTTCTATTATTCTCTTCAGAAAACAACAAAAGTGGACGATGAAGTATATGAAGTCTACGGATGGAAGGACGGATGAACCGATGGACGTTTTTCCGAAAACAATTTTTTTCTTCATATATAACACACAAAACTGGCATTCTTTTCTTTCAATGTATTTAATAAAGTAATTTATTACCTCTGGAAGAAAGAAAAATCCACCTTTTTTATCATAGTCCACATTACGAGTTTTTCTGTAAAAAATGTGCCATTTCCCTTACAGAATTACAATATAATTATACGAGAAAGTAAATAGAAGCAGCTCTTTTCAGTAATCGTAGTGCATGCTTCCTAGTGTAGGACAACGACCTTCTGTTGGAGCCATAAACGTTTAAGCGTTTCTTCCTCTGCTTTTGAGTGTCAGCGCAGAGGGGCAGTTGGCGGGACATCTCAACGGACGAACGAGAGTTGCCAAAGCAGCAGCACAACACAATAAGTGGAGACAATTGTGAGATTCGGGTAGACGAGGCGAATTGTAGGGTCTACATAAGAAATGTTTTAAAAACTTTCGCATCTCGTTAAGATTTTTCGTCGTTTTTCTCTAATCCATAGAGTAAATGCTTAGAGAGTCCCTTGTTTTGTTTTTGGACATGTATGCGCACGGTCTGTTGAGCTTTCTTTTTCCTCATTGTTGTAGGAACACCCTCGCGGTTTAGCTCGTTGGTCAGTGTGCTCGCTTTCCATGTCGCGACCCCGGGTTCGATTCCTCGTCGAGACGAGATTATAATGTGCGTTTTCCTTGCAATGTCCCAGTATATGATGCTGTGTGATGGTGAGAAACCTCACTTTTCAGGTTGAGAAGACCAGAATACGGCGTGAGGATGTCTTCGTGCTAATCACACGTACCCCCTTAACTCATGGCTGCAAGGCCGGGACGCTGCTGATTGGCTATGGCCCGTACGCGGGCTGTCGCGCCAAGTGCAGACAGACACAGACACACAGAAGACAGACACACAGAAGACAGACACACAGAAGACAGACACACAGAAGACAGACACACAGAAGACAGACACACAGAAGACAGACACACAGAAGACAGACACACAGAAGACCAGACACACAGAAGACCAGACACACAGAAGACCAGACACACAGAAGACCAGACACACAGAAGACCAGACACACAGAAGACCAGACACACAGAAGACCAGACACACAGAAGACCAGACACACAGAAGACCAGACACACAGAAGACCAGACACACAGAAGACAGACAGAGTTGTGGTAGGAGCAAAGTCGGTAAAGTGGGTTTCCATTTTGTTCGAAATACACTATCAAATCAAATCTAGTTCGTTTTCAGTAGCTCGGGAGAGAAAATGTCTAGTTTTCAAATGTGGCTAACCTCGCTTTGTTGGTCATTTTCTTTTGTGATAACATAAATGGATTTCTATACTAAACAGCATTTATCTAAAGTGAGAAGAAAAAATGAGATTTCATTAACATCCACCCTTGGTACCTATTTTATAATGGTTATTGACCGACTTTATAAGCACTATTAAACTTTGAAATATGAATGCATTTATACCGCAAAAGACTTCTAAAAATGCACTAAAATATGCCCTATCAAATTTACTAACGCATCATAACATTGTTTATAATATTTTTTCACACAATTCATTCAAATTATAGTATTAGAATGTAGAATCTTTTTCTACATTGGGATGTCTGCCGCTACTACTTTACCAATTAGCATAACAACCACGGCTGAACTCTTGTGAGAACTCCTTAGCAGCTACATTCATGCCCTGAAAATGAAAGTTACTATCTTTCCCGAATTCTATTTGGAGCACGTCTGTGGTGGGAACAACATCGTGACATCTTGTAAGAGTTCAATTCATGCATGTTAGTTCACAGGCATTACCGATTTTCAAAATGGATTCGACAGCACTTAGCTACTCGATATGATCGTGATTATCCTGTAAAATGTCACGAATAAGTCGTGCAGGAAATTGATATTAGTCTCAATGAACTGAAACTCGCATTACAAAAATTAAAAATTTAATATATTAAAATAAATGTAAATAAATATAAATAACGATAAAAGTTTTCAAATAAAATATGCAGAACAATTAGCAATTTGCAGAATATGATACTTACTGAAACAACAACCAATATATGCAACTTAGGCATCATCAAATCATGTTTCAATATCTGAAGTTTGGGTGTTTCACGCACATAGCAGAATAGTATACTTTTGACTCTAGGAGAGGGGGGGTATGTTCTTGCATTGAAATGCGGTCCAAAATTACGACTGATAAATTTGTTCCGTCGCTCCTTTCCTTAAAACGAGTCTTAATTATCAACGTGACATAATTTTAGCATTTATTTCGTCCACGAAGTTGGAGTATGACTAAACCAAGTAAACTAAATGAAAGGAAAATGAGCTCCGCGTTGTGGACATTCTCGATGCAGGATTCCCCGAATTAGTCGGTCTAAGGCGCGAATGCATGCATGATTACAGTAGATGGCAACGACCCCTTCGAAAGTGTAAACACGAGTGCAGTGCCTTCGTAATTACGACTGGAGAGTTCATAGACAACTTCCGAGAGAGAAACAACTTACTCCCGCAAGGAAGAAGGAGGAGAGACAGTACAGTCGCGATTATCCGAGGTACACTTGGATTTAAACCTAATGGCACTTGACCTAAATCAGCTGCTACGGTGCCATCCAATTGAGAGATTGTACGTCACCATGGTGACATGTGAGCTCCTGATTGGATAACACCGCAACAGCCAACGGCCTACCAAGTGCAGCTCTAAATAAAGCTACTAAATAAATTAAAGTATAATTGGGGTTCATGGTTACTCGGATTACACGAAAAAAAGACAATTACATAACAGAATTTTCAATTACTCTGTAAGACGAAGACAAATTCATTGTGCAGACAATATTAAAGTTACAGATACATACATACATGAGCGCAAACCGGTCACAACTATGTAGCAGACAGACTGACGCCAGCACCTGAGACCGCACCCGAGACGCAGTGTTGCCAACGCAAGAGATTGCTCTTGATTCTAGCCGTTTATTTGGAGACTTTGTCGCACATCAGGCCATCTCGGATTGAACGGAATCTCGGATTATTGGAACTGTACTGCATTATGTACTTTGGGCACGTCGACTACTTTGGTTATTACTCCCGTGAGTGTAGTGCGTGTTATAGACGCAAAGTACCGGTGTTCCTTTTTCCACTGAAATATTTGGTAAATAATTAGAAGTAATGATATATATTTTCAAGCAAAATATGTGATATTATTAGTAAGTTGCTGGAGCACAGTAATTATTAGGAAAACGTATGAAATATGCAAAATATAAATCATAAAACGATGATTAACGAAATAGAAATTGGAGATTCCATTCATATACTACCAAATGAGCATTATTCTCTTACGACAGGGGAGAAACACGCATTTGCATTGAAATCCGATTCCTACTAATAACTAGTTAATATATCAAAACGTTCATGAATATGTTGATGTATTTGTTTGGAATGCTATGAGTAATGGTGCTGGTAAGAACATTACAAGCTGTAAAAGTCGCACGACTGATCTTCATGGGAAAGGGATTGTAGCAGCATCCAACTCAGGGGTATGAATGAATGAGTGAATGCCTTTACGTGGCGAGACTCAGGCCATGAGGTCTACTCTTCCGTCTGACCACGCAAATTTCGTTAGGCTCCTTTCACCTACTAGGGGAGAAAGAAGGTATTGCTTGGGCGACGAAACAGGCAATTAGAATTTAGCTCAGAGGCTTCATTTAGGTTTAACGATCTTTTACATGCAGTAAATCTACTACATGGGGCAGACGGCTTTACTTCCCCTCCGAGGGAAGGCGTACGAAGGATTTTTTCGCCCTTAAAAAATCCACGGCTTCGATTGGGTTTCAACCCGCGAACTTGGCTATAACAACCGTTACACCATGGCCGCCGCAGGCTAGGTGTAGGAGGTAGGTGGCATCAAAAGGAGGGGCTGACACTTTACCCCGCACTCCTGATTTGGATGATACTCTCACTCCAGATCACCCCTTTCTCATCGCTGCTCACCGGCATGACATCGACATCCTTCCGTACCGTGCCATCCATGTGGCTCAGGGACGCCAACGTTAAATCACCAACCGTTGTATTATTACGTTGGTTGTTGTATTATACAAACGTTGTACAATATTTTTTTTTAATTCGTTGCGTCGTTGTTGATGCAAGCGTCTCTTAACCCTTGTTGGGCATTGAGCGCTTTTTTCTGGAGTAATCCTCCGTTACTGAGTAATTACTATACTGAATAATTACTATGTCAAGTCTCGTCACGTCGCAGTGCCTTTTATCCCTTCGACCAGGGGCTCGGCGCCGTTAGATCCCGGGGTTCCTAGACGGTCAACCAACCAGGAACCTGCGAGTCTCGAATTCGCTTAACGTTCGTGGCTTCACGGAGCGTAGTAAACGAATTCAGCTAGCGCCGCCAGCCGAATTCCAGTTACATTATACGAGTTGATATTGATTTAGGAAGTTATTTGTGAATATTTTGTTCGTATTGCAATAACGAACTATGTGAGATGCATGTTCCAGGGATTCTTCTCGCTAATTGTTTGTTTCTTGGTTTGCAGGTGAGCTGCAGAAAAGTTTTCCGGAATTGTGAACTGCAGAGCATCTGAGTAGTGAGTGAACGCACGCTGAAATTCGCGTTACAATTTGAGAAAATAAACACAATTTCATCTCCAGTATTGACGAATATTGAAAAGGACTTTCCATTTAAGAATAAAATTTGAAAACATCTAAGCAGAGATCGTGTTTGCTCGCTTGTGATTTCAACGGCACTAGCTTTGAAAATTGACAAGCACCCAAACATAAACGTACATATATCTTCGCAAGTGGAAGAGAAAGAATGTCACAAATGCCGGGAGACCAAATCGGGAGCTTAGAGGTTGTCCATGCTGGAACGGTGCCTCGGAACTGGGAGATACCTATTTAGAGGAAAATTCCCGCAAATCGACTTGTTGCCGTCGGATTTTGCCATTCAGTGGAGGAAATTCATCGCGCACTCCCGCGATACAATAACATGCACTACACTTACAGAACTAATGATCTTAGCAGTTGCGACCGGAAACACAAATCAGTCATTGAATCCAAGGTGGCAGCGCTGGTAGATCGCCGACAAATCAATCCTGTGACGAGTGAAATATTAGTTTCCAAATAATATTTCACTCATCTCGACTACATTGATGTCACTTTCATAACTCATTGAGTTACCTCTCCAACTACTGTACTGATTTATACTTTAGATATTTGAAAACACATTGAAGCACTAGTATGTTCACTTTTAGGGGAAGGGAAATGGAACTAGTCAAACTAACAACTTATTTCCTTCCATTTTGTCCGTTGGAACATTGTCATAACAAAGGGCGGAAATAATGGGCACAATATTACCATATCATTTTGTTTTCACTTTTTGTGAATGACCGATTTAAGTGACCCAGAACATCAACTGATGTCATTGGCAGGGTCTCTGACCGGGAGGTTCTAGGGTTCGAGCCCCGACGGCGGAAGGATTTTCCACACTAGGTGGGTAGCTAACTAGAGTTCAGCCGTTGACTGGAGAAGAATTCCAGCGGCGGAGAATTCCACTGCTGCCCTGATGGCCAGTTTTTCTTCGTTTCTCCGATAAACACCTGGCGAATACCGGAGCAGTACCCTACCAAACGGGCCACGGACCGCGTGCGATCTCTCCTTCCCCTTCCTTGACCTATCCGCAACCCCTAGTTACACACACACACACTAACATGCACTACACTACCACATATTCCGGGAGACCGGTCGGGAGCTTAGATCTTGTCCCGGTTGTGGCGGCGCCTCGCTGGTAGGAGGTACCTGGATGTGGAAAACCCTGTATCTGACGTGTAGATCCGCTCGGGATGTCGTCATTCAGAAAGGGCAGGAAGGTCATTGCCACCACCCGAGAACAAGCAGGACTAACAACCTTAAGAACCAGTTGATGCACCCGGAAACATGATGTAATCAATGAATTAATTCTGGTGACAGTGAGATTGCTACCCACCATATCTTGTACTAGTAGAGTTGTTTGGTGTCTGCCAAGTGTGTGCCTCGGCGAGGCGACAGCCGCCCACAACAGACTCCGTGCCGCCCACGCGCTCTCCACACGCTCCCAGCGGAGCGACACCGCGTGGGCGGGGGCGGGGGGAGGGGGCGGGGGCGTTTGTCCCGGAAGCCGCCGCCAGATGACGCTGTCGGCGCGCGCGCGGCAAAAAACGCGGCCCAAAAACGCCTCCGCGCCAGCGCTGCACCGCCGCGGAACGGAATGGGACGGAGAGACAGAGCTCCCGCGCGCTGTGCACTCGAGCGACCCGGCCACGCCCCCTCGCTCCCCCCACACCCACACACCATTCCACTGCCAGTGCTTCTTTCTTCGTTTCCTCCGGCCCCTTCCTCCTCCTTCTCGCTCCCCTTCTCCTCACCACCTTCCTCCCCCCGCCCCACTCCTCCTGCCACCTTTGTCTCTCACCCCTCCCGCCACCCTCTCTTCCTCCTGACACCTCCCGGCCCCTCTCCGATCCCCTTTCCCTCCCCCGCCGCACCCCTGCGCCCTTCCTCCCGCCCCTCCCGCCACCCTCTCTTCCTCCTGCCACCTCCCTCCCCCTCTCCGTCCCCCCTTCCCTCCCCCGCCACACCCCTGCGCCCTTCCTCCCTCTCCCCTCCCACCACCCCTCCTCCCCTCCTCCTGCTTACTCTCCCTTCCCACCACCTCCTCTTCCTGCCACCTTCTTCCCCCTCTCCCTTCTATTTTCCCCTCCCCTTCTGCCTCTCCTCTCCTCTTTTGGCCCTTCCCCTCTCCCCTCCTCCCTTTCCTCCCCCTCTACCTCATCTCTCCCTCTACCACCACCTTCCAACCACCCTCCCTCCATTCTCCGCTCCCCCATCCCTCCTCCCCTACAGCTACATTTCAGTTAATTAAAGTGTTTAAAAAAAATTGTCTTCAACTAACAAACTTAAAAAGCGTTTAATTTTAAATGATTACCTTAGAATCACACACATATGACTTAAAATAAAATGCTGATTTCGAAAGTTCTGACGCACAAGACGTTTTCTATTTCAGGATTTTTCAAACCTTCAATTGTGCCATTCACTTTCGTAATTAAATAATCGCTAATTTGAATTTTCTCATATTTCTTATTTACTTAAGATTGTTTTCTCTTGTTAGTAGAGAAAATTTTAAGGCTGCCCTATTATGTATTATATTGAAATGTTAAGCATGAATGTAATAGTTTGTTGTGATTGTAAATGATTTTAATTACATATATAATACTGAATTAGTTGCAGAAACAAAAATGTTGCTGATAAAACCCACACCAAATAGTTACTAAAAAGCACGCTCAATGTTCAAGAACAACAAATAAAATTCTCTCGTATGACAGTGATAAATTAAATGCTTTAAGAAAAACCAAGTCTTCACCAAGTAACGTAGAAAAGTATACCCGGACACACAGTAAACATTTCTTTACATACGAAGAATCTAAATATGTTGTAGTTCCATTATGCAAAACGTAAGTTCATATTTAACGGTGGGCGGTCTCTTCTTTGGAGCCTTACTATCAGATGACGTTAGTTGTGTCTTAATCTGTGACGCTCAAAGAATGAAAATTTAGTCAGTGTACGCAGTTTGATAATGTACGGAAAAGGACAATCAAATATTAGCACTTTTTCGTCAAAATAGTAACTATTTCATTGTTTGGGGGATTTATTCTTAGTTACTCCGTACACATAACTAACGAAATAATTGACACATCTCAAAAGGCCGGAAGTCACATGATTTTCATTCAATTTCTGCGTGTATTGGAAATTAGTAATACTGAATATGTCTACTTGTGCTATCTTTTTCAACTCCAATTGTATGACTCAACTCCCTTCTCTAGTCTCACATGAATTTGAGTACATTTTTATGTAAAATATAATTACTAATTTAACCAATTTATATAAGGCATTAATAAATTAGTTTTCTTCAGGTTGTAAAATAATACAAGTAACGCATTTAGTTTATTAAATCATTAATAATAAACATTTTAAATTTAAAAAAAGTGAATTATAGAACTCCACTTCTGTTGAGTATTATAGTTGGATGCTGTTTTGCCATTCATTTTGATTGACGCAAAACAAAGGTCAAAATGACTTGCTTTGTCAAAAATGACTTGCTTAAGGACGGGAATATATTTTCAGAAAATTCCGATGTCTACTACTAGAACACTCGACATAGAAATCATATTCATCAAGTGACAGTATCAACAGCTCATTAAAAAAATTCACATACGATACATGTACATTATTTTACAACACTTCGCCAGATGACATTAAACGATTAAATTCGATAGGAAAGTTTAAATCCAAAGTGAAATCGTTTCTGCTGCATAACTGTTTCTATACAATTAGAGACTATACTGAGCATCACAAGAAAAGTAACATTAATATTAACAATGATACATAATGCATTAATTACCATTTGAACTGTATAATTCTAAACAATATGTAACCAGTATTGTATCTGGGTGAATGACCCCCATCTTGAACAGGTTTTCCGTCCAGTTTCCCTGACCCATTGAGCAAATGCTGAGATGGCCCCTATTTTTGCTTCTGAACATAAATGTAACTTCATTATCTATGCACGACTTCTAGAATTCAGTGGGGAAAATAGTTATTCAAATTATCGTTTCCATGTTGTCGCTGCAGGAAGTATTATTCCTTGACGAAGGACACAATGAATAAGAGCCCAAAATGTATTGCTGATGTATTCTTGAAAATACATTTTATTACATGGGAGCGGTTTTTTTTAAATTCAAAATTCAAGTTGTGTATGACTTAGTGTAGGGATCACAGAATTTTGAAAACGTGCACAGAATTCACTTAACCCCATAGCAAGTCATACACAGTTTTAACTGTTTTTTGGACGTTAAATAAATAAATAAATAAATAAATAAATAAATAAAAAGGACTTACGATAAAAAAAATAGTTGATCGACAATCAATAACTCGAAAGGAGAAAAGAGAGATGTGCAGCTGAAGGTTGCCGACTTCCGCAATTGTGAGCGTGGCGGGGGAGGGGGAGGGGGAGGAGCGGAAGGGAGTGGGTTATTACGCTCTCGGGGTACGATGGGGGTTGGGGATTCCCCTTTCGGCTCCAGGGGTTGCCAGGCGACGCCCCTCCACCTCACCGTCGCCAGCGCTCGCTCTTTCAAAGAGGAACTAACTGGCTCAGGGCTCTGGCCCCGTTTATGCGAGGAGTTACGCTACCCTCTGACTGGTGGATTTTTGATTGATTGATTTTTTTCTGTTTCCGGGCGCGTCAACTGTTTTGGTCATTAGTCCCGTTAGTGTAGATAGATAGATATTCATAGGTAGGTATATACTAGTAGGTAGGTATATACATCTGGTTGCAGAACACTACAATTTACATATTACAATTATTAACTTTAAATTACTTAACAATGTCACTTTAAATTATTTTAATAATAATAATAATAATAATAATAATAATAATAATAATAATAATAATAATAATAATAATAGCATTAACTACATTTTATGGTTGACCAGCACAGTTATTTTGAACTATTAAATACACGACTTTTTAATTACATTTCACTTCACTGTCACTTTACTTCACTTCACTGTCACTTCGCTTCACTTCAATTCACTTCACATTTGAAATTCACTTCTCTTTCTACTTCTATATTGCACTACACTGCACAACACGTCACCACACTTCAATACAATACTACTTTAAATATAATTATATATTTAGTACAGGAACGCATTTAATAGTAATTAACACAATAATAATAGCTATAAAAATATAAATAATAATCAAATAATAACTGTGTTGCTTGTTCAGCATTGTTATATGAGGGATTTGTTTCACACTTTTATTGCCTAACCAAATTGGATGTGTGATCTATGATTAACCCGTAGAAAGGACTCATATTTATTTCTGAAACATTCGCTAACTCTTTTGATTCGCCGTACGACTCTCTATTATTATTATTGTCATTCCAGCAAATGGAGAATGTTCGCAAGATATCATTATATTTATACAGTCAAATCGCTACAATTTTTTTTCCTTCCAACGAGTGTGCCATCTCGGGGTTAAAGGTAGTAAGCACTTGTCATTCGCTATTTTTTCGCGATACTTCACAGTGGAGAATCGAACGAACAACCTTAAACACTATATTTTATAGTTATCGTCGTATGTTTTACACACTGGTAAAATATATCGTTTGCAAATAAAATTAATGAAAAACGGATTCCATAAATAGAGCTGCTTCGTCTTGTCTTAGGCAGCGCATGCCTTTGAATATATATATTTTCAAAATTTATTTATTTACTTATTTATTTATTTATTGAGAAAGATTTTGCAAGTGTTTCGGTCGTCCGTGCGACAATACCAAGACCAGACGTCTGGCGTGGAATGCCGAGTCTTGCGCCTCCACCTTGGGTTTGGCTTCGTCGCTCCCTCCCTCATTTCCTCCGCAAGCGCTCCTTCCCCTACCGCCCCTAAATACAGTCCTCGCCGGTTACTATGGACCTCTAGCGACCTACACTGTGAGTTCACTGCAGCAGCAAAACTGCTGCCAAACAAAACCGCACAAAATGGGTTTCCAAAATGTAGCACGCACACTTTGTGCAAACAAATTATTCTCGTGTAATACTGCAGTAAATTAAATATTTTAAAAAAATATCACTGAGGGAGGTGGCTCAGGGCATCAACTGTTACTGCAGACCGAGAGGTCCTAGGGTTACACTCCGCACGGTGGCAGCATTTTCTATATTAACTCTACCGGGAGAGGTGGCTCAGGGCATCAACTGATGTCACTGCAGTGCCTCTGACCGGGAGGTCCTAGGGTTACACTCCCCATGGTGGCAGCATTTTCTATATTAACTCTACCGGGAGAGGTGGCTCAGGGCATCAGCTGATGTCACTGCAGTGCCTCTGACCGGGAGGTCCTAGGGTTCCACTCCCCACGGTGGCAGCATTTTCTATATTAACTCTACCGGGAGAGGTGGCTCAGGGCATCAACTGATGTCACTGCAGTGCCTCTGACCGAGAGGTCCTAGGGTTCCACTCCGCACGGTGGCAGCATTTTCTATATTAACTCTACCGGGAGAGGTGGCTCAGGGCATCAACTGATGTCACTGCAGTGCCTCTGACCGGGAGGTCCTAGGGTTCCACTCCCCACGGTGGCAGCATTTTCTATATTAACTCTACCGGGAGAGGTGGCTCAGGGCATCAACTGATGTCACTGCAGTGCCTCTGACCGGGAGGTCCTAGGGTTCCACTCCCCACGGTGGCAGCATTTTCTATATTAACTCTACCGGGAGAGGTGGCTCAGGGCATCAACTGATGTCACTGCAGTGCCTCTGACCGGGAGGTCCTAGGGTTACACTCCCCACGGTGGCAGCATTTTCTATATTAACTCTACCGGGAGAGGTGGCTCAGGGCATCAACTGATGTCACTGCAGTGCCTCTGACCGGGAGGTCCTAGGGTTACACTCCCCATGGTGGCAGCATTTTCTATATTAACTCTACCGGGAGAGGTGGCTCAGGGTACCAGCTGATGGCACTGCAGTGCCTCTGGCCGGCATGTCCTAGGGTTCCACTCCCCACGGTGGCAGCATTTTCTATATTCACTCTACCGGGAGAGGTGGCTCAGGGCATCAGCTGATGTCACTGCAGCGCCTCTGACCGGGAGGTCCTAGGTTCCCACTCCCCACGGCGGCAGGATTTTCGACACTATCTTTTCAGCTAGGTCGAATTCAGTCGCTGTCTGGAGGAGAATTCTAGCGGCCGGCTGCTCTGATCGGTAGTTTTCCGTGGTTTCTCCGATCAACACCAGGCGCATGCCGGAGCAATACCCTAACAAACGGGCCACGGACCGCGCGCGATCTGACCTTCCTCTTCCTTGTCCTATCCTTTCCCCTTACACACAAGCTTACACTAACATGCACTACTCTACCACATATTCCGGAAGACCGGTCGGGAGCGTAGAGCTTGTCTCGACTGGGGCGGTGCCCCGCTGGTGGTAGAGTCCTGGTTAGGGGGAAACCCCGCTAGTTGACGGTAGGTCGGCGCCGGATCTCGCCATCCAGCGAGGGAAGATCACCGCCACCTCTCAAGAGAAATACATACACTACTCTTTCTGAACTAATGACTTTAGCAGTTGACGCAACCGAAATCAGTAATCAATCAAAAACCAAAACTTTTTTCACTAATACTGAACTAGAGTATATAGAGGACAGCAGTTCTTTACATATCAATAAAATAAAAAAAATATTCCATAACGCAACACATGAAGAGCAAATATTTAGTGACGGGTGACCTCTTCCAAGAAACTTTGCTGTCACATGTCGTCATCTGTTGTTAGCAATGACATAATGGGCATAAGATTTCAGACGGTACGCGCAGTACAAGAAGAGAAGGAATATTTACAATATTTGCAATCCGATATTTATAATCAAATATTTGCGTTTCCAATTCAAACCGAAACTATTTCATTATTTTTGGATTTTTTCTGAATTGCTGGAAATCTGTGAAAACCATAGGCACCTCTCACACGGCCGAGAATGCGCAGTGCTTTGTTTTTTTTTCAATTTCTGCAAGCTACCAAAATTAGTATTATATGTATCACAAGATCACTGCATTCCACAATGCGCAAGTAAACCAATTTCTCATCGATGATTGATCTTGTTACGGGTAGTAAGTGACCGTTTTTGACCCTTGTACACCCCAAAAAGTGTGTAACATTAAATTCTGAGACCCCTACGTCTCGAGTCGACAGTAATTCCGGAGCCTGAGTACGTCGTTGTCTTTCTCTCTTGCTCCGTGCCTAAGCTCTTCTGTACACGAGGGGCTGGCTGCCTTAAGACGGGAGGGGAGAGTCCCCTGGCGTTTGCTTAAAGATTTCCAGGCGCAGTGTTTTGTTTCGCAAAGCCCCCGTTGATGAAGGAACGGTGCCAGCTTTCCCACCTTCGGTGACTCTCTGCGTTCTCGAATTCCAGGGTGGCACGTGCTAGGAATTATATTTCAAAAGAGATGATGGGAAAAAAGAGGAGAAACTTCCATTCCTATTGGGCGAGGTGGCTCACAAGCAGTGTTAGAATTTACGCCCCTACCCGGGAAGGTCCTAGGGTTTGAATACCGACGATGAAGGACTTTGGACACTGCATATATATATATATATATATATATATATATATATATATATATGCACGTAGGATTCATACACGGCCTACAGGAGAATACTAGCGAACGGTTGTGCTGATCTGTAGTTTTCCGTGGTTGCACCGATCAATAACAGGAGTAGTACCGTAAGAAAAGGACCACCCACCTCGCACGATCTTTTCTTCCTCGTTCTTGTCCCAAAATTCTCTCCTCTCATACACAGACTCATACTTACGTGCATGACACCACCACATATGTCGGTTTTGATTGATTACTGATTCCGGACGCGTCAATTGCTAAGGTCTTCAGTACCATAACTGTAGTACCCGCTTTTTCCTCGGGAGTAGGCAGTGCTCATTCCCCGCTAGATGATGAGATCCGGTCTACCGTCGGCTGGAGGAGTTATTTCCACAACCATGTATCTCCCCAGGTAAACTCTTAGCTCCCGACCGGTCTCCCGGAATATGTGGTAGAGTAGTGCATGTTAGTGTAAGTGTGTGTGTAAGGAGAGAGGATAGGACAAGGAAGAGGAAGGAAATATCGCGCACGGTCCGTGGCCCGTTTGTTAGGGTACTGCTCCAGTCTTCTCCTCCAGACAGCGACAGAAACCGACGTAGCTGTCTGGCCAGTGACGGAAATCCTGCCACCTTTAAGACTCGAACCTAGGATCTCGCGGTCAGAAACACTACATGTGATGACACATTTCGGGGGACAAATCGGGAGCCTAGAAATTCTCACGGGTGGGTCGGTGCCCCTCTGGGTAAAATATTTGGAGGGGAAACTCCTCCACAGCGACGTGTAGGTTGGGGCCGAATCTTACTTTCCAGTGGGGGAGGATGGCCCTCACCTCCCGGGATAAAACATTCACTACACTAACGGGAACAATGACCATAGCGGCTGATGTATTTGTAAACACCAATAAAATGATCCGCTTTTGTACGCACTCAGGAGGAATCTGAGGATCTTTGCGATGGCGGAAGTGAATGAAGTTCATAAATCCATGAAACGAACAAGTTACCTCATCAAGCTGTCAGGTATTGGACATTCCTGAATGAGGACTTGTTGCTTTGATGAGTCCCAATTTTGCGAAAGTATGGGAAATGATCCAGTAGTGTATAAGGAAAAATCTTCGTGTCTTGTTAAATTATCTTCCGAAAGAAACAAAATTGCTGGGTAAACGTGGAGAATTGCAGCCAGCATTGAACAAAGTGGAGTCCTTCATACATCTCATGTCAAGAGGTGACCCACATGGAGGCGGACAATCACGAGGCCATGAGTGGCTGATTTATGTCAGAGATGAAGGAGACTACGATAACTACCTCTCTAAAACGAGCTCAACATAGAAATGAAGTAATGATAGACGTATGTAAGATTTGTTGTAACGAGCCCCATTCAACATGGAAACGGAAATCACAATGTTGAACGGTGACATCTTTCATCTGGCAAATTGACTTTCTTGGCCATGGGCTCGAAACTTGTACGAGTATTTAGAGACTGAATTTTATTTCTTTTGTATTCTCCAATAACACGATGCTCATGCGAGATGCGAACGTGTCCGAATTTATTCATCAAACTTTTATCAACTAAAATCGTGAATTTTAATTTTAAATTGTGAAATTTCGAAATTAAAAATTGCATGTTAACAACTTTTGGTTCTGAAGCATAAGCAAGAGAGAGGGGAGAATGTGGGTTGGGGATGCCACAACAAGGCCGATGTTTTCTAAACATCAATGTTTCTCGAAAATTGTTGATCATCATCGATATATTGCAGTCGATGTTTTTAACATTGATAATATATGTTTGGCGTTTCTACGTTGTCGATGTTTTGTTCGTGGATAAAATATTCCTATAATTACAATTTTGTAAAAGTTAAAATATTAAATAAAACAGTTGGTACCACTGACGGTGTTCGAACAAAACAAATGTGATTTGCATCTTCAACGAGCAGACTATCCCTCGCCCTAAATGACCCTGGTGTTTCCATTGTCTTTCCTCGTATGTGCACACGAAGAACTTCGTTTTTTTATAACTTCGCTTTTCTGTTAAAATTTTAATTATAAGTTAATATATAGTCACTGTCAAAATACATTTTGTTGCGCAAGAATTTAATGTTAGAGTTTACTAAACTAGCTTTAAAATATCGATTAAAACATCAATAGAATTTAGTTAATTATTATTAACGGTAATGTTTTATTTTTACTTTCTTGCTACTTCTTATGCAATTGAGAGAAAATTATGAAATGCTGTACGAAAAAATCGGCGAATTTTCGGAAGAAAAACTCTTATTACAGCACCCTGGTAACGAAAAAGTGGATAAATTCAGTTGTTAAATTTAGAAAAAAACTCTAACACGTGGTGTAGCCAAAATCCATGTTTTGGGGGTCCATGATACCGAAAAATCGAATGACGGCAAAACGTCTCTGTCAGCCTGTCTGCGGCTTAACTGTTCAGCTTATTTTCTCCAAAAATTGATATTCCGCAATCAATCTGGCTGATGTTGTGGTCCCTTGAATTTGAAACCGATATTTTAATTTTGGGTGGGTATTTTACATGAAACCCTTGGGACATTTTCAAAATTTTCAAAAAAGTGGCTCCACCGTTTTTGATTAAAATTTGTTGTTGGATGGAGGAAAGCACGTTTGAGAGAATGGTGGAGTCTTATTTTCTTTAAAATATGATTTTTCGATAATTGCTAAAAACAACAATGTTTTCGGCATCTTCCTACAAGAATTATGAAGATGGAGATTTTTCCCTTAATGAAGGTCGTTCCTTAAAGATAGATTTTGAAATAAAGTCATGTATAATGTTTCGAACATTTAGGTACTTCACACCGGTAGCGGTAGCTCAGTGCATCAACTGATGTCACTGCAGCGCCTCTAACCGGGAGGTCCTAGGTTCGAGTCCTGACGGCGGCAGGATATTCGACACTAGCTTTTCAGCTAGGTCGAATTCAGCTGCTGTCTGGAGGAGAATTCTAGCGGCCGGCTGCTCTGATCCGTAGTTTTCCGTGGTTTCTCCGATCAACACCAGGCGAATGCCGGAGCAGTACCCTACCAAACGGGCCACGGACCGCGCGCGATCTGTCCTTCCTCTTCCTTGTCCTATCCTCTCCCCTTACACACACACTTACACTAACATGCACTACACTACCACATATTTTGGGAGACCGGTCGGGAGCTTAGAGCTTGTCCCGGCTGGGGTGGTGCCCCGCTGGTGGGAGAGTCCTGGTTAGGGGGAAACGGTAGGTCGGCGCCGGATCTCGCCATCCAGCGGGGGAAGATCACTGCCATCTCCCGAGAAAAAAAACATGCACTACACTAACGGGACTAATGACCATAGCAGTTGACGCGCCCGGAAACATGAATAAATCAATCAATCAATTTAAGTACTTCACGCATAAATTTGCGTGGAAGTACGAGCGAGAAAGTGCGTGCTGTTGTAGCACCGCTGGTGTAACATTGATGTTCGACAACACCAATGTTTCGTGGTCGATGTCACATAGGTAGCGTGAGAGGGCGGGGGCGAGGGCGGCGGGCCATGTGAGTTTGCGTAGCTGATGCGCCTCCTTCCTGAGCGACCGCCCGGGGCGAGGGCGAGGGCGTGGGTGAGGGGAGGACGGAGCCGTAAAGGGGCGAAAGGGGGCGCGAGGGGGGGGGCAGAAATGGGTCTCCTGACGGCGGATGTGTGACGAGTGCGGGGGAGTCGAAACGTTCTGCGAGTGGCAGTCGCCTACCCTGCCACACGATTCAATTCACTTCGAGTCATTCCGATCGTGAGAAAGGAAAAGATATCGTAAGATTCAAATTAGGCGACGTATTATTATTGGATACTTAAAATATCCGATCGTATTATTTGATCGGTTTAAACTTAGAACCGTTCCGATATTGAATAGTTTGCAACGAACCTCGGGTTCAGTTTAGTTCATGCCTTATTATTTAACAAATGTTTGACATTATCTAATGATTTGAATTGTAACGTCGTAGACTAGCCCTCTCATCCCTTTATGAGAGACGATCCCGCCTAATGACCATGACAACAGATTACCATAGTGCATACCAACATGTGAAGGTTGTTATTAGAGAATCATCTGTTTTCCGCAAACGACACGCGGATATATTGTGACGTCGTGGGAATACACAATAATCACAGACACGAGCTTCAATGATAAATATGTACAGGTTTATTCACAATATGTACAGTACTACTTTAAGTTACAGCTCTGGTAGATCTTTACTTTCCTGATCGCAGGAGCGATCCTTAAAAATGAATAACTGACTCGTGGCCCGCGCCACTCCTCAGCGAGCCTCCCGCACACAGCAGACAGCTCCGGCGACCTCTTGTCACCCGTGGATATAGTCCACAACGGCGTCCCAACACATGGTTTGCCGCACGAGCCTAGCTCGGCTCCGCACCGCCCTGGGCGCAAGTTTTTGTGCGTTCGCACGAGGGTTCCCTCTCAGCTCAACAAACCCCACCCCCGCGCTCTGCGTTGGTTCTTATATAGCTCCCACCCACGTGACCTGAAACGTCACTGGGTTTTGCACACGGCCCACACGGACCGCTTTGCCAGGCATTTTTGGACATCCATTTCCCTGGATTCCAAGAATTTGACACGCGGCACGCGGCAAAAATGCGCTGTCCCGTACTTTGGGCATCCCTTTCCCTAGCTCTTAGGATTTCCCAGAATACCTCGGCGTGTCACATCCTGCCTGGCCCCTGGCGTCTAATCCTCTGCCGCCGCCCTTTGTGGCGGTTGCTAACTGTAGTCCTACAATACGTTACATACTTCTCCATACCCTATTTTGAATTTTTTATGCAGGATATAACCACAATAAAAAATTCGTCCCGCAACTAGATTTGTGGATCTGGATATGATTATACCATTTACCTGGCCATTGGGCTCACACTCTATTGATCTCTCTAACCTACTCTATATTTACAACATATTTTTTTTTATCAAAATCTAGCTAATATAAATAACTAACCTACTTCACGTACCTCCTTTCATTCTAATATATACAATTTTCTACAATCTTAAATTACATACAGTCTGCTGCAATTACCTCCGTAGTATTCACAATCAAATGATGTGATACTTTCCCTGATACCCCCAGAACCAACAATGTCTTCAGAGCTTCACTTTGTACCCATAATTGCACATACATAAGACACACATGAAACAAACAGAATACACAAACAATACACTTTCAACAATTTGTTACATATATACAGTGATTCTTCTCTTGTCTTGATTTTATACAATGCAATCAAGTGATTCGGTTCAGTGTAGCCCTCCGCATTCCCAGTTCAGTTCAGGTTCCATGTATCAGTAAAACATACGGCTTAAGGCATCAGCATTTACGTGATCCTTACCCCTTTTATGAATAATTTCTAAATTGTATGCTTGGATCATTAATGACCAACGCATCAATCTCGGGTTCTTACTTGAACAATTATTTAGCCATACTAATGGGTTGTGGTCTGTTTCCACTTTAATTTTTGCATTTCCATCCAAATAGTACTTTAATTTCTGCAATGCCCATATTATGGCTGTGCACTCCTGTTCTGTTGTACATCGTAATAATTCCGAATCTGTGAATTTACGACTTAAGTATAACACCGGTTTTTCTTCTCCTCTATCATTATACTGTGCCAAAATGATGCCAATACCTCTTTTTGACGCATCACACTGCACTATAAAATCCTTATTAAAATCTGGCGCGTGAAGGACGGGTTCGTGACAGAGAGCGTTCCTCAGTTTCTCGAATGCCATCTCGCATGCTGGCGTCCACGTTACCCTGCCTTGCCGTTCGCGACCTCGCAATAAGTCCGTTAATGGCGCTGATATACCCGCATAATCGGGAATAAATTTCCTGTAGTAACCCGTTAATCCGAGAAAAGCACGCACTTGCTTTTTCGTTTGAGGTACGGGGTGCTCTTTAATAGTTTTTACTTTGGCCTCTACCGGCCGCATCATGCCACTACCAACCATGTAGCCTAGGTATTGCACATTCTTACGCGCGTATTTACACTTGCTTGGCTGCACATGCAACTTCGCTTTCTCTAATATTAGAAACACCTGCTCTAAATGTCTAAGGTGTTCTTGCCATGTGTCGCTATAAATGGCGATGTCATCCAAGTATGGGACTGCAAATTCTGCACATCCTGCTAATAAAGCTGCCATCATCCTACTACACTGAAAAGGTGCATTTTTTAGCCCGAAGGGCAATCTTAATGGCCTATACGTGCCAAAGCTTGTACAGAAAGCCGCATATCTTTGCGCTCTCGGAGTGAGCGGTATCTGATGATAAAATTTTGCTAAATCCAATGTAGTAATAATCTTAGCTGCCGCTACTGCTTCTATCCTCTCCTCCATGTTCGGCAACGGAAAATATTCTGATTTTATAATTTGGTTTAGCTTGCGATAATCTACGCACGGTCTTGGTTTTCGTCCCGGCGCCTCTACAAGAATCATAGGGGAAGCATAATCAGAGTCGCCTATTTCGATTATGTTATCCCGTAACATCTTCGCGATTTCTTCCTGCAAAATTTTTGATTGACGCGGCGACATTCGATAAGGCGCACTTCTTATCTTTTTCGACTCGTCCGTCAATTCAATGTCCATGGTGACGACATCCGTCAACCCTGGTCTGTCTGAAAATATATGCTTGTACTTTACAATTAAATTGAGCAGTTTGTCGCGGAACTCGTCTTCGACTTCTGTTCCTTCGAGCATAGCTTCCGCATCGAAGTCGACACTATCAAGGTTAATAGCGTACTTATCCAGCTCGTCTTCCTCAACTTCAAAGTTTGAGCTGCGATCTGCTACATAATTCAGATATTCGGTACGTTGCTTATTCGCGTCGTATAATGGTTTGATTTCCGGGTCACTTTGTTGTGAAGCTGCGAACTCAGTCTGGGTAACATTTATGAGTTCATTCACTTCGGGCGTTAGTACACTTGCACTGGCGTCCCTTTCACTAACGGCTCCCTGCTGCCTCAATTGTTCAAGGTTTTCTACCTGCTCGTCCGCGTCAAACTCGCCTGCGTGTCGGTCAGCCGGCCCCGACTCTTGAGTCACCCGCGACGTTTCAGCGGCTTTTGCCCGCGTCGTTACGGCTGCAACTAATTGTGGCTCAATAAATCCTGCCTTTACTTCTTCCAACAGAGCAGCTGTTCTATTACTTAATAAGTAATATCCGCTGTCGCATTCCCGAGGCACAACTGCGGCTTTAGTTACTACTTTCCCGAATGGCCCTTCAATAGTGACTTCTGCCACCGGGAGATTTCGTGGTGAGGCATCAAGCGGTTGCAAAATCCACACGCTTTCTCCCGTTAAATTCTCGTCGCTAATAAATTTCTCATGGACAAGATCGAAACTGGCACCACAGTCGCGCAAAAATCTCCCGGGAATTTTATTAATTTTTCCAAAGAACACGTACGGTGAAAACAATTCCGTAGCTGTTTTGTCTGCCACATGATTCATTTTTTCGGCCACGCGGCGCTGCGGGCATTCACGGACCATGTGGTCTGTGGCACCACACCCGTAGCATTTCCGCTTGTCTGGCTTCTCGTATGCTGCCCTAACATCGGTTTTCTTACCGCTCGATTTCCCCTGAAATTCCGGTACTATCGGCATCGTCTTGCTCGTGCTTGCAACTTGTTCCCCTACGGCTTCCGATTTCCTATAAGGCTTGAACGAAGACCGTTTCCAGCCTGCCCTATTGTTTTCATAGTTGTCTAGTTTACGAGCTAGTTCTAACGGCATCTTAAATTCCCCCCACTCATCAATAAAATGCTCTTTAATATCAATAGGCACACGACGCTTCAATTGATCGGTTACAATTAGATTCATTAAGTCCTCGAACGTATGAATATTTAGTCCTGCTACCCATTCTTTGCAATAATTTTTCAGCTCTCTCGCGTATACGTTCCAGGTAGTATTCGCGGCTTTTACATGTTTCGCGAACAATTGTCGAAACTTCTCGGCATTGAATCGATACATTTCTAATAACCTACTCTTTAAATCGGCATATTCTGTTCTTCTACCTTGCCCTTCTAAAGTTAGCGATGCATTGATTTGGTGTGGGAGCAGTCCCATAAGATTTGCCACCCACTCTTCTTCTGGAATTTCTAATTGTTCCGCCTGACTCTCAAAAACACTTAAAAATGCTGTTATGTCGTCGTCCTCCCCTTTGAATCGGCTCATAACTTGATTTAATCGAATGTGCATTTTGCTATTTACTTCGGACTGCGGACTAGCTCTACCCGCCAGTTGGCCCTGTTCTATTCTCAGTTTTTCTAACTGAAATGCACGTTCCTTCTCTGCTTCGCGTTCGGCTTTTTGATCCTTATAGGCGCGTTCCTTCTCTAATTCGCGTTCGGCCTTTTCTCGTTCACGTTCAATCTTTTCTCGTTCGCGTTCATCCTTATATGCCTGAGCTATCCCTTTCACAAATTCCTCCTCGTAATCGGAATGCTCCTCTATCAATTTTTTTAGTACTACCAAAGTTTCTCCACCTGTAATTTGGAGTCCTAATTCCTGTGCCACGTGCACTACACAATCTTTCCCGAATCTCGGTAAGTAAGCCATAACTGAAACCTGAACTGAACCTTACAATGCAGATAGCTATACTTACACCAGATCCTTGCTGACTTCTTGATTTTATCAAAGCCGGTTGGCCTTGAGACGTCCTTCCTTCTCCGTCCTTCCTTCCTTCCTTCCTTCCGGCGTTGCCGTGAAGACGTGGGCGTCTGGCTCGGAGCGGACCCTCTCTGCTCCCGTGCGTCGTAATTATGTCTGCCCGTCGACACACCCACGCACTGGCCCACCCACTGTTCGTAATACTGCCACCACTATGCGTATGGTGCAACAATGCCGTGCCGTTCCGGCGTGAATGTTTTAACTGCTGCTATTATCACAATTGAGCAACACTTCCCCGTGGAATTCTTATAACCGCATCCACCAATTATACTATTTGGTGGGTGCACGTATTCCCCCGTGGGCTTCTTTATAACCGCTGCCACCAATTATACTATTTGGTGGGTGCACGTACTCCCCCGTGGGCTTCTTTATAACCGCTGCCACCAATTATACTATTTGGTGGTGCACGTACTCCCCCGTGGGCTTCTTTATAACCGCTGCCACCAATTATACTATTTGGTGGGTGCACGTACTCCCCCGTGGGCTTCTTTATAACCGCTGCCACCAATTATACTATTTGGTGGGTGATATTCCCCGTGGAATTCGTTTAACCGCTGCCACCAATTATGTCTACCCGTCTGTGACGTCGTGGAAATACACAATAATCACAGACACGAGCTTCAATGATAAATATGTACAGGTTTATTCACAATATGTACAGTAATACTTTAAGTTACTCAGCTCTGGTAGATCTTACTTTCCTGATCGCAGGAGCGATCCTTAAAAATGAATAACTGACTCGTGGCCCGCGCCACTCCTCAGCGAGCCTCCCGCACACAGCAGACAGCTCCGGCGACCTCTTGTCACCCGTGGATATAGTCCACAACGGCGTCCCAACACATGGTTTGCCGCACGAGCCTAGCTCGGCTCCGCACCGCCCTCGGGCGCAAGTTTTTGTGCGTTCGCACGAGGGTTCCCTCTCAGCTCAACAAACCCCACCCCCGCGCTCTGCGTTGGTTCTTATATAGCCGCCACCCACGTGACCTGAAACGTCACTGGGTTTTGCACACGGCCCACACTGACCGCTTTGCCAGGCATTTTTGGACATCCATTTCCCTGGATTCCAAGAATTTGACACGCGGCACGCGGCAAAAATGCGCTGTCCCGTACTTTGGGCATCCCTTTCCCTAGCTCTTAGGATTTCCCAGAATACCTCGGCGTGTCACATCCTGCCTGGCCCCTGGCGTCTAATCCTCTGCCGCCGCCCTTTGTGGCGGTTGCTAACTGTAGTCCTACAATACGTTACAATATAAGCTCTGTATAAGCTCTGTACAAATCCTATGCTATCCTTGTAAATTATATACAAATTAAATGTACACATTTGAGAATCCTGTCGTCTTTATTCACGACGCTACAGAAGTACCATTTGGTGAAAATTGTCGAGATCTACGAATTGTGGGATGGTGGAAATTATTATAGAGTGAATTATCCAATGGTTTGTCTTAGAGGGCCCTGGGGGAGGGAACGGATGTCATTGCTGAGCCTCTGATGAGGAGGTTCTAGTTTTCGAGTCGCGATTGAAGCAGGATTGTGGATACTAGCTTCACAGATAGATGAAATTCAGTCGCTGTCTGGATGAGAATTCTAGCTCTGATTGGTAGTTTTCCGTGCTTTCTCTTTTCAAAACTAGGCGAATGTCAGAGTAGTATCCTAACAAATGAAAGGCGGACCGCGCGCGTTCTTTCCTTCCTCTTCCTGGTCATTTCATTAATCTTGACTCCCTCCCTCTTACATGCACAATACATACACACATGCCGGGAGACCAGTCGGGAGCTCAAGGGTAGTCCCGGGTGAGGTGGTGCCTGCTGTAGGGGATTGATTGATTGATTGATTCGTGTTTCCGGGCACGTCAACTGCTTCGGTCATTAGTCCGGTTAGTGTAGTGCATGTTTTTTCTCCGGAGATGGCGGTGATCTTCCCCCGCTGGATGGCGAGATCCGGCGCCTACCTATCATCGGCTAGTGAGGTTTCAACCAGGACTCTCCACCAGCGGGGCACCGCCCCCAGAAGGGACAAGCTCTAAGCTCCCGACCGGTCTCCCGGAATACGTGGTAGTGTAGTGCATGTTAGTGTTTCAGGGAGGGCGGGAGCGATAGACAACGAAGAGGAAGGAAAGATCGCGCGCGATCCGTGGCCCGTTTGTTAGGGTACTGCTCCGGCATTCGCCTGGTGTTGATCGGAGAAACCAGGGCAAACTTCCGATCAGAGCAGCCGGCCGCTAAAATCCTCCTCCAGACAACCTCTGGACTCGACCTTGCTCTATAGCTCGTGTCGAAAACCCTGTCAATCGAACCCTAGAACCTTCGGTCCGTGTCACAGCAGTGGATTCAATTTGCCCTGAAGCGTCTAAGTCAGAACTGCTGGTATTTGGACAGCTCAGCCCCGAAGTCCTTCTTTTTGACTGGCTGTGGCGGAAGATCGCTCCCGAGGAACTCGATCGCCAGCCCTCTCCCATCCATTACTGCCTGTCTGTCTGTCGCGTCCCTCGACTGCTTCTCCGCTTGTTCTCCGCTTATACCGCGTGCAGCGCACGTCTTGGTGGCGCCGCCGGGATGGTGGAGGGGGAGTCTGGGGTGGGGGTGGGGGAGGGGGCGCGATCTCGCAGCGTAATGGCGCCGCTGGGTGTCTGTGTTTAGCTGTGAGCGGAATAGGAGAGGCTACAACTTCCGGGATCGTGCGTTGGAATGGTTTCTTTTTTCTCGTCTCGTCTCCTATGTTCTTTTATTCTCTGGTCTCCCACTTATCTTTTTCTCTTTTCTCCCCCTTTGCTTTTTCCCTTTTCTCTCCCTTATCTTTATCTCTTTTCTCCCCCTTATCTTTTTCCCTTTTCTCCCCCTTATCTTTATCTCTTTTCTCCCTCTTATCTTTATCTCTTTTCTCCCCCTTATCTTTATATCTTTTCTCCCCATTATCTTTATCTCTTTTCTCCCATTATCTTTTTCTCATTTTTTCTCTCTTTTCTCTTCTTCTCTTTCTCCCTTCTTTTCTTCTTCTCCTTTCTCCCTTGTCCATTCTTGTCTTTTCTCCCTTCACCTCTTCTCTTTTCTCCCTTCATCTCTTCTCTTTTCTCCCTTCATCTCTTCTTCCTTCATCTTTTCTTCTCGTTTCTTCCTTCATCTGTTCTTGTCTTTTCTCCCTTCTAATCTATTTTCTCCCTTCTCAACTTCTTCTCTATTCTCCCCTGTTCTTTCTCCCCTCTCCTCTATTCTCCCCCTCCTCTCTTCTCCCCTCTTCTCTCTTCTCTCCCTTCTCTCTTCCCCTGTTTTCTCTCCTCTACACGCCTATTCTCTGTTTCTTCTCCCCTATTCTTTTCTCTCTTCTCCTCTCATTTCGGGAGATATCTGTAGGCGTAGATCTGCTCCAGATCTCACGTTCCACCGTGGGGGGAACACTGCCACCTTTGGGGACAGTAACGCGCACTCCACTCACGAGGCCAATGAGAATGAGGTAGTGGCTCGTTCTCCGGGGGAGGTGACCAGCCACCGCGACGGCCTCCGTGGCAGAGCAGCGGTCTCGGAGGGGCGGGGGCGGTGTCCAGTGGGGGAAGCTGGAGTGGTTCGCGACGCCGCCACCCCCTAACCGCCGTGCGCTGCTCGTGCCGCCTCAGACACCGCGATGGGAGGGACAGCACTCGAGGGACGAACCTGCGACGGGCACGGAATACGAGATGTGCAGAGCAACCCAGGTTTTTTTCGTAAACCAGGATTTGACATTGATGGGTTAGTGATTCCGACACGTCAACTGCTAAGTTTATTAGTCCGGTAAGTGTAGTGCGTGTTTTACTCTCGTGAGGTGGCGGTGATCTTCCCCCGCTGGATGGTGAGATCCGGTGCCGACTTGTCGACTGACGGTTTCCCTCAACCAGGTATCTCCCACCAGCGGGATACTGCCCCAACAGGGACGAGCTCTAAGCACTGACGGGAATACCGGCATGTGTAGTATGTGTGGGTACGTGTGTGTGTCAGTAAGGGGAGAGGATAGGACGAGGAATGGGAAGGAAAGGTCGCGCTCGGTTCGTGGCCCCTTTGCAAGAGTACTGCGGCATTCACCTGGTATTGATCGCAGAAACCATGGAAAACTACCGACCAGAGCAGCCGGCCGCTGGAATTCTCCTCCGGACAGCGACTGAATTCGACTTCGTTATCTAGGTGACGTCGGAAATTCTGTTACCGTCGGGACTCGAACCTAAGACCTCCCGGCCAGAGGCAGTGAAGTGCGATCAGTTAATTACCTGACCCTCCTCTCCCGGGTGAAGTTTTGTCCTTTAGGTCACTGTCATTACCACGAAATCATTTAACACTAAGGGTTTGCCTATAAAGGGTCTCGTGAGTTATTTTCCTAACATTTTGGTCAATGGTCTCCAATGGAGTCGGTATAGAGCCCCGGGGGTTGATGATATTTTGAAGGGGGTTAGTGATGATTAAGGGTTCAATTGTAGGTCAATAGCCGAATATGAGCCGGTGCCTCTTGAGGATAATAAAGATCCAATTGATTCCAAAAAGCACTAATGAACTTAATTGTGTTCTGATATAAAGCAACAGAATGTATGATAGTATTGATTCCAAAAAGCACTAATGAACTTAATTGTGTTCTGATATAAAGCAACAGAATGTATGATAGTAAAAACAAATTTACTCGTCGCCTTTCTTATCCGTCGTGCATCCTTACGAATTCAAATCTTAGAAAACTGAAAACACAGGAAGTTATAACTGTGCATTCTCAACCGTACTCTATCGCGCAAGAAACTTCCCTTTGAAATACTCTTTAGAGAAATTTTATCGCCAGCTTTTAAGAAACACTGAACATTTTATAACCATTACATTTCAGTAAAAATTAGAAACGTAACTACTCAAAAGCAGAAGCTTCTTTGATTATTGAAAAAAGGAGAGATAGTTACGAGAATATTGGTGTGCGATATTGGTATCTTAAAGATATTTATGTGCAATTTTTTGTCTCATGATTATGGATGCAGTATTATAAAGAAAACATAAAGGGTTCCATGAGAAATTAATTCGTTTAATAAGGGTCGATGAAAGAAAAAAAATGGAAATCCCTGATTTAAGTGAAGGGGACTGGAAGATCCATGCTACTGTAGGCATTACTTCAGCACATCAACGGCTGTTTTGTCCGCACGGAAACTTAATGGAACGCAGACCACAAACTAAAAGCGAGTGAAATCGAAACTAGCATTTGGTGAAATAGTCTTGCAGAAGAAAATAATACATGTTGGCAAAGAAGGCAGAAAAATGAAGAACGTGCTCCAACAAAGCAAGAGGATGGCTATGATTTAAGTCAGCATTAAATCTGGACTAAACATTAAGTCCGGACCATGGTAAATGAAGTGTGAAGACAACACAAAAGTATCGAAATTTTGAATTCGGGACAACTGGATGCTTTACAGTATCTCTCAAGTATCATAATACTCAATCATAATTGAAAAACTATATCATATTTTTTAATCATCAGATGTAGTGAACCTCTGATATACTAAACCAAAAATGTTTCTCTACAACAGATTTGTCCAACTTGCAAGACCTCAAGGACTATAAGTAAAACCTGTACTATGGTTGCGGGCCATTTTTTCATTACTCGGGCGATCCACACCTGACTTTCTCATATTGGTGTTCACGACACTTTGCCCGGCCACGGGTGGTACGGAATGGAACGATGCATGATATCAGGCCGAGCATTCATAACACTGTGAAACACATCGGGATGATTTTGAATTTTTGACTTCACTACCAAAAAAGTTATTAAATCTAAACTGAATCTATTTTTACATTAAAGGGTATGTTGACCTCAAGGGACACTTGTGCTAGCAGCATAATGCTGTCGCTCGACATGGATGAAACGGACTATCACTTTTTATTAATAATTTTTCGTGGGCCACAGGAAATGGCACCGCGGACCGCTTGTTGGACAGACCTGATCTAGAGGTTGACTCTACCCGGAGTCGCTTGTGGGCGGCGATTGGGCAGGTGGTGTTTTCTAATCCCTCCTGCGACCGGATCGCTGAAGGGTTACATTTAATGAACGCCCTGAGGCATGAGCGAAATGCGTCTCCGGTCCAATTAACAAAGAGGACGTCAGAACCAGCCCACCGCTCTCTTCCTGAAGCAACACTGCTCTGGGAGAGAGCGTTGCTATTAGTGTCGGAGGGACAAAGTGAAGGTGTCGGATGCAGGTGGATTCTATTCGGCTTTTCGCTCCCAAACAACCTCAAAGCCTCTCGCTTGTTTGGCCTGTCGGGGAGAGATTGGATTTTCACACAAATGCCCGGCGGAGATATTTTTTTAGTTTAAAAGTGCATTTATCCACGTTGATTGTCTGTAAGGTAACTTTACGAAACTCAGACCGGGAGCGGTAGCTCAGTGCATCAACTGATGTCACTGCAGCGCCTCTGCCCGGGAGGTCCTAGGTTCCCACTCCCCACGGCGGCAGGATTTTCGACACTAGCTTTTCAGCTAGGTCGAATTCTCCAGAGAATTCTAGCGACCGGCTGCTCTGATCGATAGCCTTCCGTGGTTTCTCCCATCAACACCAGGCGAATGCCGGAACACTACCCTAACAAACGGGCCACGGACTGCGGGCGATCTTTCCTTCTTCTTCCTTGTCCTATCCTCTCCCCTTACATACACACTTACACTAACATGCACTACACTACCACATATTCCGGGAGACCGGTCGGGAGCTTAGAGCTTGTCCCGGCTGGGGCGGTACCCCGCTGGTGGGAGAGTCCTGATTAGGGGGAAACCCCGCTAGTCGACGGTATCACTCAATCAATCACATCAATCAATCACTCAATCAAAGTTTACATTTATCAGCGTTGATTGTCTATAGTGGAACTTCACGAAACTGAAATCAATTTCGTAATAGAATACAAGACTTCTAATAATCCATAATATCAAAATTGCTGCCAAGCTTTAGGAGACTTTTTGCGACTACCTACAGCAATATTTCTTCTATATTAGATACTGAAACCGTTATTCAAATATATGGTGAGATTTTCCGCTCTAGACATCAGGGGAAAAGTGACCGACTAACGTAGTTTCATAAAATAATTCAATTTTATGAGTAGGGATGTACAAATATCTGTTCGTCGCATTCTAGCTGGTTAGGAAATACGTAAATAAATAAGTAGAAAGTTAATACGTTTTTAATAAATAAGTAAATGTATAAATGAGTTAATTAAGGGGTTATTGGGAATGAATGTGTATGAAAAAAGAGAAAAGGCGACGTTGCGGACTAGTTTTTGAGAGGCTGTGTCATTTTAGGCGCTGAGGATGCTAAAGAGTGAAAGGATGTGACGTCTTTGCCTGGAGATAAATCGTTTAGAAATTGTTTCGTAGACTAATGTCTTTTCGTCTTTTGACGGCATGTTTTCTGTCAGGTTATTTTTCCTCAGCCTTACCGTATGGTCTTTTTTCCCGCGGCTTTTATGCGACCGTGAAGCCGTGTGAAGTGAATACCAGAATTCGAAAAGATAGAATAACATAAGATGCAGGTTTGTAAAGGCATTAAGGTCTTCGTACTTAGCACAAATAAGTAGGTAGCAAACTTCAAAAAGAGTATGTCGTGAAGATCAAGTTACAATCACCAAAATTAGATCAGAACACACGAAGCTTACTCACCTCCACCTATTAAACAAGAATACTCCTCCAATTTGCAATATATGTAATGTACAAATAACAATATTACACATTATCCAGGAATGTCCTAAGTACAACCAATCCCGCCAATCCAGAACTTTAATGTTGACGCTTTACTTCATTCAAGCACCAAAATTATAAAATTTTGTAAATCAATTAATGTTTCTAACGAACTGTAATACTGTTTCTTTTGTGTGTATGTATTGTGTATATTACTATAACATGTGAAATATTTCCAACCACTGGTGCAATGTAAACTGTAATGTAATTCACTGAACTAAAATATACAAATGTAAAGAAGTATGTAACCATGCTATGAAAACCCCTTATTGTAAACTTACAGAATAGTCGCTAATAACCTCGCAGTTGATGCGATTATAAATAAATTTTTAAAAAAGGTAATGTTATTTTAAAATTTAATAATCACCTACTAAATAAAATAAATAAATAAATGAATAATAACTTATGGTTCACATTAATAAGTATAATCAGTTCCGTAATAATAGAATTGCTAAACTCTTGTTTTGTGATTCTATTCATAACGGATTCCATTCATTTTATTCATTATATTATATTGCATCGAGTTAACTAGTATCAATACAAGTCATTGACTTTTGAAAGATAAATCATGCAATGTAAACGAAACGTGTAGTATTAGAAACATTTTGTGTAAACTAGATTGAAACATTTGCACCGAACATCTTATTGCAATACTTGATTTGATAATTTTCCAATCTCTTATTGTAATAATACCTTTTACGACTCTTACATTTAAACTTATTAATACTTATAATAATCTTTATGTTAATGCATATAAAAATACATTAAACGATGTAATACGTAATTCATTCAACTTTCTAATAGAGTGGAAAATGTCTGCAACGTGTGTGCTCCTCAGCTGAAAACTCTTCAAGAGTTGTGAGTAACAGACAAGTAATAATACCTTTTACGACTCTTACATTTAAACTTATTAATATTTATAATAAGCTTTATGTTAATGCATGTAAAAATACATCAAACGATGTAATACGTAATTCATCAAACTTTCTAATAGAGTGGAAAATGTTTGCAACGTGTGCTCCTCAGCTGAAAACTCTTCAAGAGTTGTGAGTAACAGACAAGGGAAGTTCTGTTTCTGATGGGGGGGAGGATATCTCCTGGCTCCTGCCCGGGGACTTCATTCAGGCAGACTGCGGACTTTACAAGAAGAGCACGTCGGCGGAGCTGTCTCTCCGTTTATTTTGCTTCCTGCGCAGGTAGTGAGGATCCACCATGCCGCGTCGTGGGAGGCCAGCGAACACGATCTGCTCATGCGCAGCCGGCAGAGGTAGCTCAGCACCAGCATTGCCTTTCTCTCCGACGGCACTGAACCGGAGGAGGTGGCTCAGGGCATAAAATGATGTCACTGCAGTGCCTCTGACCGGGAGGTCCTAGGGTTACACTCCCCACGGTGGCAGCATTTTCTATATTAACTTTATAGCTAGATCGTGTTTAGTCGCTGTCTAGAGGAGAATTCTAGCGGCCGGCTGCTCTGATCGGTAGTTTTCCTTGGTTTCTCCAATCAACACCAGGCGAATGACGGAGCAATACCGTAACAAACAGGTCACGGACCGCGACCGTTCTGTCCTTCACCTTCCTTGTCTTATCTTCACTCCTTTAATTACAAACACTTCCACTTGCATGCAATACACTACCAAACATGTAGGGAGACCGATCGGGAGTTTAGAGCTTGTCGCGTCTGGGGCGGTGCCCCGCTGGTGGGAGAGTCCTGGTTAGGGTGAAACCTTGCTAGCCGACTGGTAGGTCGGCTGATCTCGCCATCCAGCGGGGGAAGAACTACGACAATTCCCAGGCTAAAATATTCACTACATTAATGGCACTTATTATCTTAGCAGTTGAGATGCCGGAATCTGCAATGCGATCTTTGACGTGTGAAAGTAGAGAAGAGTAGTTGTGACACACTTTCGCGTCTACGCATATCACATTAATTATATTATAATTCAATGAAAAAAAATCGCCGTTTTATCGCCCAGCATTACATAATTTTCTTCTACTGCATTAGCGGTAACGAGAAAGTAAAAATGAAACCAAGCAATTTTTCGTACTTGACCTCATAAGAATATAGCAGTTGAAAAGCCAGCAATGCTGTCTTTCCAAGACAATGTTTTAGTTTTAGTTGTAGTTAATGCCTTACTTTTACGTGGCGGAACTCGGGCCATCTTCCGTCTGACGCAAATTTCGCTACGCTCCTTTTACCATCTAGCGGAGAAATATGGTATTATCCTGGGCGCCCAAACAGGTGATTTGAATTTAGCTCAGAGGCTTCTTTTAGGCTTGAGGATCTTTTACATTCAGTAAATGTACAACATGGGACAGCCGGTTTTACTTCCCCTCCGAAGGAAGGCGTACGAAGAATATTTTCGCCCTTAAAAATCCACGGCTTCGGTCGGGTTTGAATAGCCATACGCTAACCATTATACCACCGAATCCGCAAACAACATGATCTACAACGAAAGGTGTTGATGAGTATTGTCGAAAATCTTCATTCTGGATAAGATTGGACATTAGCGTAAAGTAGAATTTCTTGTTCTTTAGAACTTCAATGGTTAGGTTTCAAGAACCTGTTCCGGTGTCCACTTCCTTCTGGGTCTTCGTACATTTCGTCTTCCTCTGCATCTGTAGTCCACTGCGACATCTGGTAGTCTGCTATCGGGCGTTTTTCTTAGATGTTCGTACCATCTTTTCTGATTTCATTCAAGTTTCTCCAGCTGGGTCTCGACCCCCAATTTATTTCTTATCTCCGTATTTTTCTTTTTATCTATGATGTTATAACTTAGAGTGCAGAAGTAGAATTTAAAATCATTTATATGATCAGTTTATTCTCATCAAGATTTGTATACAAAGTTACAATCAAAATTCGGTCCTTAACATCGCCTCGGCTGAAAACACCTCTTTCGTAATGTAATGTTTTCCGTCCTTATGACGTAAAATTACTATTGTATTAAAAAGCTCTCTTTAATTTAAAAAGAACTGTTTGCAGCCATAAATAGACATTCATGTAAAGAAGAGAAGTAATAATAATAATAATAATAATAATAATAATAATAATAATAATAATAATAATAATAACAATGGCGGACACAGTGGCGCCGAGGGTTGCAGCAGCCGTTGTCTGCGCAAAGGAGGCTGCAGGTTCGAGTCCTTAGGAGACATGGTCGTATTTGTAATAGTCCCTTCATTACTGATCAGCATCCTATCACCTTGTATTTCAAGGCTTAACATCCTTGTCTTATCAAGGGATACAGCCGAAAGGCTGAGCCTCATAACGACTCACTTTAATGTCTCTCCAGGGTAAAATACGGCTGGGCCTCGGAAGAGAAACGTGCAGTGTGATTAGAAATGGCCCATACGCTAGTAATAATAATAATAATAATAATAATAATAATAATAATAATAATAATGATAATAATAATAGTAATAATAATAATAATAGTTATATTAATAGTAATAATAGTAATAGTGATAGTAATTATAATAGTAATAGTAATAATAATACCATTAACTCAACGTTTTATGGCTACCCTTCACAGATTGTATATACTAATAAATACTAGACTTTAACTACACTGCACTTCACTTCTCTTTCTTCTCCTCTATTGATGCCCAACATTTCACAACCCCACCGCCACAGTTCAACCCAAACGGTACTTTGAACGTGATCATATTGGGTATTTAATAATGCAATGCATTTCAAAGAAGTAGTAGTAACAATAATAAAATTAATAGTCTCATTGTTGTGGTTTGATTATTTCTTAATGTGCGGTAATGGAAAGCGTCGTTCGAATGCAAGTCGCGGGTGCTGTCCTTGGCGCGTGTGCAAAAGGGGCGTGGCGGAGCATGACGGGGCGTGGCGTGGGGAGCGTGGCGTGGCGTGGCGTGGCGTGGCGTGGCGTGGCGTGGCGGGGTGTGGCGGGGCTTGGCGGGGCGGGGCGTGGTGTGGCGTGGCGTAGCGGGGCGGGGCGGGGGCGCTGGGGAGCGACGGAGCGAGGCGGGCGCGGGCGGGCGTGGCGGGGCGGGCGTGGCGGGGCGGGGCGGGGCTTGGCGGGGCGGAGCGGGGCGGGGCGGGGCGCGCGCGCTAGCTGCGAGATGTGCGTGGGCGGCGGCGGCTGGGGGGAGGGGTGGGAGAGGGGATTCCCCCCCCTGGCGGCCGTCTGCTGAAGCTGAGCAGACACTGAGACAGACGAGTGGCGTCGGCGCATTCCCCAGGGATTGCGGCATTCCCCAGGGATGGCTTCGTGAACGGCGTTGCGTCGCCTCGATTCCCACTACTGCTCGCGAACGGTTGTTTTATTTGGACAGCGGATTTGGGGACTTCCGTAATGTAATGCTTGGCGAATGAAGCAAATCAGAAGAAGAAAGTGTTTTACTTAAATTGCTTCAGTTTTCTCGCAATTTAGCACTGTTCTAGCGGGAAAAAATTATCTGATATTTGCCGAGACCGCCCTCTCCCACACGTAAGATTAGGTGAGATTCGTTTGACCCCCTCCCCACCCCTAAAGGCCTTACGTAGTTTATGTATGGCCCCTAAGAGAATTCAGTGGAGGAGCGTAGTTGACCCGCCCAGGGCGGCACTTTTAGGGGGCGGCAAACTTTCACAACAAATAATTATAAAATACTGTAAACATTTAAACCATTTACTTTCATATTTTTGTTGTACATACGATTCAGACCGATTGAAATGAGCACGCAATCTTTCATTACTTACTCTGTGACTTCTATAAATGAACGTGTAATAATGATATCTTGCTCGCTGTAGTGACTGACAAAACACCGTCCGCACTAACTTGCAGGGATTCCTCATATTTTATTGGTGCTTGGATTGTTTATGATCAATATTCAGTGAGGGTGACTTTTATCATGTAAATAATAGGTTCAATATTGTATAATAACACCTGCAAATTACATTGCAGTACGTATAAGTCGCTTCAGGATAGTCCGTTATATTTGAACAATTCAAAGAAAGTTTTACTGATGATTCAAAGAAAGTTTTATTGTCTGACGTTCATTTCACATTAACTTAATCGCGTGTAGGTATACGCTTTCTAAACTGCCATTTTATTGCTCATAAGTATGTTTAGTGATTGTTTAAGTATTGAACTTCGTTGAAAAATTGCTTTTCCTACCTTTTGCTTCGAAAATGCTCCGTTGTCAGCACACAATTAAAGGTGACTTTCATGGATGGAAAAATGTATAATCAGAGTTCAAAGAATAATTGTATTTTGTTCTTTAGGTTATATTAAAAATAAGTTACTATTTGGTCATTGTATTTACGCAATTCGATCACACATTTTTTCTCTATCGTTATCTTTTTATTCCTTTGTTATTCCATATTTACCTCTATATTTTGGACATATTAGCCTATGCTATTCCATAAACATTTTAACCCTGCAAACAACTACGTCACAGCTCCGCCAATACCGCCGCTTTGTCACAGAGATTAGAACGTTACTCAAGTGTCATCATGTGGGGTGATGGATGCCCGTCAACTTCCCAGAACTTCAAATATTTTAAGAGACATTATGGTCTCACTTGAACACATTGAAGGCTTTGATTCTTTGTTTAGCTTTCTAAAGAATATCCTGGAAATTGCTTTCATTAATGGTTCCCTTAATTCTTTGGCATAAGTATGGTCTACTTTAAATCTTCTTTAACTGACTTCGAAACGAAGAGGTTTTAGAATGTGTCGAAAATATTTTTGCTTCTTAATCCTTAACTTCCGCACATTATTCCTTATATAAATGATTGATACTTTGCCTTACATAATGTTATCTCCCGGTAGTACAGTATTGTCTTCCGGTTTCAATGATATTCAGATTATAAGGTTCAAAGATATCATAAATAATTGAATGGAGCAACACTTCAACCGTGTTAACTGCTCGACGAATTAAATTCCACGCAGGGATTTTTTCCAAAATTAATATTATTTGATGAATCGTAATTAAGTCGCGTAACGGCCCTGCAAACTGGCGAACACCCACTTTCCTATTCGGAAAGTATCTTATACGAGAAAGTATGTTTAATTTTGTATCAAAATAGTTTCATTCATTTCAACACATGCTTTCTCTTAAAAAGTGAGAATCAAACACTCTTCGGTTTCAATGATATTCAGATTATAAGGTTCAAAGATATCATAAATAATTAAATGGAGCAACACTTCAACCGCAAGTAATACTTCTTTTTCTTTTGCTTTTCTTCTTTTTCATTTTGTTTTTCTTCTTTTGAATTTTCTTCTTTTTCATTTTGTCTCCTTTTTCTTAGTCTTCCTTTTTTTCCTTCCACTACTTCTTTAACCGGGCCCCGTTTTGACGTCCGAGTAAACGGCAAATGCCGAAGCTGTTCAGCACGAGATCTTCACACGAAAGCGATCGATTTGGAGTTGAACCAAAACAGCATCATCATCTTCACCCGTACTTATACACATACTCACATGTTATGCACTACCACAGATGTCAGGAGACCAGTCGAGAGCTTAAAGCTTGTCCCGGCTGGAGCGGTGCCCCGCTGGTGGGAGAGTCCTGGTTAGGGGGAAATCGCACTAGCCGACGGTAGGTCGGCGCCGGATCTCGCCATCCAGTGGGGGAAGACCACCGCCATCTCCTAAGAAAAAAAAACATGCTCTGCACTAACGGGACTAAAGACCTTAGTAGTTTACGAGCCCGGAATCAGCAATCAATCAATTAATTGAGTGCAATCATCAATCAATGAACAAATCATCAATCAATGAACCAATCGCCAATCAATCGACCAATCTATCAATCACCAATCAATAGATTGATTGATTGTTTCGTGTTTCCGGTCGCGTCAACTACGTTGGTCATTAGTCCCGTTAGTGCAGAGCATGTTTTTTTCTTGGGAGACGGCGGTGATCTTCCTCCGCTGGATGGTGAGATCCGGCGCCGACCTACCGTCGGCTAGTGGGGTTTCCCCCTAACCAGGACTCTCCCACCAGCGGGGCACCGCCCCAGCCGGGACAAGCTCTAAGCTCCCGACCGGTCTCCCGGAATATGTGGTAGTGTAGTGCATGCTAGTGTAAGTGTGGGCGTGTAAGGGGTGAGGATAGGACAAGGAAGGGGAAGGAAAGATCGCGCGCGGTCGGTGGCCCGTTTGTTAGGGTACTGCCCCCGCATTCGCCTGGTGTTGATCGGAGAAACAACGGAGAACTACCGATCAGAGCAGCCGGCCGCTAGAATTCTCCTCCAGACAGCGACTGAATTCGACCTAGCTGGAAAGCTAGTGTCGAAAATCCTGGCGCCGCACGGTGTGACCAGATGGCGAAAACGTGGCCAAAACCTCAAAAATTAAAATTTATTTTGGGGACTTCCGACCATCCCACTTGAAAGAGGAATGTTTGGCACATCTGTTGTGAAAGTATGAAGGATAATCCCTGTACCTGCTGCGCGCAGTGGAAGTTTGAAGTTGGAGTACACGGTCAGTGCTCTTCTAGCGTCAGAGGCGATAGTAAGCTGTGCTTTCCAATAGTTACAAAAACGTGCTACAAAATTATTTTTACTGTGTTTTGCAATTATGGATGTCCCTGTTGGTGGTAAGTAAAACAAAAATTATGTTAATTTAATATGGATTACGATTATTTATATTCTATGCAATATCATATAAAATATAACTAGCATAAAAGTAATATATAACGCAATATAACACGTGCAAATTTTAATAACAATTTAGCTTGTATATTAATTATTCAGTTAAAAGAGAATTTGGCTGCGCCTCGCTGCAGATTCGTGTTTTATTAAATATTTTCTATCACAGTGTATATCTCTTAGCGGCAACCAGCATTACCGAGCGGGGACTTAAAACTAACATTCATTCAATTCACAAGTTCTGGACCGGCAAATAATGTGAATCGCTTGTGATTATGAATACTAGTCATTAGAATATTACATTACCTTTGAAGTTAATAAGGATTGGCCGAGTATAGACGTATATTGAAGTTTTATAAACTATTGTTTTTCTGAGTACATGCATTTCTGCGACAAACTGCATTAGAAAAAAATTCAGTGATCCGTTCAAAGAATTCAGTAAAAGAAATGTTTATAATACCTCATTTAAATTGCATTAAGCTATAAGACTCCTTGATCACCTCTCTAAAAACGCATTTATCGCGCGGATGCTGGCAAATAAGGTTTACCGAATAGTTAGTAAAAATGAATGCGTCGTGGCACTGGTAAAATATTTTCGCATTGAATGTTATAAGTTCGTCGAAATATATTTATATACATAACTAACTAATTCATCCGAAAACTCCTGAATTAATAAACAAGATTTTCATTATGTAATTGTGTAGAATATTTCAATTTTCATTGAAGGTACCCCGCGGTAAGCTAATACGTAAAATTAATAGAGAATTTACTTCACGAATTTTATAAAATATAAGGAGTGCACATAAAGATTTATAACTATATTCATCGAATGGAGTAATTAAATAAGTTATGAAACGCGTATAACGATTTATAACTCATATAAAAGAAAATAGTAGTACAAAAAGTTATAAATAATACCAAAAAGTATTGAAAAATACCGCCGCGGAACAGTGTCATAGTGAAATATACGAAGTATTCTGTTCAAGGGATTTCGTACAAATAAGAAATGCGTATAACGCTTCATTACTCTTATAAACGAATAAAGTAATTCAATAACTTATATATAAAGCTAACACCTATTGCAAATATCCGCAGCCTGAGGTTTTATGACTAATTAGTTAGGTGCGTGTGCACCTCGCCGGGGAACAGTGTCATAGTGAAATATACAAAGTATTCTGTTCACGGGATTTTGTACAAATAAGAAATGCGTATAACGGTTCATAACTCTTATAAACGAATACAGTAATTCAATAACTTATATATAAAGCTAACACCTATTGCAAATATCCGCAGCTTGAGGTTTTTATGACTAATTACTTAGGTGCGTGTGCACCTCGCCCGGGAACAGTGTTATAGTGAAATACACGAAGTATTCTGTTCAAGGGATTTTGTACCAATAAGAAATGCGGTTCATTACTCTTATAAACGAATACAGTAATTCAATAACATATATATAAAGCTAACACCTATGCAAATATCGGCAGCTTGAGGTTTTATGACTACTTAGGTGCGAATGCACCTCGCCGGGGAACAGTGTCATAGTGAAATATAAGAAGTGTTCGGTTCAAGGGATTTTCTACAAATAAGAAATGCATATAACGGTTTATAACTCTTATAAACGAATACAGTAATTCAATATTTTATATATAAAGCTAACACCTATTGCAACTATGCGCAGCTTGAAGTTTTATAACTAATTCCTTAGGTGCGTGTACACCTCGCCGGGGAACAGTGTCATAGTGAAATATACGAAGAGTTCGGTTCAAGGGATTTTCTACAAATAAGAAATGCATATAACGGTTTACAACTCTTATAAACGAATACAGTAATTCAATATTTTATATATAAAGCTAACACCTGTTGCAAATATCCGCAGCTTGAGGTTTTATGACTAATTACTTAGGGGCGTGTGCACCTCGCCGGGGAACAGTGTCAGAGTGAAATATACGAAGTATTCTGTTCAAGCCATTTTGTACAAATAAGAAATGCGTATAACGGTTCATAACTCTTATAAACGAATACAGTAATTCCATAACTTATGTATAAAGCTAACACCTATTGCAAATATCCGCAGCTTGAGGTTTTATGACTAATTACTTAGGTGCGTGTGCACTTCGCCGGGGAACAGTGTCATAGTGAAATATACGAAGTATTCTGTTCAAGCCATTTTGTACAAATAAGAAATGCGTATAACGGTTCATAACTCTTATAAACGAATACAGTAATTCCATAACTTATGTATAAAGCTAACACCTATTGCAAATATCCGCAGCTTGAGGTTTTATGACTAATTACTTAGGGGCGTGTGCACCTCGCCGTGGAACAGTGTCATAGTGAAATATACGAAGAGTTCGGTTCAAGGGATTTTCTACAAATAACAAATGCATATAACGGTTTATAACTCTTATAAACGAATACAGTAATTCAATATTTTATATATAAAGCTAACACCTGTTGCAAATATCCGCAGCTTGAGGGTTTATGACTAATTACTTAGGGGCGTGTGCACCTCGCCGTGGAACAGTGTCATAGTGAAATATACGAAGAGTTCGGTTCAAGGGATTTTCTACAAATAAGAAATGCATATAACGGTTTATAACTCTTATAAACGAATACAGTAATTCAATATTTTATATATAAAGCTAACACCTATTGCAACTATGCGCAGCTTGAGGTTTTATAACTAATTCCTTAGGTGCGTGTACACCTCGCCGGGGAACAGTGTCATAGTGAAATATACGAAGAGTTCGGTTCAAGGGATTTTCTACAAATAAGAAATGCATATAACGGTTTATAACTCTTATAAACGAATACAGTAATTCAATATTTTATATATAAAGCTAACACCTGTTGCAAATATCCGCAGCTTGAGGTTTTATGACTAATTACTTAAAGTGCACCCTCGCCGTGAACAGGTCATATGAAACATACTGTAAAGTACTTAAGTTCTAAGCCATTTTGTACTAAATAAGAAATGTGTATAACGGTTCATAACTCTTATAAACGAATATTGGTAATTCAATATTTTATATATAAAGCTAACACCTATTGCAAATATCCGCAGCTTGAGGTTTTATGACTAATTACTTAGGTGCGTGTGCACTTCTGCCGGAACAGTGTCATAGTGAAATATACGAAGAGCCCTGTTCAGCTCATTTTGTACAAATAAGAATGCGTATAACGGTTCATTACTCTTATAAACGAATACAGTAATTCAATATTTTATATATAAAGCTAACACCTATTGCAAATATCCGCAGCTTGAGGTTTTATGACTAATTTCTTAGGTGCGTGTGCACCTCGCCGGGGAACAGTGTCATAGTGAAATATACGAAGTATTCTGTTCAAGCCATTTTGTACAAATAAGAAATGCGTATAACGGTTCATTACTCTTATAATAGAATACAGTAATTCAATATTTTATATATAAAGCTAACACCTATTGCAAATATCCGCAGCTTGAGGTTTTATGACTAATTACTTAGGGGCGTGTGCACCTCGCCGGGGAACAGTGTCATTGTGAAATATACGAAGTATTCTGTTCAAGGGATTTTGTACAAATAAGAAATGCGTATAACGGTTCATAACTCTTATAATAGAATACAGTAATTCAATATTTTATATATATAAAGCTAACACCTATTGCAAATATGCGCAGCTTGAGGTTTTATAACTAATTTCTTAGGTGCGTGTACACCTCGCCGGGGAGCAGTGTCATAGTGAAATATACGAAGAGTTCGGTTCAAGGGATTTTCTGCAAATAAGAAATGCATATAACGGTTCATAACTGTTATAAACGAATACAGTAATTCAATAACTTATATATAAAGCTAACACCTATTGCAAATATCCGTAGCTTGAGGTTTTATGACTAATTACTTAGGGGCGTGTGCACCTCGCCGTGGAACAGTGTCATATGGAAATATACGAAGAGTTCGGTTCAAGGGATTTTCTACAAATAAGAAATGCATATAACGGTTTATAACTCTTATAAACGAATACAGTAATTCAATATTTTATATATAAAGCTAACACCTGTTGCAAATACCGCAGCTTGAGGTTTTATGACTAATTACTTAAGGGCGTGTGCACCTCGCCGGGGAACAGTGTCATAGTGAAATATACGAAGTATTCTGTTCAAGTGATTTTGTACAAATAAGAAATGCATATAACGGTTTATAACTCTTATAAACGAATACAGTAATTCAATAACTTATATATAAAGCTAACACCTATTGCAAATATCCGCAGCTTGAGGTTTTATGACTAATTACTTAGGTGCGTGTGCACTTCGCCGGGGAAGAGATTCATAGTGAAATATACGAAGTATTCTGTTCAAGGGATTTTGTACAAATAATAAATGCGTATAACGATTTATAACTCTTATGAACGAATAGAGTAATTCAGTAAGTTATATATAAAGCTAACACCAATTGCAAATATCCGAGGTTTGAGGTTTCATAACTAATATCTTATGTGCGCGTGCACCTCGCCGGGGAACAGTGCCATAATGAAATATATGAAGAGTTCTGTTCAAAGGATATTGTACTAATATAAATGCAAATAACGGTTTATGACTCACATAAACCTATAGTTTAATTGAATAAGTGATAAATAAAGCAAATTTGTATTGCAAATATCTGCGTTTTGAGGCTTCATGTTTAATTTCTTATGTGCGTGTGCATCTCGACGCCGAACTGTGCCATAGTGAAAAATTTGAAGAGTACTGTTCAAGTGATTTTTTTCAAATAAGAAATGCGTATAACGATTTACATCTCATATAAACGAATAAATTAATTGAATATGTTATAAAGAAATCAAAAGTTTATTGCAAATTTCTGCGGTTTGAGATTTCATGAATAATTTCTTATGTGAGTGTGGATCTGCTCATCATAGTGAAATATGAATCATTGAGAAAGATACGAAGAATTCTGTTCAAGAGATTTTATACTAATGAGTGCGAGCAATTGTTATAACTCATATCAACAAATTTTCAATAAGTTGTAAATAAACCAAAGATTTTTCCAATGTGTTTAAATTTTGACGGTTTATGAATAATTTCTAATGAACTTTTTTATCTCACCGCCGTGCATTGCGTTAGTGAAATATGTGGAGAGTTTTGTTCAGGGGATTTTGTGCTAATAAGTAGTGCGAAAAACGGCTTGTAACTCACTTAATCGTGTAGTGGTATTCAATAAATTATGAATAAAGAAGTGTTTTATTGAAAATTTCTGCAGTTTGGCGTTCTATGAATATTTGGTAATATCTTGTGTGTATCACGTTGTGGTACACTGTGTTAGTGATTGTTACTTTTTGGATGGTTCTGAATAAACGTCGTTTTATTATGTAATACAATACTTTGTAATTTCTTCTTATTTCAGGATCCTCTGATGATCATGTGTGTTCTACACGGAGAGAGATTTTTATGATCGTCAAGAATGTGTTGAAAGATGGTCTTTCTTCTATAATTGAATTGGTGGAAAAAGAAATTTCTGATAAATGTGGTCGTTGTGTGTATGTCCCTGTTTCTAGAAAGGGGTCTTTTGCGGCTCTATTCCACAAAATGAGAAGGATGTGGCAAAACGTTCACAGGAAAGAGACCAGGTTTTTCGAAAAGTACGATGAATGGTTGCAAGTTCCTGTATTTCTTTCTGTTTATAAATTACAGGATTCTGTTAGAAGTAAAGGTGGTCGTCCTTCCACACCCTTTGTTGAATTAAGTGATCGCTCGAAGCGTAGGAAAACAGAAGAAGTTCGTGCAACGCTTTCTTCATCTGAGTTATCCTATGCAACTCAAATGAGTTTACGGTCTTCCGGGCAGTTACAGGCATCGAAAGTGGTCAAAGAAGCAACGCTAACAACTCCATCTAGAGCGTCAAAATACATTCGAGCGTTTCACGCAAGGAAAGAAAATTCATTATCTGACGATGCTGCTCTTTCCATTTTTCTTGACTGTAAGCTCTCTACAAGGCAGTATCAGTTGTTACGATCCACAAGCATTGCAAACAACTGCAAGCTCTACCCTCCCTACAAACAAGTAGCAATAGCGAAAGAGAGATGCTATCCATGCGCTTCTTCTATTACAATCACGGAATATAAAGCAGAGGTCAAATTGCAGAGTTTATTGGACCACACCGTAGATAGACTTTTGTTAACTCAGAAAGATATTATTAACTGTTTGTCTCAAGAGCAATTGGATGACATTAGCATGATTTGCAAATGGGGATGTGATGGTAGCTCTGAACAGAGTCAGTATAAGCAGGCTTTCTCCGATAGCAATGTGTCTGACGCATCTGTTTTTTTCACAGCAATTGTTCCTCTGCAATTGACTTCAAAGGACAAAAAGACAAACACTGAAGTTACTATTTGGAAGAATTCCACACCTTCTTCCACTAGATTCTGCAGACCACTAAGACTTCAATTTTTGCGTGAAGACCCGGAAGTAATTGTGAATGAAGTAGATAGTGTAAAGGAAGAAATTAGATTACTCGTTCCTTTCCACGCTGTAATTAATGGCAAACAAATGTCAGTAAGCTATAAGTTAGCATTGACAATGATCGATGGAAAAGTCTGTAATGCGGTAACATCGACAAAATCAACGCAGTGTTGCTATTTGTGTGGCGCAACTTCTAAGACATTCAATAATATCGACGAAATGCTACAGAGAAACGTTGAGGAGGAAAGTATGCAATTTGGATTGTCCACATTGCATGCGTGGATACGTTTCTTCGAATGTTGTCTGCATTTATCCTACAGACTTTCAATCAAGAAGTGGCAAGCGCGTAGTGTGGAGGAGAAGGAGTGTGTAGAAAGCCGCAAGAGACAAATACAACATGGATTTCGGGCAAGTTTAGGTTTAATCATCGATCGTCCAAAACCAGGATACGGAAGCACCAATGATGGAAACACAGCTCGTCGCTTCTTTGAAAATTATGCTATGTCTGCTGCGTTAACGGGATTGGACGAATCATTAATAAAACGGTTTTACGTAATATTGCAAACTATTTCAAGTGGCTTCCAGGTGAATTGTAGCAAATTTGAACAGTATGCGGTGGAAACAGCACGTTATTACGTTGAACTTTATCCGTGGTTTTATATGCCCACTTCGGTGCATAAATTGCTAATTCATGGCCCAGAGGTCATTGCTCGTTCGTTGCTTCCAATCGGCCAGTTGTCCGAGGAAGCTCAAGAAGCACGCAACAAGGACATAAAAAAGTACAGAGAGGAATTTTCACGGAAGAGTTCCAGGCAGAACACTATGGAAGATGTGTTCAAACGGCTCTTAGTTTCTTCTGATCCTTTCATATCAAGCATGAGAAGGCAGGCCGTGAAACAAAACAGAGAGTTGTTGCCGGAAGCGGTAAAATTATTGATTCTCCCTGTGTGTTCCGAAGAATCGCAATCAAGTCACGAAGAGGACGCATCCGAAGGCGAGACTGACAGCGATTTTTCTCCTTAAAGAAAATATTCCACCTAGTTAATCCTTTAGAAATCTGCTTTCCACCGCATTCTTTCCTCCCTCTCCAACTGTAAGTGTACCTCTGACGTCAGAGGAAAATCTGTTGTCTTTACAAGGCGATGTCAGTGACCGACCCTTCGCTTACCTGCTGTCAACATCAAAAGGTAAGGTTTGCTCACTTTTCTTTTTCTTTCTTTTCTGCGTTTGTACATTTTAATTATACATGATTTTTATTATGTAATTTATATTAATTACTATTTATTTATCTTATCTCATTTATTTATTTAATAAATACTATTATATATAGCTATATATTATAATATAAATATTATATATAACTATATATTATAATATTTACTAAATAATATACATATTATATTTTGTCATCCATCAAGAAAGGTTACAGTGCGGCATAATGGATTACTTCCAATAATGTTAAATGTCAGGGAAGGTTATCTTTTTTATTTCAATCGGAGATGACCATTAAATTTACGCCCCAGCCCTAAATAAAGATATTTTTACATCTTCGGTCGCCATATTGGATCCGCCATATTGTTTTGTGTCATTTTGATATCAGATTTGAAATCAGCGACCTCGAAAACCCCCATGTACAACTAAGTAAATGAATTCGAACCCATTTGAGGTTTTGGCCACGTTTTCGCCATCTGGTCACACCGTGCGGTGGTTCGAATTTGACTTAGGCGTGCATTAGTTTAGTAATTTTGTAGGTATCTGCATTGTTCCATTGTGGTTATAAGTCAACATAGAAAAAGCATGTTGGGTGTTTTGTCACTCTGTGACGAATGTTGTGAATATTTCTGACTTGAACTCATTCCACTCGTTCATTTTTAATGCTCTCTGTTTCAACAGATGGATGTACATACCTGAGGACTAGACGAAATGCTCTCTTTTTTTAATTGATACGTGTGGTACATTGCCTTTTTTCATTTAAGAATTTTATGATTGCTCTGTAGCTTTCTATTGTCTCTGGGTTGACTTTCACTTCATTGTTATACATTTTGTACGTAAATGTATTTTCTTCGATGCCTTCTCGTAGAGATTGTGTGAACGAGGGCACATTTATGACATTTGGGATAAATATAGGTGGCGGTTTTGTTTGAGGGGTATTTTCAGTCGTGCCGTTTACTTGCTGTAATTCTTCAGTGTTGTTGGAGTTGTTTTCAGCGCTTTGTAACGCTTCGAACCTGTTACTTTGTTTTATCTCACTCGTATTTGACACTTGCAGAGCATTTGCTATGCCACCACTGTTTCGGCGCTTACGCTTAGCAGAGCGAACATTTTGCCATTCTGGTAAGGGATCGGAATTGCACTGGACCTGGTTTCCTGATGTCGTAGATATTACGCTGCTCTCCGTGCCAGATGGTTGTAGCATTTCTGTATCCCCAACTTGTGGTGAATGAGTGGCGGAATATTGCATCAGTTGTTCAAAGCGTTGTACCTTAAGCTGGGATTCTTGGAGCTCCTGCTGCAATTGTTCTATTTGCCGCTGATATTGCTCATTTAACTGATGTCGTTGTTGTTGAAGGTATTCAGCCAGATGCACTTCGAGGTCGTTTTCGTTGCACTTGCTCCATCTTGGGACCCCGTTACCGAGCCGGGGCCGGAGTCTTCACCCAGATCGAAAGTGACACTTACCACTAACACACTTCACTCACAGTGAGAAATTAATTAATGATAATGAGATTTTAATTCACTGTTGTTTATATTAGAAGTAACTTGTCACATTCGCAACGAAAGTACACACCCCTAGGCTCACTGTCACTACTAAAAGTGGAGCGGAGCGGAGCACGATGTGAACCGGTCGGTTGCTGTCGCGAGACTGAAATTATGTATGAATAATCATTCTAATATTATTAAGCGTTGAGACTAAATTTCGCCGAAAATCAAGTAGACTCTTTAATTTTAATCGAGGATTATTATTTATTCTCGCCTTGTGACGTGTCCGTGAGATGAGTCCGCCTTGTGACATGAGTCCGCCCCTCGGTATCAGACTAACTGAAATACGGCGGACTACCCGTGGCCACAATATTCACCATGAATATATGAGTCGTCCACTTGCAAAATCTGTTAAACAACAATTAAAAAAATCAAGTTATTGTACGCCTTAAAAAGATCTGGGTGAAATCTACAAAGATATATATTTATCAACTAGTAAAACCTAGTGTAAGCGCTTCAAAACTGGCTAAAAATGTCTGGTCCACTAGAAAAACATGTCAAAATTGCTATGGCTACGCTTTCAAAACCTGTTAAAAAAGGGCCAATTGCAAACGCAGCTAAATACCAGACGCAACATGGGCCAACGAAGTAATCCACATACAAAACCTGCTAAAATCTATTTTAGAACTTTAACATTGACGAAGACAGTGTTTTGCATTTTTTTCATATTGTTTGTTACTTCCAAGCTGTTTTTTCCCAGAATTATATAGTAGACACCGCTTTCAACTACTTTGATGGTTAGAATCAACAATTGGATCGTTTATTTACATCGTGGAGTTGCAGCGTCTGTTATTCAGCGTTCTTGCGTTCATACGTAAAAATTTTCATTATTGACGATGAGTGTCAGGGAAAACAGTACAAATAACATTGAAGTAGAAGCCAATGAGGCTGTGTTAATACATGTTGATCCTGCAGAGACAAACGGGTTTTGACTTCCTGGTGTATCGTTATACACCAGGAAGTCAAAACCCGAAAAGAGGTTGCAGAAAACCGGTGTTACGCGTAAGAAGAAATTACGCCCAGAAATGTGGAAAAGAAATATTGCGAAGGAAAGAAGGTACGAAAATATCATGTTAAAATAATAAGATATGTAATGAAGTGTAGAGTCATTTGTGCGATATAAATAAGCATTAGAGGGCAACATAACTATGCAAATGTTGGTATTCTGTTCTTCAGGTAATCTTTCAAAGGATTTCCGACAGTGGCGACATGATGTTGTGACAGTCGCTCACATAATGTTAAGTTAACAGTGTAACTTTTTGTATAAAGCAAAATTTCAAAAATTGAAAAAAATGTGTACCAACCCTCTCCTTTGTAATTGTTTTTAACCGAATTGTCAAAGGGTACCCCCAGATACGATGGTAAAAAGTTTCCCTAAACCAAATGCCGTATGAGTGGTTACATAATTCTCACACAAAAATAATAATTTTGAAAGGTTTCTTAGCCCCCGTCCCACCACCCACACTCGCCGCCCGTCCTCCCTGCCCATCCTCCACCCGTCTTCGTCGTCCTTTCTCTTCTCCCGTCCTCCCCACCTGTCCTACCCACCCGTCATACTCACCTGCCATTCCGCCGCCTTCACCGCCTGTCCTCGTAATCCTACACCGTATATCCTTACCGTCTATTCTCATTGCAGTTTCTCACTGCCCATCCTCACTACCCGCCTTCACTTCCCGTCGTCACTGCCCATCCTTAATGCCCATTCTGCCTGTCCTTACTACACGTCCTCAGTGCCCATCTTCAATGCTTTCACTGCCCGTGCTCTGTGCGTGATGTCATAATACCAACAACTTCTATTACCAACTGCAAAACTGCGTTTGAAATTTGTTTCCAAATTTCATTTGATTTACAAATGTATAATGCTGTTATACAAAAAAGTAATCCATTATGCAACTCGTTTATGCTAAATTTATATTATGGTGCTTGCACCATTGTTTTAGTGCTTTGGTACACATTTAAAAACTTGCTCACAACAATTCGTATTCAAAACATGTACTTAAGCAATGAAGCATAACATTATAAACAAGTGATATAATATACTATTATGCATCTGCGTATATCGTTTTAGGATTTGATTAAAAATTGCAAATACACATACAATCCGTTCTCTTGAAGATGTCGAGAAATACACGTCCTTGTATATTTCGACTGCCATCCGAAGAAGGACGAGGGTGTGATTAAAGAGGGAGGATCTTTGAATTGCAGAGCACGTGGCCTCGAGACCCTTGCCAATGGGGTCGGAAGTGCCTGTCTGCTTTCCGATGGAGATCTGAGAAGCCGCTAGGCCAGGGGGGGGGAGACATACTCGTGTAATTTCTCGGGGAACCGAGTTGAACTCTCAATTCGCTATTTAAGTCTGTTTAAGGAAAGTCTGAACCAGCTTCTAACAGAAATGGCTTTATGGCCTTTTATTGGAAACCAAGGACAAGGAGAAATATAAGAGGTTATTTCATTTTTAGATGACATTTAGTCGAATAATTAAAAACGCATCTTTATTAAGAAAAGGAAGATTCAGATTCTGTCTATGGTTTTAATGTACAAAACATTGCAGTTACATCTTTATGCGTTTTGAATGCGCTGCAAGTACAAGAATATCCAACATAGTATATGGTTATACTTCATCGCCTTTTGACAGTTCCCACGGAGGTATATATTCTGTCAATTACTTAGTGAGAGAACTTTGATTTTCTTAACTCTGAAGGAAGTGGTGTCAAACCAATTCCAGAACAAAAAAGATATATAGAAAGTATCCCGTCTAAATTCTAACACATCCAATAGCTTTCTAATGTTGTGCACAATTATGAATAAGTACCTGCTGCGCAGGATGGTTGACCTTTTCCAAACTCCGGGGATCTAACAGCGCCGAGCCCCTGCCCGAAGGATGAATGCCAATGACTAGCTTAACAGACGATTACTTCATGCTCGACTCCAGTATTAATTGTTAAAGAATATAAATTTATAAATTAATTGTTAAATGTTATAAAAGAAACGTAACAGAATTCAAAACAAAAAATAACAACAACAAATAACCCCATGAAAAACGCAACTCAGAAGTATAATATGAATTTGTTGCTGCCGTACAGGATAGGCAGCAAGTGCATGGAAGATACTGTCGCCGCATCTAATAATATTGAGTCTTCCCTTAATTCGAGAGAGTAAATTAATGTTTCCGATAGCATCAACAACTTCGTTCATTCGGTCATTACTTTGATGATCAGTCCCATCAGTATGGTACACTAACCCTCGGGAAAAATTGTCACTGAAATTCTATCTTCGCAACCGCGCCGAAAAATGTATACAACCGGCGGCCCAAAGGAGGGACGCGCTGGTCAATCGCTAGCAGGAAGAACAGCAGTTCTCTGTGATTGGTTAAAAATGCTAAGGGGTAGAAAGGACGCTGTCTTACAGGCGGGGACTAGTTAGTTCACAAAAGAGGCAGAAATATCAAATTTCCGAGCCGAATGAGAGATTTTGTTTGCGCGCACGCCATAAAGAAAAAAAATTCAAAGCTGGGGTTTTGCGTCCAGAATTACTGTAAATAGACCAGTAAATATTTAGAATTTTAGCAACAATTATACTAACTTTTAGCAATCAATTTGTAACTCCTGTCAACGAGCTATTTTAAAATGTTCATTTCAGAGCTCTGAGGCGCAAACAAGAAGTTGTAGAGTTCTCGAAAAAAAGGTCCTCAAAAATTTTAAAATTATCACAAAAATTAAATTCAAAAGCGAAGAACGTGTTTGAACGAAGAACAGCTTTAAAATTATTTAGAATTTTCCAAATTCACCCAGTGAACTTCACACATCTGCTGTTTCTAGAACGAAATGATAATAGGTTTGTTTATAATAGATTTGTAGGTTTGTACGAATCACGTTTTCTACTTAATTCACACAGGAACCAATGTATCACATAAGAGTATTTATAATACTTGCTGATGAATCAATGTTTTATTGAGAATTTTTCTTTACAAAATTTTCATTAATTTGCATGCTTAAATATATTTATGATATTATTACATGTTTATTAAACAAGCTGCCATTATATGAAGCAAGAAACATTGTTTTTCAATTGTTCGTACAACTTCATCAATCATCCACAATTGCTTTAATTTTCTCTGCTTATCAGTTTTTGCGTCCTACCACCAATGAAGACATGAATCAAATAACATCTTAGATATTTCATTGTTTTACAAATAATAACGTGAATAAATGCTTATATATATTGAATCGATTTTTTAATAACCTTGAAAAAATGCGTTTTCAGTAGGATTTTGGGATGTTGAAAACATCTAAATTGTAAACGCAATGTTAAGTTGATGATCATTAACATTGATTATTTGATGTTTTCCTTAGGTGTAGTGTATAACGGCTAAACGCTTTCAACGATTGTAAACTTGAAAACTTGAATGGCATATTTTCTTTTTTATAAACCGCTACGTCCTCCCAGTACAGATGGTCGTGCAAAATTCAAGGTTCCGGGAGTTTCATAGGATGTCGAACAGCGTCCAAGAGCAGCGTCCAACTTTCGAACTCAGACGATATTTGTAAAATTGGAATTGAAATATCTATGCCGGGAAGGTAATATAACTTGACTACCAAGTTTGTTCTAAGTATTGTCACTGGAAAATGCTACGGAATTGATATTACTAAACTGTTAACCTAAGCGTTAAATTTCTTTGAAGTGTTTTAACATTTATTTTTAGTTATTGTTTCTTTTAGTAGTAACAACTCGTTTTACCAAATACGTATGTCTCTTATATTTTAAGACGCTACAGTAATTGAATTTTAGAAGTATTTATTTGAAATCCTTTAGAAATTCACGGAATTTCATTGAAATGTTCGCCAATCTTATAAATGTTTTAATGTAGTTATTAGTATAGATTAAAATATGTATTAGCAATGGAAACAATTACAATTTTGCAATGAAGTTTCATTGCGGATGGGATTCTGTCACCTATCGAATAAGGTAGTTTAACCTTGGCTATTCTTTTCATAAGAATTAAGAACTTGCAATGATATTTCACATTGCAATTTAGGTTCCCTAGCAATTTTAAGTAGGTTAGTGTTAGAATTTGTTTTAAAAATCTTCAATTTTACTGAATTTAGAAAGAAAAAATATTTTACAATTCGCAATGATACTTACGACGTCCGCCAGCGATCTTTAATTTTGTAGCGAAAAGTCTGTTTGCATTCTCTTCCTGATCTAGAGAAAGGGAGAATGTAATGCGATTTCTTTTCTACAATGCCTAGATTGAGCACATGCACTCGCATTCGAATATTATAGAATAAAAACATCAAATTAACAGTTTTAGAAAGAAGATCCTGAATTATTGAATGATAAATTGAATTGAAAATATTAACTTAAAGTTTATATCCGTTCATTTAGAAATGTCTATACTTTGTGAATCGTACTATAGTAGACTGAAACAAACTACCTGCAAAAGCACTAGAGACTCTTCCTTCTAATGTAGTGAAATTTAAAAATATACTTAATTCTATGTAGGTCATCATTAATAATACTGGGTCTTTTATTATTATTATTATTATTATTATTATTATTATTATTATTATTATTATTATTATTATTATTATTATTATTATTATTATTATTAATGATATAATTATTAACACTGTCACTGGTTTTGATGTAAGTTTTAAGTTATTGTTATTATTAGTTACATTATTATAATCGTTATTATTATTATTAATAATCTGGTCATGTCCCTTATACAGTGAAGTGAAGTGTAGTGGGGTGGGGGGCATGGGAGGGGAGGGGAGTGCAGTGTAGTACAGCACAGTGGAATGAAGTGAAGTAGAGTGAAGTGTTAGAAAAGCTATAAGTCAACTTACAGATAACTCAAAATTAATTATAACTAGGATATCAATCTCTAATTCTAATTGTAATTATATTTGTAAATATTCGTAATACTTTTGCAGTTGTTGTATATCTAGTTGTAATAATTTTTGCCATCGAGCATTAGCTCAAAACGAACTTTAATAAATCTATCTATCTATTGTGTAAATAAAGAAAATTTTTGATGTGTGACTCTACTTAGGTGATCTTTCAAAACACACAACTGAATATGTCTTAATTTGAAAACCTTAGTATTCCGTTTATCCCGTCAAATGCAGTTTACTGCAAAAAGCTTATATTATGTTTCCCTATTTTTAATGGTAATGGTTAAGCAAGAGAAACAAATAGTTTCTAACTCTCGGTTTTAACAGGAGCCATTGAAAAAAAATTAATACAGCTATTCGGTTGTCAACATTCTTTTGATAGAAAAGTAGAAAAGTGCTTCAAACTATACAAAAAAGGTCTTGGTATAATTCACCTTGAAAAATAATTTGTTTATAATCAATTTCCTCCCTATTTGCTAAATATATCGACTCGCAAATTGCAGGACTTAAAAGATAATATAAAGACACAAAATAAAAGTTATATTCGTACTCACCGTTAAACAAACGGTGAGCGTAATTAAATTGACCAACATTTTTTTACAAGCTAAGTGCGTTTTAGGCGTATGTGGCACCTCTGTGAAGTTGGCCGGAAAAATCTGTGATTTCAACCAAACTTGGTATATCGTTTGCCCAGGTTTGCCCACCAAAAATTTTCGTTTGCCCACCCCCACAAAAAAGGTTACACGCAAAACAAATTTTCGGGCCAACTACACGCAGGCCGGAAAAAATTTCGGATTTCAACCAAACTTGGTATATTGTTTGCCCAGGCTTGCCCACCAAAAATTTTCGTTTGCCCACCCCCAGAAAAAGAGTTACACACAAAACAAATTTTCGGGCCAACTACACGCTGGCCGAAAAAATCTGAGATTTCAACCAAACTTGGTATATCGTTTGCCCATCGTTTGCCCAGGTTTGCCCACCAATAGTTTTCATTTGCCCACCCCCAGAAAAACGTTACACGCAAAACAAATTTTCGGGCCAAGTTCACGCTGACCGGAAAAAATCTAGGATTTCGACCAAACTTGGTATATCGTTTGCCCAGGTTTACCCATCAAAAATTTTCGTTTGTCTACCCACACAAAAAACTTACACGCAAAAAAATTTTCGTGGCAAATCCAAGTTGACCAAAAAAATTCAGGTATTTTAAATATTTTAGTATATCGTTTGCCCAGGTTACTATTTCCTAATAGAGTATTTGCGTTTGCCCACAGACAATTTTCGTTTGCCCAGGCACAGAAATGGAATTAAAGGCAGAAGCGTTTATTTAACGGGGCTCCGGCTTACGCTTATGTTCATATAATCGGCCGGGCTACCACTTACCCAGAAGCAACAGTAAAAGCAATTATAATATTCAGTATACTATTTCTTAATTGTGTATTTTAGTTTGCTCAGTGACAATTTTCGTTTGCCCAAGCCCAGAAATGGAATTAAAGGCAGACGCGTTTATTTAACGGTGTCTCCGGGTTACGCACTTGTTAATATAATCGGCCCGGCTACTACTTACACCGAAGGAACAATTATAATACTCAATATGCTATTTCTTAATAGTGTATTTTCGTTTGCCCAGTGACAATTTTCGTTAGCTCAGGCACAGAAATGCAATGAAAGGCAGAAGCGTTTATTTATCGGGGCTTTGGCTCACGCTTATGTTCATATAATCGGCCTGGCTACCACTTAAATTGAAGGAACAATAATAATATTCAGTATGCTATTTCTTAATAGTGTATTTTTGTGTGCCCAGTGACAATTTTTGTTTGCCCAGGCACAGAAATGGAATTAAAGGCAGAAGCGTTTATTTACCGGTGTCTCCGGGTTTCTCATTTTTTAAATATATTCGCCCCGGCTACCACTTACACTGAAGGAACAATTATAATATTCAGTATACTATATATTCAGTATACTATATTAATAGTGTATTTAAATTTGCCCAGTGACAATTTTCGTTTGCCCAGGTACAGAAATGCAATGAAAGGTAGAAGCGTTTATTTAACGGTGTCTCCGGGTTACGCTTTTGTTAATATAATCGGTCCGGCTACTACTTACACCGAAGGAACCATTATAATATTCGGTATGCTATTTCTTAATAGTGTATTTTCGTTTGCCCAGTGACAATTTTCGTTAGCCCAGGCACAGAAATGGAGTTAAAGGCAGAAGCGTTTACTTAACGATGCCTTTCATTTCTGTTCTGGGCAAAGGCCAATTGATCCTGGGCAAACGATTATACACTATTAGGATGCAGTATGCAAAATATCATAATTGTTGCTTTGGCCAAACGCTTAGCAGACCCGGACTTATCGCGGATTAGCTTCCCGGGTCATCTAAGAATAAACGCCTCTGCTTGTAATTCCATCTCCGTGCCTGGTCAAAAAATTCATCCTGTGCGAACAATAACAGACTATTAGAATGTAGTATGCAAAATATATTAATTGTTGCTTTAGCGAAACGATTAGCAGAATCGGATAAAAGCGCGGATTCGCTTCCCGGGCTATCTAAGAATAAACGTTTCTGCTATTAATTTCATTCCTTTGCCTGGCAAACCAAACTTAATCCTGGAGAAAGTATAATACACTATTAGGAATTAGTATGTAAAATATCATAATTGTTCGTTAGCCAAACGCTTAGCAGAGCCCGTCATAGGCGCGGATTAGCTTCCCGGGCCATCTAAGAATAAACGCTTCTGCTTGTAATGTCATTTCTGTGCCTGGGCAAACGACAAATCATACTTGGCAAACGATAACACACTATTAGGATGCAGTATGCAAAATATCATAATTGTTGCTTTAGTCAAACGCTTAGCAGACTCGGACGTAGGCGCGGATTAGCTTCCCGGGACATCTAAGAATAAACGCTTCTGCTTGTAATTTCATTTCTGTTTCTAGACAAACGCAAATTGATTCTGAGCAAACGATAACACACTATTATGATGCAGTATGCAAAATATCATAATTGTTGCTTTAGCCAAGCGCTTAGCAGAACCGGATAAAAGGCGCCGATTGGCTTCCCGGGCTATCTAAGAATAAACGTTTCTGCTATTAATTTCATTTCTGTGCCTGCCAAACGAAAATTAATCCTGGAGAAAGTATAATACACTATTAGGAATTAGTACGTAAAATATCATAATTGTTGCTTTAGCCAAACGCTTAGCAGAGCCGGACAGAGGTGCGGATTGGCTTCCCGGGCCATTTAAGAATAAACGCTTCTGATTGGAATTCCATTTCTAATTACTTAAAGAGTTCTCATTACTAATATGTTATTCTATAGTGAAGAAAAATAAACAAAATAAAAATTGATTAGGCAAATAGATAAGTGAATTTGTTTTATGTGCACACCTGGGAAATGATTGATATGCGATATGCAAAGTTTGGTTCAATTTTCAGATTTCTTTCCGGCCAACCTTAAGTTGGTTCGAAAATGTTTTTTGCGTCTAATTTTTTTTCTTGTGATGGGCAAACGTAATTTTTTTGTGGGCAAACCTGGGCAAACGATTTACTATATTATTCAAAATACCTGATTTTTATATCAATATCGATTTTCCCCGAAACTTTTTTGTATGTAACTTTTTTGTGTAGGCGGGCAAACTATAATTTTTGGTGGGCAAACCTGGACAAACGATAAACAAAGTTTGGTTGAAATGTCAGTTTTTTTCCGGCCAGCATGAAGTTGGCCCGAAATTTTTTTTTGTGTCTAACTTTTTTCTGGGGGTGGGCAAACGAAAATTTTTGGTGGGCAAACCTGGGCAAACGATGGGCAAACGATATACGAAGTTTGATTAAAATCCCAGATTTTTTCCGGCCAAATTCACGGAGGTGTATGTGGCGGGTAAAAGCGCGACATTGGAGAACTGTTTTTCTGTATGCTTGTGTAGAGCGAATGAATTGAGTACAAAAATGTGGTCATTATTGGATGCTATATTCTTATAAAGAATTACATATCTTATTCTAACAACATTCTCCTGAATGTCTTGGCCTGCTCCAAAATTGCCTCCCATTTCCCTTTATCTTGTACCACCTCATGCCAATTCCTAATCCTTAGTCTCTTAATGTACTTCATAACTTCATCTTTCCATCTGATTTTCGGTCTCCCTTTCAACGTCAAACAACTGGTTAGCCTTACCTATGCATATGTCCAATCACTAGTATCGCACTCGACTTTTCATATCCGCTGCCGAAATGAGAACAACGTTTTAACGATTTGTCCGTTGGCCAGTCGGCGTGCCTTTCCTCCTTGCCCCTGCATGACGTAAGAGATGCTTCCCCTATCTCGCTGGTCAGCCATCACTAACGCTTCGAACGCGCCCTGATTTGCGCGGTAATTCAATTTGATTGTAGAGACGGTCCCCCTCAGGATATACTCATATCAGTACCGTCTCAATATATTGTGACCATCCATTTTACAGAACATGAAAACGAGTCACGCCGACCTGGATGGCCGAGGCGGCTAAGAGCCAGTACCGACTCAGCGCTTCGGTCCGAAGGGTCGCGGGTTCGAGTCCCGCCTTGGGCATGGCTGCTTGTCCATTGAGTTTGTGTGTGTGTTGTCGCGGAGGGCCTCGCGTTCTGCTGACCCCAGATCAGAGGAGCCCGCAAGAGTGTTTGTCTAGTGTATGGTCGAATATGCGTCCCTTCGGGACGTAAAGGGCAGCCGGCTGTCGGCTGGATAAAAGCCCTAGGAAAAAAAACCAGTCACACTTAACTGCGACGAGAGCGTCAAAGTAGACTGAAATGCGCGCTCCACACAGGCAGCGGAAGTAAAGGAATTTACGGATAGATTTTGCTAGTGTCTGATGCAGGTGTGACGCGCTCTACCGGACCTCGAAACGGTCTTTTCAGCGAAAAAAGGCGACATGTAAGGTTCAACTGCTGCGAAGTTTGCGTAGTTGCAAATGCTACCCAGTCGAACGTCTCCAGAAGAAAGCGTAACTCTCCACTACAGATATGAGAAGATTGTAGATTCATGATTTATGAACTTAAATTAATTGTGGAACACTCATTATGAGAAGTTGTGTAGCGTTTAAAATACGTTGCTAGAAGAAAGGGTGGATTCATGCAGGTATAATCGAGAGGGAGACTAGGAATTTATACTTGTATGTTCTACTTATTTCAGTTTCATTGTATAGTGTACTTATTTAATGTATGAGTACGTACGAGGCAGTAAGCTACATATTCATCACAGTCTCAACATATTCATCACGCGGGGGATTATGTGATCGGGACAACGGCGATCTGATCTATCAAGGGCAAACGAGAGGAACGCTGTAAAAGGAATACTTCAGATTTCTCTTGACGCTGTTGATTTAATTTCCTTTCCGTTCCTATGTGAAATTCAGTTAGTCAGAACTCTCCTCAGAAATGTTGAGATAGTCAAATGTTCAACGAGATACATACTGTGGAGATTTCAATGTTGATTTTCTGAGCGAATCCCACGAAGAAGAGCAGCTTCTCAATTTAATTCATTCTTTTAATTTAGATATTACAGGGAACGTACATATACGGAATATATTCATATCACAAACAGCAATAGATCAAATTACAATTAACAAAACCACAACTAGATATGAAATAATAACGAATATTCTAGGTTACAGAGAATACGATGCACAAATTCTTACAATTACTGATAACATAAATACTGACACAATAAATAAAACACGCATGTGCAGACCATTTACTACAGTTAACATAAAGTTATTTACGGAGTACATGCTGAAGGAATCATGGGACACAGTTTATAACGCTGCTGACACGAATGAAAAATATTATTTATTTTTCTCACAGCTTTCATTTCACTTTAATGCGTGCTTTCCTATTAAAAAGAGAAAACTAAACATTTCACGAAAAAGTAATACTTGGATCACACAAGGAATTAGAACATCGTGTACGCTCTACTTTCTTTCTAAACATCATAACGTATCACCCGGTTTCCATGTCTACTTCCGACAGTATAAAAGAATTTTAAGGAAAATAATAGTTCAGGCAAAAATAATGAAAAAAAAAGAGGATATTTTGAACGCTCAAAACAAAACTAAAGCAATGTGGAATATCGTAAAAAATGCGACCACGTCACCACAATATTTCGTAGAGAATATAGATTCAAAGGATAATGAAAGAGAAATAGGTAATCCAGAAAAAGATGCAAATCTCAACCAACACTTTTCTAGAATTGTGGTTGATCTCGCGAAGGGAGTAAAACCACAAAATTCAATATCATATGCTTCTCAAAATAATTTTGGCACGATACTTATTTACGAAACTTCTTCCAACAAAATCCTCAGAATAGACAGTAAACTAAAAAATAAATACTCATCTGGTTTAGATGAATTTCCGGATCGTTTATTAAAAATGTGTGCACCTGCCATTATACCCATTACTCACGTTTTCAATTCTTCCTTGTGCACAGGAATATTTCCGGATATTTTCGAATATTTCCGGAACAGTAAAAATAAAGCTACTTTAAAAAAATTGCCGGCCTATTTCTTTTTTCTCCGTTTTCTCAAAAATATTAGAGAGGTTTTTCTACACACGAATGGAAACTTTTCTCTGAAAAAACGAAGCGTTTTCAGACTCACAACACGATTTTAGAAAATCAAAATCTACCGAAACTGCCTTTTTTCTCTTCTTAAAGATGTTGCTTCATCAATGAACCAAAATGAAGAACCCATTGGGATAGTTTTAGATAATTCGAAAGCTTTTTACTTTATTAATCATAACATCTTGCTCTCAAAATTACCTTCTTATGGAATTCGTGGTATTGCCCTGGATTGGATTACCTCGTACCTTAAACATCGATCTCATAGAGTACAAATACCGTACTGGCACGAAAGGACATTATTTACTTATCTTTCCAATTCTTTGCCAATTGAACATGGGGTCTCGCAAGGTTCGACCTTAGGTCCTCTTTCTGTTGTACGTAAACGATATGCCCTCAGCTATTAAAAATTAATGAACAGTTCTGTTTGCCGATGACACGAATGTTTTTTGCAAAAACGAAACAGTAAATAGTACAATTTCAGAAGTTTCAAATTAGTTTTGTAATAACAAATTTATAGTTAACGAAGGAAAAACTGTTTCAATGCAATTTTGCGTTTCAAATCGGCAATCGTATTGAAAATGAACAATATGCAATTATCTGATGTTGAGGTAACAACATTTTTAGGTCTAACAATTCAATCAAACCTCAAATGGAATGTACATATAACAGAATTAAACGCTAAATTAAGCTCATTATGTTAAGCATCAAGAGTTCTTTCAAATTCTCTCAGCCTTCATGCAGCTCGTTGCGTGTACTTTGCAAATGTACATTCCCGCCTGAGATATGGCATAATATTCTGGGGAATCTCATCCTTTAGTGTCCAGACATTTAGATTGCAAAGTAAAATTATCCGAATAATGAAGGAATGCCATCCACGTGATCCCGCAAGCCTCTTTTCATTGCGCTTGGAATCTTACCATTACCTTGCCTATTTATTTACGAGTCTGTAGTATTTGTCAAAACTGACTTACTTAACGGTGGTATCTTATTTTCATGTAATACTGATATTTATAGTTACAACACACGACCTAGAAATCATATTCATCAAGTGTTAGTATCAACAGCTCACTACAAGAAATCCACATACACGTACATGTGTACGTTATTTTATAACGCATTGCCAGATGAAATGAAACAATTAAAATTGATACACAAATTTAAGTTAAAAGTAAAATATTTTTTGCTGCATAACTGTTTCTATACAATTAGAGACTTACTGATCGTCTAAAAGAAAAATAATGTTTCCTTTAACAAAACAATGATATAGTATATTGAATTAGTTTACATTTGTATTGTATAATTTTTAAAAAAGACTTGCCTTGAATATGCCTGTGACAAGTAATGTACTACAACTTCCGGGTCAGTGACCCCCATCTCAATCGGGTTTTTGTCCAGTTTCTCTGATCCATTGAGCAAATGCTGAGAAGGCCCCTTGATTTGCTTCTGGGCGTAAATGTAGCTTCACTATGCGCAGGTTTTGTTGAGCTTTCCTTTTGCTTGAAATGGTAGTAGAGTGAGTAGAATGTGTGAATGGTAGTAGTGTGAGTAGAGTGAGTAGAATGGTAGTAGGGTGAGTTTCTATTTTGTTAGGAATACAGAAAATACAGAAACATGAAATCTGCAGTTCGTTTACCGTTACAAATAAGTTTTCTATAACTCGGAAACGAAAATATGTAGTTTTTGAAATGTTATTAATCTCGCTGTTTAAAATGTATTATTATTATTATTATTATTATTATTATTATTATTATTATTATTATTATTATTATTATTATTTTATTTTTTCATCTTTCAACTATTAATAGTTAAATTGTTGGGAAGGAATTCTGAAACTCAAGAAAGCGTGCGCAGATGATTTTCTTCCCCATACGCCACATACAGTTATTTACTGTTTTTGACTAAATAAATAAATACGAGGTACCTAAAAAACTAAATTCAAAGAGCTCAGAGAATAATTCTCTCATTAAACCATAGTTGTTACTTCAATTTAGTATTGTGAAAGTGTAAGCAGTGTAACATTTTGAACTGAATTGTGTATAAATTTGTAATGTCTAAATGCCTAGAGTAATTGAATTAATGAGATGATAGATGACCTGATTTAGTAATTCAGTTTTGTTAATTTTAGTAATCCAATTTTATTGATTTTCTTTTTACTGTTATAATGAGCATAAATGCCACATATTAAATTCGAAAATAATGAGGTTAGAGAAGAACATAAAACAATGTCTTTTTGTCAGAGTTGAAAATTGTATGTAAATAATACAGTGACAGTTTTCCTTTTTTTGTTGTAAATCTAGTGTAAATTTATGATGTGTGTGTAGAAGTGTAGATATTTTCTTTCAGGAAGGATTCATTATGTATATGTTTCTTTTTGTAAAGTGTCTACCTGATGAAGTGTGAGATTATAGTATACGTATTTTTGAAAAGGTTTAATTTGAGTGAATTGTAATATAATAAGTACAGAGAGCCCACATCCCTGATCCTATGAATTCGCATATGACTTACCGTTGCATTTCGACTAAGCTACTTGATCCAACCGTGGGTACGTCACATATCTGACACCGCAAGGTAGGTCATTAGAATATATCAACACTGCTTCTGGGCCAGCTCCTTCCACTGCATTTCAGCGACACACCATTCACCACCACCCCCTTCCTGTGTTGAGGGTCATACCTGCACAAAACAAAACAGGCCGCGTCTTTATTCATAGCTTCCTTCTTTCACAGTTACCTCACGATGCACCTCAGCGTAGAGCAACGCAGTTTTGTGTTAGAGGAGTATTTCCGAACGCAATCTTTGTGTCGAATGTCGAGCAGCTTTCAGAGAAAAAGTTTCATCCGAGCAGAAAATGCCGATGTCTATAACTATAACACTCGACGTAGAAATCATATTCATCAGGTGACAGTATCAACAGCTAATTACAAAAAATTCACAAACAATACATGTACATTATTTTACAATACTTTGCCAGATGACATTAAACGATTAAATTCGATAGAAAAGTTTAAATCCCAAGTGAAGTCGTTTCTGCTGCATAACTGTTTCTACACAATTAGAGACTATACTGAGCATCACAAGCAAAGTAACATTAATTTTAACAATGATACATAATGCATTATTTACCATTTGGACTGTATAAATGTGTATAAACAACCCGTAACAAGTATTGTACTGCAGCCTCCGGGTCAATGACCCCCATCTGGATCAGGTTTTTCGCCCAGTTTCCCTGATCCATTGAGCAAATGCTGAGATGGCCCCTTGTTTTGCTTCTGGACATAAATGTAACTTCATTTTCTGTGCACGTCTTCTAGAATTCAGTGGCAAATACAATTATTCAAATGATCGTTTCCAAGTTGTCGCGGCAGGAAGTATTATTCCGAAGGACAACATGGATAAGAGCCAAAATTTATTGCTTATTTATCCTTGAAAATAGATTTTATTACATGGGAGTTTTTCTTGTTTTCAAAATTTAAGTAGTATATGACTTACTGTAGGGATCACAGAATTTTGAAAACGTGCATACAATTAACTTTTCCCCATAGCACGTCATATGCAGTTTTAACTGTTTTTTGACGTAAAATAAATAAATAAATAAAAAATAAATAGTCTCTTCCGAACAAGAGTACCATATTTCGGTTAGTGAAGTGGTATCGTGAGACAGGAGGTGTGTTTGATCCATTGTATTAAAAAAAGATTGGAGTATGGTGTGCCCTTTATCGACGCAGGTTAATTGGTCTGTTGTTTTTCAAAGAAACACTAAAGGCGTATACGTATCAGAATAAATTGAGAAATTAATTTTTATTATATTTTAATTAGTTAATTCTTTTTAAGTAACCTTATTCAATAATAATAATAATAATAATAATAATAATAATAATAATAATAATAATAATAATAATAATAATAATAATAATAATAAACTTTTATTCTGCATATCTGAATTTATAATTTGTTAATATTTATTTAAAACAGAAAAGTATAAAACAAACATTTCTAGAGCGTATGTATCTTGTTATAAAACTAAAACAAGCAAAGTTTACTATTAAATTGACCTCAATCTATATTTTACATGGCAAGTTTATTTCACTTTTAAACAATACACGAAGGAATTGTCGTTCTTCACAATTCAATTTTCTTTTGACGCCAAACATGCAGGCGCGTGCAATTGCATATTTGCACCTACACATTTGGGTGCACAGTCAAGCATTCCTACGCGGTGTACATGATTAACAGCAAGACAATGGCATATGTTCCACATGACTGCTAACAAAATAGTGTTCGTGCAAAAGAGTGAGAACAAATTAGGGGGAGAAATTATGATTCATACACATTAGTCTATTGCTTGGTCACGTCAAGAATTGTATTGGGGGGGGGGGGGTAGACGGAATTTGAAACTGCCACCGCCGCACACTGATCAATTGAAAACGAAGACACGCATTTAATGTATGTATCTGCTACCTACAACGCAAGAGAAACAACCAGACAAACATATATTTTCCCTACCCGCTGCCAATTTTGTCCATAAATGATTTCACAAAAGATCTCAAGGCTTCGGGAGAATGGCATGCGTTCACCTCACCTGCGGATCAGAAACGAATGCCAGAATACACATTCGTCTAAGAGAACTCAATGCGGGTATGCGGGAGGGGTACTGGAGTTCATTGTCGCGACGTCGATGTTCCAGAGAATATCGTTTATCGTGATTTGCGAAAGTGGCCCCTGTCAAAATAAATTCCTAGCGGAAGCAGAAATTTCGTCATATCAGCTTACAGGACCCTTACAGACTTATCCCTAAGCAATTATGACATAATTCGCTAGATTGTTTTAAGGAAGCCCATTAAATACCAACTGTTCCCAAATTACTTCTTGGCTGTCCGGGTGACGCCGCGTAGTGGGCTGAGATGCCGACGTTTCGCCTGACATGTCGCAGGCTTCCTCAGGGTATTGACATCGCGATGTCACTACCCGGCTACCCAACTACGCGGCGTCACCCGGACAGCCAAGAAGTAATCGACGCGAGCCGCAGAAATTTACGTGTACAATTGTTCCCAAAAATATTTTTATTTGAGGTAACCTTCATAGCGTTAATCTTCATTGAGAACAATTACATCTGAAGGGGGGACCTATCATATGCACAATCAGATAACCCCTAGCCGGATATGCCCAAAATAAAACTCACGGAAGCATTAGTTCGATGCAAGCCTAGAAAAAATCACTAAACTCAATATTTCGTTCGTGGGCTGCAACTCTTCTACAACTCAAAAATACGAATTTTAACACATGATACTCATTTTATATTTTACAATTATTATTAACAGTACTTCTATGAAAACTTTTAGTAGTAATGCTTACCCCTTAATGCACCAGTCACTAAAGCATGTGATACCTGTAATTGAACCATCACTTAAAAGTTTAAACGCTTTTATATTGAAACTCAATTTTTTGAGTTGTGCCAATATTGCAACCTATAAACGATTTTAATGAACATTTTAGCTGCAAAACGCTGTCAACATATTTCATGATATTAAGGAAAGAAATTGCAGGGACTATAATTTATCATATCTGGCTTGAATATCAAATTCTGGTGGTAGTCGACCAACCGCGCACTTAACAAATTTCACTGTTTACCTTGGATGTAGTTGGATACCGCAGTCCGCGGCACCACGTATTGGACTTTCGCTGCTCTCGCGGCGTCGCCTCGCAGCGCGATCCCGCCGTTCCCCTTTGGCAGCGCGCACGTCGCCTTTGCAGATCGGCGAATTCCAACGCTCTTATCGCCGTAGTTCACACCAATAACGCCTCATCCCGTCTTTCGTCTTCTTTCATCCTTGCTCTTCCGCCTTCCGGAACGTCCGTCCACTCCCGTCTTCTTCTTGTCCCTCTTTGTTACGTTTAACGCCTGAGTGCGTAAACTTCCTTGCACTTTGCAAATAATTTGTTGCGTTTAAACTGTTCTAATGTTGCCTATGACAGTAGTTCGTTTCGCAACTGCTCTAACGATTTCAAAGTTCTCTCTCGCCAAAAATTTTGATAATGTCCGGGAGGCATTGTGTAAAGTACCCCCAAATTTTGAAAAAAATATTTCAAATTCTCAAAGCTTCGACTCGAGCCAGATGGACAGGGGGGTCCCTTCAATTTGAAAAAAAATGCATGTTTTAAGCATGTTTGCATGTTTTAGCCGCTGCTATGCATGTTTTAGCCGCTGTGGTGTTCAGAGACGGATAGCCGGCGGGTGGACAGAGAGATGGACGGATGGACAGACGGACGTTTTGAAACAAACCACTTTTTCGGTATGAGGGGACCCGAAAACGTGTACTTCCGTTGAAATCTCGAAATCTATTTTCCGCAGAATTACATAACTTTCTCTATACTCCGTATATACTACGTACGTATACGAGGAAGTAAAAAACTAATACGAAAAAATCTGTCATTCTGTAGCACTACTAGTTATGTATTTATCATTCTTTGCATTTTATCTCTATTTTTTATTAATATTTTCCTATACGAAGCAAATATTTCCTTGGCTTACGTATGTTATACGTTGGTATGATATACACACACCAAATACATATAAAACGAAAATAAAAGGAACCTTCACCACCATTCACCATACAACAAATGCCGGAACGTACAGCTGTTACACACATTCAATACGGCGACCATTCGCATCATAACGGCGCACGGATTGTGGGTAGCTTTTCTTTCTGTGAAGTGGCCGTGAGCAAGAGGAGTGGAGTGCTGCCCGCTGGAGGTTGCCAGGGTGCTCTAGCGGTCTACCAGCACGGCGTGAATCAGCTGGCAAACATCCTTGCCACTGCCTTCGGCGTCGATTGCTGCCACCCAGAGGTTTGGACATCGACGCAGCTATTCAACAAAGTAGTAAGGACATAATCGGTATTATTAGTTGGGTTCATCGCCCTTCCCCGCTAAGAATGCGGGCAACACTGTAAAGGAAGAGTGTAATGTCAATAGGGCGCCAAGTTATCCATTTTGAGGCAGAAATAGTGACCTGTCGCTGAAATTTTTATATTGATATGATTGAATTTGAATATATTGGAAATAGTAATTAGACGCAAAGAAAAATGCAAATTACAGTGTTCCTCTCCTCACTGAATGGTGAGATGTGGTGCCGACCTACAAGTTGGCTTGCGTGGTGTGTCTCTTTTAGGTAGGAGCCATCTCAGCTGCGAGAAGATCTAAGCTCCCGACTGATTGATTCTTTTGTGTTTCCGGGCGCGTCAACGGCTTTTGGTCATTAGTCCCGTAAGTGTAGTGTATGATTTTTCTCGGAAGACGGCGGTGATCTTTCCTGATGGATGGTGAGATCCGGTGCCGACCTATCGTCAGCAAGTGGGGTTTCCCCCTAACCAGAACTCTCCCACCAGCGGGGCACCGCCCCAGACGGGGCAAGCTCTAAGGTCCTGACAGGTCTCCCAGAATATGTGGTAGTGTAGTGCATGTTAGTGTAAGTGTGTGTGTGTAAGGGGAGAGGATAGGACAAGGAAGAGGAAGGACAGATCGCACGCGGTCCGTGGCCCGTTTGGTAGGGTACTGCTCCGGCATTCGCCTGGTGTTGATCGGAGAAATCACAGAAAACTACCGAGCAACCAGCCGCTAGAATTCTCCTTCAGACAGCGACTGAATTTGACGTAGCTGAAAAGTTAATGTCGAAAATCCTGCCGCTGTCAGGACTAGAACCTAGGACCTCTCGGTCAGAGGCGTTGCAGTAACATCAGTTGATGTACTGAGCTACCGCTCCCGGTACAAGCCTCCCGACAAGTGTGGAAGTGTAGTGCATGGAAGTAAGGGGTGAGGATACAAGAAAGAAGAAAGAAAGATCATGAGCTCTTCGTGGCCCGTTTTGAGGGTATTGCTTCGGCATTCGTCGGAAATTGATTGGAGAAACTACAGAAAATTATCGATCAAAGGATCCGTCTGTTAGACTTCTCCTCCAGACAGCGGCCGAATTCGACCTAGCTCTCTAGCTAGAATAAAAAGTCAGCCATTATCGGGACTCCTAATCTAGGACCCCCGGTCAGATTCGCTGCAGTGATAACGGCAATAAAGAATCTGAGGTCAACTCAGCCGATCCAGCAAAGGTGGAACACCGCCATCTCCGGGAATATCACGTGCAATACAATTACGAGACTGATGACTAGGGGCAGATTTTTATGACCTAAAACCGCCAAAGTGATCAATAAAATGCTCTTAAAAAGGTTTTAAAAATGCCCTAAAAGCAATGAAAAATTACGCTAAAGAATTCATCAAAATCTGTTCAGATGAACAACACAAGCTGTTGGATAAGTTGGTTTAAGGCTTCATCATTCCAGGAGCAGTGGCTCAGGGCATCAACTGATGTCACTGAAGTGTCTCTGAGCGGGACGTCCTAGATTTGAGTCCCGATGGTGGCAAGATTTTCGACACTAGCTTTTCAGCTAGGTTGAATTCAGTCGTCTGTCTGGAGGAGAATTCTAGTGGCTGGCTGCTCTGATCGGAAGTTGTCAGTGGTTTCTCCTATCAACACCAGGCCAATACCGAAACAGGATCCTAACAAGCGGGTCATGGACCCCGTGCGATCTTTCCTTCCTCTTCTTTGTCTTATCCTCACCTCTTACATGCACTACACTATAACACATGCCGGGAGACCGGTCGGGAGCTTAGAGATTGTCCAAGCCAGTGTGGTACTCCTCTTATGGGAGAGACCTGGATGGGGAAACCCCGCTAACTGGTAGGTAGGTGCCGGATTTCATCATCCAGCACCTTCCGAGGAAAAAAAGTAAGCACTACACTTCGGTACTAACGACCGGAATCACTAACAAAGAACCAACCAAGGCTTCTTCCTTTATTGCAAGTGAACTCAGCTTTGGACTGTTCTTTACCAGGAAAGCCTAGTCTTTAATTATCCCGAAAACGGCCTAACTGGCAATGGCGCTGATAGGCGTCTCAGGAACCTTGCATTGCATAGTCCCAACGGTTGACATTACAATTTCTGAGCGAGGAAATCCAATAGGCTACTCAGGAATTCTGTGGAGAACATCTGTTGTATCTCGTATTATTTGAACCAAGTACTATTGAAATGATATTAAAATCTATGACATCAATGAAAATGCCAAAAATTGATGAAATTAAACATTACTTATTAGTCGAAGTGGACGAAAAATGCAAAAAAAAACAAAAAAAATATAGAAATGTAATTTCCTTTTGTCAGAACATAAAGTGAAAGTTTATACTAAAAATCATTGTTCTAAAGTGAAAAGACAATAATGGAATTTCATTATAAAGCGCCTCTACTGATGACCATAACAGTTGCTGTGCCCGGAACGAAAAAATAATAAATGTATCAATCAATCGAAATGAATATTTTAAACATTAATTATTAAAGGAAATTAAAGGAAGTTGTGATCCCCTGCTAATGCCGATTATCAGCCGCAGAAGTAACGCGGGAGATCGGAGTGAAGGTAGGCGGAGTGAAGGTGGTGCGCACGTTGATTGATTGATTACTAGTGATTCCGGACGTGTCAACAGCTAAGGCCATTAGTCCCGTAATCAAAGTGTAGGTTTTTTGCTCGGGATATGGTGGTGATCTTGCCGGGCTGGCAGGCGAGAACCAGTGCCGACCTACCGTCCGCTAGCGGAGTTTCCCCAACCCGGCATCCCGCACCAGCGGGGCACCGCTCCAACAAGCACAAGCTCTGAGCTCCTGACGGGTCTCCCGGTATTTGTAGTAGTGTAGTACATGTAAGGGAAAGTGTGTGTAAGGGGTGAGGATAGGACAAGGAACGAGAAGAAAAGAGTGCGCGCGGGTCGTGGCCAGTTTAGTAGAGTACTGCTCCCGTAATTGATTGATTGTTAGTGATTTCGGGCGCGTCAACTACTAAGGTCATTAGTCATGTAAGTGTAGTGTATGCTTTTTCTCAGAAGGTGGGGCTGTTCTTCCTCCGCTGGGTGGTGAGATCCGTCGCCAACCTACCGTCAGCTAGCAGAGTTCTCCCCAACCAGGAATCTCCCACCAACGGGGCACCTCCCCAGTCGGGACAAGCTCTAAGCTCTTGACCGGTCTCCCGGCATGTGTGTTAGTGTTGTGCATGTTAGTGTAAGTGTGTGTGTAAGGGGTGAGGATAGGACAAGGAATGGGAAGAAAAGATCTCGCGCGCGGTCCATGACCAATTTAGTACAGCTCCGGCTTTCGCCTGTTGTTGCTCGAAGAAACGACGGAAAAGTACTGATTAGAGCAGCCGGCCGCTTGAATTGTCTAGGCAGCGACAGAATTCCACCTAGCTATCTGGGCAATGTCGAAAATTCTGTCCCAGTCGGGAGCCTAACCCCAGGACCTCCCGGTCAGAGGCACCGAGTGGATGGCGGTGGTGCGCGCGTGCGTGAGCGGGACGTGGGGTGGGGCGTGGGGTGGGGCGTGGCGCGTGCGCCCTGCGCCCGAGGGCCCGCGCGCCCCACGCTTCGCTCCGCTCCGCCTGGCCCTGCCGCGCCGCGCGCCGCCGCGCCAGTGGCCCGTCTCCCGTGGCACAAGCAGCACCTCCCGACTCCGCGCGCCCCCAGCCGCCGACCAGCCCTCGCCATGTTCTGGATCCTGCGCCGCACTCGCCTCACCAGCGCCGCCGCGCTTTTCAACAACATCAACAACAATAACAACAACATCCCGGGCACCAGCAACAACAACGTGGCAGGTAGGACATGCTTCTCCACGCTTTCTCGCGAGAGGAAATTTTATTTTGTTAAGAGATTTGTTCTCGAGGGAAAGGATCTCGGAGGAAGCCCGTAGTCCGGGACACCCACGACGATGCATGAGCGAACGCGAAGGAAGATTGTTCTCATAAGTCCGTTGCTCATTGCACTCTCGTCGGTTAAGAATGTCTCATAAGTCAGCAGATAGTTTTTTTCTCTTTTGTACAGTTGGATGTTTCAACGTCTTGCAACTCCACATTTTGGCGCAAGAAGTTAACGACGAAGTTGTATAAACTGACGAAGAATCCTTTGTTGGGAGCAAAATGGACATTAAAGTTGAAAATAACTTTCTGTATTTTAGCACCATTTTCTGAGCTTGTCACTCGCAAGAACATGACTCATACTGATGAACTATTTCTCTCATGAGACATTTTGTAGATAATACATGTCACTGAGCACCATTTTGTTTTAAAGAACACTTGTTGCAGAAGGTCACGTGCCTATTGACCCACATCCATGAATGAGAGTTATTCAAATTTCCCACATAGCCAAGTAATACGCGTACTTGTCCTGATCTATTTTCCTTTCTTCATTTCCCTCAAACGTTTTCACTTCGAATCGAAAGTGCTCTGAGACGTGATCAGTATATATGAACCGCCCAAGACAGATAGGGCACGTGTTCACATTTCGGCTATTTTAATGTTATCATTGGTATGCCTTTCTTTTAGCTTTATCTTTCACTGTGAAGAAAGATAACTTATTTGGTTTTGTCCTTCTTGCTGAATGCGTGAATTAAAAGGACAACGCAAAGCAGAAAGGAGACTAGTTGCAAAGATGTAACGTTCTTACATTGATTGAGTTTGGCAGTCATGTGAAATTTCTAAAGGCTGTGTTGTGTGCTGTATTTTGTTGTTTGTACTCTTTAAAATAGTTTTGTAAATAGTTTTGGGGGAGGAAAGGACTTTACTTATTGTTTAAACACATGAATTTAGAGGAAGATCATGAAGGCAAGAAGAAACCTAATTCAGAACTAATGGAAAGAACATTTATTAAGAAATGGTTAGTTTATGAGAATAAAAGTTTTGTGAATTCGAAGAAGCAGTCATTCCTCAAAGGCAGTAAATTGAAATGTCTTTTAAAATGTTTTGAGATACCACATTCAGATAGGATTTTTCAATAATTTGAACACAAAGTATATTTGAGACACTTACTTGAAAGGACCTAATCATTAAACCCTAATGATTCTAGTGTTGAAAGCTTAAGAACTACAGAAATTTTGATTTAAAAAAATATTTATGGTTTTTAAACTTCAAAAAATGATTTTTAACCTAATTCGCCCTTAAATTTTATAAAATTGTGTATATTTACTTAAGAAAATGTGATTTGACCGAATCAGAAATATGATTAGATTCTCATGTCAATACATTATTTAAGTTGTGTATTTTTTATAAATAATATATTGACATGAGAATCAAATCATATTTGTGATGTAAGCATTCTCAGAAACATTATTATCATGAAAAAGTTAAATGAAATTTCCATGCAATGCAAAAACGGTACATTTGTGAAATTTGTTTTTCTGTAATATATGAAGCACAGCAAATATTTCAATGTGTATTGTAGTATACTATGTTCAGTTACCGCAAATATACCTGGAGAAAATGTTACAAAATAATAGATTGATAAGTCTGCTTGCAAATCGTTTTTTTATTCTCCCGTAAAGTTGTGAAAATGTAAGATGTACCCTGTCTGCATTGGGAGATTCATATATTTAATGAACAAATTATCTTATGTTCTGTGAAAAATATATCTTCTTCTGAAACTTATATTGGACATTACGATGATTTAAAATACTTTGTAAACTTTTGTATAAATTTCACTTTAAATTCAAAAAATACTTTTTACCTTAGGAAGGTGCTCGTTTCGTTATACAAGTGAATGCTAGCTGTTGGGCTTGGGGAAACTACTGTTTAATGAATACGTCGCGCGTTACTTCATTGTGTTATATTTGTTTAGAGATTATTTGTGCCGAAAAACGAAGACAAAGTGCAGATGTTATTGCCTTTTCTTATTAAATAGGAGAAGAAAAATATATTTTCTCATATTTATTTGCTACACTTTTATTCCAAATTCGCAAACCTCGATCGACTAATTAGAAACGTTCAAAATATAATTCCCATTTTAGATAATTTAAATGAATTGAAATTCATTCTTGGAATATATAGCAAGAAATGCAGTTTAATATTTGTAACTACTTATTTAACTCACAATATATCAAGAGCCACAATATCTAAATGTCACTATATCTACAGTCACAATATCTAAATGTCAAGGACTTGGCGTAACCGTTTTTGAAAATTTCTTGAGTCATTAAAAATGTTTACATTGATTTAAGATTGTGATATATTCTTACAAATTAATGAATAGTTAATTGGATAATTATTTTCTGCCACGCCGCTGAAGCGAATATAGTCGTTTGGAGCAGAGCTCGAGAGACGTAGGTCAGTGGGGTAGAAGTGGATGAGAGGCAAATGGAGACCACTTGAAGTTGCGGATCACATATGCCAGGGTGATGTCTGTACTTAAAAATATTGTGAGTGCCCTTTCAAACCACGCCACAAAGTATGCTATAACAATACATCAGAATAAACGTGTTGAATATATATATATATATATATATATATATATATATATATATATATATATATATATATATATATAATATTTAAAGTCCAGTTTTCCTGATCCATTGAGAAAATGCTGAGATGGCCCTTGTTTTGCTCCTGGACATAAATGTAACTTCATTATCTGTCCACGACTTCTAGAATTCAGTGGGAAATATAGTTTTTCAAATTATCGTTTCCATGTTGTCGCGACAGGAAGTATTATTCCTTGACGAAGGACATGATGGATAAGAGCCCAAAATTTATTGCTTATTTATCCTTGAAAATAAATTTTATTTCACGGGAGCGGTTTTTTTATTTTTTGTTTTAAATTAATTCGAAATTCAAGTAGAGTATGACTTTGTATAGGGATCACAGAATTTTGAAAACGTTCACAGAATTAACTTCTTCCCATAGCACGTCATACACAGTTTTAACTGTTTTTGACGCAAAATAAATAAATGTATAAATAAGTAAGATATTGTGAGAAGCAGAATTAATTGCTATATTGAGTGAAAGTGAAATTGAAGATACTGTATTTGAGCATTCTGTTTCTGAAAACGATCCTAGTGCGGCAAGCAGTACTGAAAGAGGTGAAACACCAAGGAGACGTGTTAAAGTAAAACATAATGCTGTAAGAAGGTAAACATATATTTATAAATATAGAACTATTTATTATTTATCAGGTCTAATTAACAACCAGTCAGAATTTATAATAGTTCGCCAAAATTGGGCATGTGGGAATTCCTTACGATGCGGATTTGAATGTCTTGATAACTACAAATGTAATTTAAAAGTTATGCGATATCAACTACTTGCAATCCACTTCATATGTTGATAAAATGTTATCAAACTGGTTGGGTCTAATTCCTACTAACAATCCGGATTATAACAATTTTACTTATATTCAGTTATGAATATAAGTATTACTTATATTCAGTCAGAAATGTGTTGTTAACCCTTCATTAGGCGCGCATCGATCTAGTAGACTCTATCCGTTTGAAGAACTCAATATCTCGCTGAGTTGTGGGTGTAAGTTTTCGCAATTGTTTTGTTTCGTGCACTGTAAGTTTTTGCAGACATTCTGTGATGAACGATTTTGTATCCGGAGGCAATGTTACCAAAAGATAAGTTGGTTGGCGATAGGTCACATAGCTCTCCTTTCCTTGCGGACACATTCAATTCTTAGAAAGACTTGCAGCCGTGTGCTTCACTCGCACTTCAGCATTCCTGCGTGCTTCCTAGGTTTGTATGCGTTAGAATAACATTGTATTCCCCTTACAAAACTGTTAGCAAATAAACGTTTTGATCTGTAAAGGGCAGATGACGTAAGAAAGATACAAGAACCTTTTTAAAAATATGTTCGTAATGAATATTTTGAACAAAATACTTTTAATTTTTGTTGTATTTAGATGTGGACCATGAAGTAGGCAAGAGGATTTAGAACAACATCATAACATTTTGGAGAACTTTTTTTCACAGGTATACAAACATGATAAAATACTGCCGATGGTGATTTTTTCTCATCTTGGAAATATTGCTGCAACAAAGGGGAGAGTATTTTGTTTAGGAAACTGCGAGCAATTTATTTAGTTTCGACGAGATTACCTACACAAAGAACTTGACTCAAAACTTGTTACTCCAGCAATTGCAAACATCTAATATTACTAGTTTCTTACGAGAAATACAATAAATGCTACAAGAACTAAAATTCCCACTAAACCACAAAGTACAAAGAGAAATAGTTGCTGGCCTTCTACAAAAAACAAAAAAGTCGCACAAATATGTTTACAAAAACTGTAATACTTTCTAAAATTTACGCAAACGCGCAAAAAAATTATTTATAAACGCCTTAATGTAAACAACGCTACTATTTTTAATGAATAAATCAGGAATTAATTATAACTTCCTGTTTAGGATTGAATTGAATGAAATTCTGTTTTCTTATTGTGCTAATAAAATCGTCCTTAAAATATACCATATATACTGAAATTCATGTTGCATTGAATTCCTTTCTAATACTTTCCCAGAGAAAAAGCATCGTAAATTTTCTCAAATAGATCCTTAGAATGTTTTAAAAACAATAAATATGGCATCGGACTACTATGCACAGTTCATGTTTTCCCAACCAAACATGTATATTGCGCAATTTGTGGAAGGGAGTGGCAAAAGATAAAATTTTAATAAGGAAAATATAGTGGATTTACCCTACATGTTGAAATGAATGCCAAATCTGCATCAAATCTATTTCAAAGAATTTCTAAAAAAGAAAAAATAGTATTACTGTTCGCCACATTTTACATGTATGTACATATTTTACATTTTACAATACTATGTAAAATATCATTGCAAATTTAAGAGTAATTCAGTAATTTACAATAAAATACCTTTTTCCTCTTCTAGTTGGCTAATTCTAAGTAATGGAATTAAATTAAAATGTCAATATTATTGAGAACTATAAAGATTTGTAATAAAATGCAAGCATATTACTTTAAATTCATTAAAATTTAATAAATCTTTCAGTTACATTGATAATTGCAATTATTTAAGTAATACAGTAGGCAAATTTTCTTACGATGAAAGATAGAACCTTTTTGGTCGAACTTGAAAATAAATATTGAGAGTAGAAAGGTTCTATCTGTAAAAATAGGGTCTTGGTTTCTACCAAAGTTACAATGCTTTTAGAATAATAATCAGTCTACAGTTTTGTACTTGGATGTCAAGTACGCTGACAAAGTTTGAATACATTTAATAAAATAGGTTTTGTTTTAGAAAGAGCCAAAACTTTGGAATGCTCTCCTGTAAAATTTAGTGCGGTGCAGATAGAACCGTTATACTTTAGGGTCGCGATATATTTCTTCCAAAATTGAACGAAATAATTGTATATTGATTTTGCCTGAATGTTATTTGTTGTCCAAATACATTTGGAAGTAATGTTATGTACAATGTTTCCTCAATACAAGATTTTTTGCCAGAGAACCGCCACTTTCCGCAGCAGCAATTCATTCCTTTACTTTTTAACTTAAGTGAGTAGTAGGCAACGATGTAAAAATTTGAGAAACTAATTTACTCATGATAGTAAAATACCTCAACGTTATTCTCAAACTTATCTGAATGTGATCGCCTAGGAAAATCAATATCCGAAAAGTCTTGAAATTGTCTGTTAGTAAAATGTATTGATTATAAACTTTTAATTAATGAAAGTGTGATGTACTATATGAGTGTAGTTCAGAGCCAGCATTGCGGCTGCCTCTTCAGCGACTGTGACCGGGTGGTCCTAGAGTTCGACTCACGAGGGTGGCAGTAGCGGAATTAAGCTGCTGTCTTAAAGACATTTCTTTAGTTCTTTTCAGTGCCTTAAAGAAGTTTCTGTGGCGAGCTCCTTTGATGCGTGATTTTCCGTGGTTTCTCCGAACAATTCTAGGCAATTGCCGGAGAAATAGCCTAACGGGGGACCGCACGCAATCTTTCCGTCTTTTTCCTTGGTTTAGTCTCTCCTCTTAAACACACACTTTCATGCACTACACTTCTTCACACGTTGTGAGACCATTCAGGAGTTGAGGGCTTGTCTCGGCTGCGGCGATGCCCCGCTGGAGGAGATTCCTGTCGGAGGGATTCCCCTTCAAACCGACCTGTAGGTCAGCGTCGGATCTTACCATCTATTGATTGAGGAACGCCGCCACTTCCAGGCATTAAAACATTCACTACACGAATGACCATAGCAGTTGACGTGCGCGAAAACATCAATCAAACAATTAATCAAAGTGAAATAAAAGAACGAAGTAGGAAGGAAATGCATTGCAAGCTCTAGTAATTAAACAGCCATCGGTTGGCAGTGTACGTTTTCTCTTTGTATCGTACGTGAAAATTGAAAGCATTTTGTGCATTTCTCGTAGTCGGAGAGTCCTTAAAAATGTTAATAGCATATTCCAGCCACGTCAAAATATTGGTTGTACTCAATTAATGGGCTTTCAATATAAATGTTAATTTTGGATTAGGAAAAACTATTTTCCATATTTAAATTGCGTACTTGAAATGAAAAAGCGAAATCAGAACATCTTTAATGGCTTTTTCTAGCCTATGTCCTTTCTCCTCTTTGCACGCAATAATGCGACGTTGCAACCCGCGACACATAATCTACGGTAAATGTCACGGATTTTTTAAAAATTATTTTTAACTTCAATGCTCTGATGTTGGAGATATAGAAACATTGCTGCTGATTTTCATGTTAGGTGATAGATGATACCTTCAATATACAGGCTGTCAAACGTCGAGAATTGGAAAATAAGCTCCTTAAGACAATTTTAAGCATATTTTGTCCAATAAACTACTTGGATACTCTGAATGACTGAGCGGCAATAAGCACTCAAAATTTGATTTGAATAAATGCTTTCTATGCAAAACTTTGCATTGCAGAAGCATAGAAACACTTTAGAAATATATAAATTGTTTTTTATTGACAAAAAAATGAATAAATTTGTTTAGAAAGAAAAAACTAACCGAGAAATAAAAAAGCAGTCGAATTGTGTAAATTGGATGTTTTTTTATTTCTGTGTTAATTCTAGAATTTTTTATTCTTAGTTTGCCTAGAAAGCACAGTTTTAAACCAACGTTTGTGTACTTATTGCGGCTCAGATATTTAGAATATCCAAGTAGTTTATTAAACAAAATATGCTTGAAATTGTCTTGAAGGCTTATTTTCCAATTTTCGACGTTTCTTCGTCGGAAACTCTGTATATGAACAACACTCTAAAGGAATAGCTATCTCACTTTCTAACATGGTTTCTGTGAAACAATCATGAATGTATTAATAATAAACAATAAAATATATATCTGAAGTAGGCTATGTTTCTAAATGGTAAATTTCTGTATGTTGAATGTTAACTTCAATAATTCTTGTGACGGACAAAACGATGCGAAAATTGAAGAATGGAAAAATGCCCCATCTAGGTATTCGTAATTCATTTCGAAAGTATAAAACGCGCTTATTCCGTGCAGCGATTTCGTGTCATCCGCGTTGTGCGTGGTAACCCAATACTTTCTCATGTAGTACGTATTACACAAAGTTATGTAATGCTGGGAAAAATCGGTGTCGTGAATTTGACGGAAAGGCACGCTTTGAGGGGCCTTGAACCCGAAAAATTCGGCAGACCGCGCGTCGCAAGACTTTCACTTCGGAGCAAATATCGGATGCTTTGTTGCAGAAGGAATGCTGGATTGCAATGAAAATAATCGATTTCATTTCGGCTCCTCGACAAAATACGTTTCAAACTTCCATTCGGCTCCACTACACTCTGGAGAATCTGAAGTTTTTAGAACTACTGAAGTTCTTTTTGTTAATTAAAAGAAAGGGAATTCACATGTTTAAAGATTTTGAGATACAATTCGTTCTTTATAATGACTGAGCATCGGATATTTAGAAAAATGCCAAGAAACTGTGTTGAAGACCGGACCTTTTTGCCTCCCACTCGTCGCACACGAAGACATTATTATTATTATTATTATTATTATTATTATTATTATTATTATTATTATTATTATTATTATTATTATTATTATTATTATTATTATTATTATTTCCTATTTTCTGTAGATATACACTGATGCCGGGGTTCTCAAAATCACCCAAGGCAATAATGGTTTGCACGTACAGTGGAACAAGAATATATTTTTTTTTATATCAGTCAAGTCAGGCTTAAGAATTTACGGTCTATATTTGCTGTTCTCAATAATGCGGCTTTTTGAATTGTCCGTATATGCTTTTCAGTCAATTCTAACTTCTTCGCGATCTCTTACCATTCCTTGGTGACTAATCCATTCGCTGAGACCACTACTGGAAGCACTTCCACTGCGCGCAATCCATACACGTCCTTCAATTCAACAGCCAGGGTTTGGTATTTCCTCTTTTTCTCAGCAAGAGTTGTTACAAGCCGGTCATCTGTAGGAACCGCAACATTAATGATGCATGATGTTTTAGATATTTTTTCAAACAGAACAATATCTGGTATATTTGCTTCCACTGTTCGGTCAGTGAATATTACACTATCCCACAGAATTCGAGCTCGATCATTGCTGATTACTTGCTCAGGTTTGCACTTATAATATGGTTGTTCACTCTCTACGAGGTCGTATCTTTTGGCAAGGGCTTGGTGGATTACTTTGGCGACGCAGTTGTGTCTCTTAAGGTATTCTGTTTGTGCTAATGCGGGGCATCCACAGCAAATATGCTGGATTGACTCGTTAGTGGATTTACATAGGCGACATCGGGTATCAATTTGCTGACCCATGATGAATTTTTTATAAGCTTTGGTTTTGACTACTTGGTCTTGAATGGAGAAAAGAAATCCTTCCGTCTCATCGAAGAGGCCCCCGGTTCGAAGCCACTCCATAGAGTTTTTCTTATCAATGTTCTCCGAAGTTAAAGTTGCACAAAATCTACCACGAAGTTCCTTTCTTTGCCAGATATTCACGCGGTCTTGATGCTTCAGGTAATCAAACTCTTTACTTGGTTGTGCCAGACATAATGGGGCCATCTTTCTATCTTGATCACAGATAGCTTTGTGAACAGACGAGTTGATAGAGAGAAAGTAACGACGCAGCTTTTCTTCTTGCTGTCGGCACAGTGCCTCCAAGTTAAGGAGTCCTCTTCCTGCACTACCACGAGGTAAGTACAACCTGTGCACTGAACTCTGTGGCTGGTGCTGTCGATGCCTTGTAAGTGTTCATATTTTCCTGTCGAAAGTCTGCAAGGATGTTTCTGTCCATTTTATTACACCAAATGTGTAAGTTGCTATGGGAATAGCCCAAGTATTAATAATTTTGCTTCTTAAATTGATATACGTTTTGCAGATTTTATTTACTCTCGATAGCACGTTCTGTACAATTTTGTTCCAAACGTCTGAATCAAAAATTCCCAGCAATTTCAGCATTCCCAGATATTTGTAGGAGTCTTCAGTGCCGATATTTTTAATAATTGTGTCACCAGATAATTGCATATTTTGTTCTTCATTTTGGACTTGCCCGCGGACAACATGAAGGGTAGCGCATTTTTCAATCCCAAACTCTAAACAAACTACATCGCTGAAACTCTTGACAAGTTCAAGCTCGTTTTGTAAGTGGTCTCTATTAGAAGCATATAGTTTGAGATCATTCATGTAGAGCTGGTGCGAGATACGAACATCAGGGTTTTTCTTCAATAAGTACCCATATCCTGATTGAGCATTCTGCTCAAACGGGTGAGTGCTATGCAAAACCATAGCGGGCTTAGGCTGTCCCCTTGAAAGATTCCACGACGAACTGCAATATCTTCCGTCACGTAACAGCAGGTTTCCTTCTTAATCTGCAAATGAGTTTTCCATTCTGACATGCAGTTCTTCAAGAAAACGATCAGTCTTTGATCGATTTTATACAATTCGAGTACTCTTAAAAGCCATGAGTGAGGTACCGAATCAAAGGCTTTTTTGTAATCTATCCATCCTACAGAAAGATTGCGCTGGTTCTTCCGTACTTGCTGCGTAATTACACTATCAATCAATAATAATTCCTTGCATCCCATACTTCCCTTGTGACACCCATTCTGTTCAGGAGCCAAAATGTGCTGGTCGACTGAATGACTGTACATTCTTGAAGAGATTATGGAAGTCATAATTTTATATACTGTTGGCAGGCAAGTGATCGGTCGATAATTTTTTGGCTGAGATCTATCACCAGCTTTGGGCACCATACACGTTCTGCCTACCAACAGGTACTTTGGGAATATAGTTGGATCTAGCAAAACTTCATTGAACAGCCGAGTCAGACATGGGTGCGTGGCAGTGAAATACTTCCACCATGCATTTTGGATACCATCTGGACCTGGCGACTTCCAATGCTGTGATCTCTGTACTGCTGTTTTGATATTGGCAAGGGAAATTTCAAAGGGAGGCATCTCTTTGATGTTAAGACAAACTTCTATTTCCTTCTGCAGCCAGTAGGCTCCTTCATCGTGTTGCTTTGGTTTAGCCCAGATATCAGTCTAATACTGAACCAGGGATTTGCTACTCGGAAATTACCCTTGATGGTCTTCATTGTTATTCTGCAGCAGTCTATAAAATTTCTTCTGGTCGAAAGCAAAGGCTGACTTATGATGGCGTCTCTTTGCTGCTTCATCATAACGCCTAATTCTCGCACCGAGAGCAGCTATTCTGTTTCAGACGTTCCTCTTCATCTTTCAATCTCTTATCCAGATCCTTAAGGTTCATTCGCAACTTCATTCTTTTAGCGATTGATCGTCTCCCATTTCTCACTTTCTTAGGTACTTTTCCTTTCCCTGCCAAGTACGCTGATAGGTGACTGATTTTCTTCCTGGATTTATTAATTTTGGAAATGATTATTTTCTTCCATGTTGGTACGAATTCATTTTTAGAGCTCGAGTCTTTGGATGTTCTGCCATTTTCCTGTCTAATTTTTCTGCCCAAAACAGAGCAAACTGCCAAAGCGGCACAGTGAACTGCGTCAGACAGCTCTTCCAACGAAATCACATGAAATAATGTATTTTCAACTATGGAATTCATTTCTTTACAAGCAGCGTAAAACTTAGCACTCCCAATGATCTTAGGTATACGATGTCGTTTCTGCAATGGGACGCCGTACATAATGCGGTATTTCTGGTAGCTTTCCTTTAATTCGTTGATAATAGGTACATTACTAATTGGACAAGCTTGATTTTCAGCTACATATCTTTCAAGAAGTCTTCCTTCTTCTTCATGTTCCTCGCCTTGGAGTGGAGTCTGATGATGTGATACTTTGCAGTTGCATAGTTATTTGTTGTTTAAGTCTATTTAATTCGGCATCTGAAAATACACGTCGCCTTTGAATAGAATTTAACTGACTGCAAACTCGTTGCTCATTCAGTGTGCTGTCTGGATACATTCTTTTCCATTCCGCGTGCATCCTTACTCTAAACCCTTCATAATCCGTTTCCACTTTCGTGCTAATATAGTACGCATGTATTATGGAGATATTCATCTCTTTTGTCCACCTCATGCGTTGGCTAGTTTGCCTTGATATGGCGGAGGACCCTACAGGTGGGGACCTCAAGCCACTCCGGCCTTCAGCATATGAAGCTGCTGGCTCTGCGGTAGCCATGAGTGGTATGGCGCCGCGCCTACACTGTTGATCTGCACTAGGTTAACCATTATCCACTGGCACAGGTAGCTCATTTGACAGTTGGTCCGGTGCCAGAACCTACTGCGCGGTCTTGCGAGGACCGATCGCCAGCGACGCTATTCCTTAATAACCTGCTCATAACAATCTTCTCCGGTTTCCCGGTAATAAACACCAGTCGAAGAATCTCTGGTATTTATGGCTTGGGTCCGCGTGTCAGCCAGGCATGTGAGGTGAAATCCTCCCCTGCGGTCCAACTGTAACCTTATAGGCTAAGCGAGCTGCTGTTGACCATTTCACTGGTTCTTCCACCGCCCCTCTAGGTACAGGTCCAGTTGGGTGTCCTATACCATCCTGATAGACCTTCCCCAGAGTTACTCTCTAGTAGCCCTATCAAGACCTCCTTCTCATCAGTGCGCCGGGCCACTCCGCCGAAGGGGCTGGTTACCGCAACCTTGAAGTGGGTTTCCGACTTATCAGGGCTCCTCGCGTGAAGGGTGAGATAGGAGTTGGGCGCGAGAGGTTTATGTTTAGGTTATGTTATTTATTATTATTATCATTTATTATCAATTGTAAAGTGGAACATAAAACTCTGTTCTTCGACCATGGCAAGAAACACAGGGCTTAAATGATTATTTACTACAGGTACTAATATTACATTTGTATGCATCTTAAGAACAACAATCAAACAAATACAAATATATATAAAACTACAAATACAAAATACACCCATTGATAACAATTTAACTTTTAATTGTACTTTTGGCTTTGTTTATTCATGTTCTAATTCTTCACCCCTAGATATTCTCACTAAATAACACGTGACCAGAATCACAGACTTCTGCATCATCATTAACGTTTCTGTTGCACTCATTATTTCCAGTCGAGATTTGGTAGATTATGGTATTATTCCTGTGAAGGAGATTATTATGGGTCGGGTAGTGACTTTCTTTATTTTTCAGTTTTTAAATTTCGTCAGGTAGATCTTTGTATTTTGTTATTTTTGTACTGTACGTAGTGCCAATGTTTATAGCACTAAGCGGAATTTGCGACATTAATTATGTGAACTTCTTTTTCCCTTTTGTCTAGCAGCAGAATATCAGCTCGATTTGCTGGTATAGTGACATCAGTTCTAATTTTACTATCACAATACAGTTATATATGGTTGTTTTCAATGACAGGCGGATGTTCATATTTGTAGTATGGGTCTGTAGTTGTGTTTGTGTTATTTTCTTCTAAATATCGGCGTAAAAGCTTCGCCACATTATTGTGTCTTCGTATGTTCCGTAAGTGCAAGGAGGCGACAGGAGCTTGTAACATGATCATTACTCTCTGTGACATATTTACATTTGCGGTATTTGTCATCAGATATTTCTTTTTGAATGAATTTTCTATAGATTTATGTTCCATGTAATGCTTTCGATTTCCATTCTGCTTTCTGGTCATCTATTGATTTTCATTATAGGGCATATTGATTGTATGAGAGATGATGTGTTGTATTAGTGTCAGCAGATGATTCGGAACATATCGAGGATGTTTGTTTTTTATAGAAATATTGCCTTAGGCTGTCGATTTGTTTCTTGTAGAGGCGTGGGATCTCGCTTATGCTCATGCTCATTCCTCCATGTGGGAAGATTGATTGATTGATTTTTTCTTGTTTCCGGGCGCGTCAACGGCTTTGGTCATTAGTCCCGTAAGTGTAGTGAATGTGTTTTTCTTTCGGAAGATTGCGGTGATCTTCCCCCGCTGAATGGTGAGATCCGGCGCCGACCTACCGTCGGCTAGTGGGGTTTCCCCCTAACTAGGACTCTCCCACCAGCGTGGCACCGCCCCAGCCGGGACAAGCTCTAAGCTCCTGACCGGTCTCCCAGAATATGTGGTAGTGTAGTGCATGTTAGTGTAAGTGTAAGGGGAGAGGATAGGACATGGAAGAGGAAGGAAAGATAGCGCCGTCAGGACTCGAACCTAGGACCTCCCGGTGAAAGATGCTGCAGTGACATCAGTTGATGCACTGAGCTATCGCTGTGGGAAGAGTGTCACGCTTTTGCTTGGGGTGGCTCACATGGCATTCAGTCCGTTGCGTTCTGATAGTTCTTGACAGGTCTTCCGAATCTGTAGTTGACAATTTAATGAGACCAAAAGAGTAGGTAAGCAATGGAATTGCAAAAAATTTTTTGTAATTTTGTGTGGTCAATTCCTTTTAACTACTGTATTACTAAATATTTGTATTGGTTGGGATCTTCAAGATCTTCAATCTCATCATGTGTTAAAAAATACCTTCCGGAGCGACAATATTCCCCTTTTCAAAATGAACAGATTTGCATTTATCATTACCAAATTCCATACGTATCTCTATGCTAAATCTGGCGGTAATGTCAAGAATTTTATGGAGGTTTTCTTTTGATTTTGCATATATTTTCAGGTTATCCATGTATAGTAGATTGTTGATAATGTAATTGTTTGATCGTGTGATTAGTTTGTATCCGTATGTTGTGCTAGGGAATGTTTTACTGAGTGGATTCATTGCCACGCAGGACAAGAGTGCACCTAATGAGTCGGCTTGGAAGATACCTATTCTAATATAGATCCGGTGATAGCAGACTGATTTTCAGTTGACAGGTGTAGCAATGTGTTTCAGTTCTCCATCATGTGGCGAAAGAAGTTAGTTATATTTGGTTGTTCTTTATACATATTTAAGACACCTAAGGGTAAATAGGAATTTGGAATGGAGTCAAGTACTTTCTATAGCCATGCATGTCGTCCTAAAATTTCGTTGTTTTTGTGATTGCTTGCGACTCGGTCACCATATCAATGATCGGTTGATCTTTGCAAGCTTTCTATGACCTGTAGCATCTTTTCTGTTCTTCCGTCATAATGTTATTTATTTAGTTATTTTCCTCCAGATGTGCATAGATCTTATTTGTGATAATAGATGTTAAATACTTTTATGTTGTAGGAAGGCAAGTAATTGGACGATAATTGACCGGGTCTTCTGTTTGATGATCTTTAGGCAGAGAAACCGTTTTTCCTTGAGCAAAAAAGTAGGTGTTTTCTCAGGATAGTTGATGTCATTGTAAAATTTTGCAAGACATTTGTGAATGCATGGGAATTGTTTGTACCAAAGTATTGAAATTGGTCAGGTCCGGACGCTCTCCAATTCGATGTTTTCATGGTTTCTTCAGGCATAACATTATCGCTAATATTTAGCGAGGGCATTATTTCAAGGCGTTTTTCTTTCTCTTTCATCATTTAATATCGTGCAATTTTGTTAATGTTGCGTAGATACCTCCCACATGTCAGACCAGAAATGGGTAATTTATTGTTCAATCAGGACGATGGTTTCATTGATGTAATTTCCTTTGATTTTATTACTGATGGTTTTGAGTCTTCTGGAAAATCATTTTTGGTCTTAGAACTGCATTTTGTTCCTTTCATTATTCTAGTTTCTTTTTATCCCAATACCACAAGGCTCCTACAACCAGCGAATGTAGCCGCCTTTGTTCCAATCAAATGTGGCTGTAATAAGGCCGAACTTGAGTGGCGGCATAAAAATCCAAATGAGCATATGACCATAAAGATGGTAGCGCCAATTCGAGAAATTGTTATAAATAACTCTTCCAGAACGTCTGCTTTAAAAAATGGGTTCTGAGCATGTGGCCTTTATCCCTAGGATCCAAACGCCAAGGAGTATAGCAAACACGAGTACTGATTGTGCACAAAATACTCAAAGACAAACCAATAATCATCCTGAAGACATTACAATTAATAAAGATCAATTTTGTAAAATTATTGGTGAAGAAGTATGGTTAAGTACATTGTTTAGTTTTTATGTTCATTTTCTTCAAAGTAAGCCTACACTTCACAAGTGTATTGCCAGTTTTATAATCCTTTGGCAAATACTAAAGTATTTCAGTATGTAGTACTGAAATTCAGACACTAATTGAAGATCCTTTATTGTCTATTAATGAACTTTTTGCAGATCTTTCTCAAGCAGAACAAAATGATATGTTATCAAAGAAAAATGCTACATCTGAATTACACTTAAATGACAATGATGTATTATACAAACCAGATGAAATAGAACAAAGCAACATTGGATAAGTAAAAATTCCCAGAGAATTAGAGCAAAGTAACATTGTATCACCGGAACACAGTCCAGCCGAATTAGCTCTAGATAATAATGAACCGACTCCAGAAGAAGCAATCAATTTAATAAAAATACCAATGAAATCCCAACGGTTGGAGAATATTTTAAAGAGGCTGTTAACACCAAAGCGGAAAGGGAGAATATGAAGGATAATATGCCATTTGTGGTAACATCGGCTAAATGTAAAGAACAAGATAAAGAAAATGAGCAAGAAAAGAATAAAAAAGATAAAAAACAACGGAAAAGAGATCGAAAAGAAAATTAGATCGAAAGAGATCGAGATTAGAGATCGAGAAGAGAATTAATGAGCAAAGTAAAAAAGATGAGTGGAGAAAATGGAGGAAAAATCAGAGAAATAAAAATGGAAAGAACAGCAAAAAAGTTACAAAACAAAGAAGTTAACAAAGCCAAGATTAAAATAAAAATGAAAAACGCGAGAAGAAATTAATGTACAGAAAACAAATTTTAATGGAATAAAAGAAACTCTTAGAAAATAAAACGAACCTACTGTAAAGGTCGAAAATCAGCCATTCACTTCTTCAACCCATACATCCACCTTAAATGAAGGACCATGCTCAATCGTGCATCTATTGTGCAGAGTTTACCAAAGCCGCATACAAAAACAAAAATTATCTGGTGAATTATGTGGAGAAAGCTTTCATTCATATTGCGTTAACGAAGACAGCGATTGTGATTGGCAGGTTTGAGACATGTGTGTGACATGTGTAATGTTTTTGAATTATTATAAATTAGGTGTCATCTCACACTTAGGTGTAGCTAAATTTTTGTTTCTTAAACCTATCTTCGTTTGCTGTTTGAATAATTTTTGTGTGTTGTGTATATATTGTGTGTAAGTAGTGTATTATTGTAATGTATGGTATGTAAACATATTTTAAGATTCTTTTTTATTATGCATCATATTTTTAAGCAACCAAAAGCAATGCTTTTATATTAAAATTATTATTTAAAAAACTTTTGCTTTCTTTTTTTTAAGGAAATATTATGGTGTGCCAACTACTGTAACAAAGTGGGGGCCAACTACTGAATAAAATGGTACCAACTACTGTGCTTCTTATTTATTTATTTAGTTATTTATTTAACGTCAAAAATAAACAGTTCAAACTGCGTATGACGTGCTATGGGGAAAAATGAATTGTGTGCACATTTTCAAAATTGTGTGATCCCTACACTAAGTCATATACTACTTAAATAAAAAAAATCTCCCATGTAATAAAATCTATTTTCAAGGATAAATAAGCAATAAATTTTGGCTCTTATCCATGTTGTCCTTCGGAATAATACTTCCTGCCGCGACAACATGGAAACGATAATTTGAATAATTGTATTTCCCACTGAATTCTAGAAGACGTGCACAGAAAATGAAGTTACATTTATGTCCAGAAGCAAAACAAGGGGCCATCGCTTACGTGAAATGTCCGACTTTTGCTATTTGTCCATACTTAATTCTATAGTGTTTCATGATTTAAATATATTTCTTGATAAGTAAAAATATTTTGAAGAAAAATATGTTAATTATATTTAAGTAGAACAGTTTTGAAGATCGTTAGGCATGTTGAAATACGCGAATCCGCCTTAAGGGTGCCAACTACTGCGCACTTTACCCTACTCAATGTATTTTTATACATATTTCACTTTTAAAAGTACTTTTCATATATTTCTTTCTATGTTCTTCTAGTGTTGTTTAAAAAGTAACGGTTTTCACGCAACAATGTTACTTTAGTACACAGATACAACCCACGTGAGTTTTTATCGCAATTTTTATTCTTATATAATCTTCAAATTAAGACTAAGTATGAACTGGATTTAATTAATAAGTATGGTTCACATTAGGATTTGTAAGAAACTTCAATAATATTACGTTCAGTATGAGAGGTATTGCTTTCCCTAACGAAGGTTTTTTAATTTTTATTTTTCACTCTAGAATGTAAACTTATTAGCATATAAATTATGTTGATTGCTCACTTGAAAATATACTGCACGCCGATTTACTTTATTAGAAGTGTTTGAACCTTGTATTTCAGTATTGTATAATATTTCACTAAGAAGGACATTTAAAAAGAAATGAACGAAAATTATTTTAGTTTTTATTATTAACCTATTTTATTGTAATAGCTAAAACGTTTATTTTAAATTACTTCTCAAACTTTTATACAAGCCATAAAAATTTTCAAATATTGCAATTGTTATGTTATCACACACTAAAATTCTTCCCCATTAATAAGTTAATTGTTACTTTTCTACAAATTAATCCATTAATTAAATTGGTTCTTCTTTCGAATATAATAATTCGACTGAAATTAATTGAAAACCTTTTGCCATCACTACAGACTGCGGCTTTAAATGGACAACATGGATAAGAGCCAAAATTTATTGCTTATTTATCCTTGAAAATAGATTTTATTACATGGGAGCTTTTTTTCAAAATTTAAGTAGTATATGTCTTAGTGTAGGGATCACAGAATTTTGAAAATGTGCACACAATTCACTTTTCCCCATAGCACGTCATACGCAGTTTTAACTGTTTTTTGGCGTAAAATAAATAAATAAATAAATGTTGAGGCAGCGGCCCAACGCTGGGCAGCGGCCGAGAGCCCAGCGGCGGTCGAGCGCCTGGCGGCGGTCGACTGTTCTGTACCACATAACCGAAAGGCGCTCGGTCGAAATGTCCGATAAACAGAGATCTTCCGACAAAGCGAGGTTACTCCTTCCATTAAGCATTGCCGCGCAGCCTGGCCATCCTGCAGCGGTTGTTTTCATTCGAATGCAGAGCTCTACTCTGAAGAGCACACTGAATTGAACACTCAGTGCTCCGAACACATTCTACATTGTTCACATGATGTTGATCAAAATTAATTTTTCCCGGTCTACCTGGATTTTGTTGCGCCCCTTTGATTTTCAATCGTGCAAGTCTCATCTTCGTTGGACCCTTTAAATTTTTGAAAATTTCAATAGTTCGAAATTTTCGCTGTCTCCCTACAATTACACTATTGAAAGCACATATGTTTTCTGAAATGAATTTTACTCTTCAAATACAGATCTGTAAACAATGTCTCTTAGAATTTTTTTGAAAATATGAATAGCTTTTTGCCTTTCTATTAAAAAATTAAAAAAATTAAAGAAAATACTGCGGTTTTTGAGAAAAAAAGGTTTAATGTTTTTAAATGCAAGTATTTTGCGCAAAATTACACGAAAACTACTTATGTTTTTGAAAAGTTGAACTTGACCTTATTTCAAGATGTTTTGAAGGAACGTATTTCATTTATGAAAAAATCTTTATCTTCAATATTATAGTTGTCAGAAAACGAACATAATTTTGAACCTTTTTTAATTTTTCGAAAAATCAGGGAATTTAAGGAAAATGAGACCTGCATCATTTTGTGTTTATTAAGTTTCGAAGCGTTTATTAACCTATTCGAGAACCAAATTTAATTAAAAATGTTGGTGCCATTTTTTAAAAAATTTGAATAGGTCCGAGGGCCTTCTTGTAAAGTAGCGCCCAAAATTAAAATATCGGCTTCAAATTCCACGGACCGCGACATCAGCCAGAACGATTGGGGAATATCAGTTTTGGAGAAAATCCTCTAAATTGTTTATGCGCTAGATTTGTACATAGACGGATGGACGGAAGAACGGATAGACAGACGTTTTGATGTCAATAGTTGTTTCGGTATCAAGGACGCAGGAAACATGGATACTGTCTACACCACATATTAAAGGATTTTTTTCTATATTTTGCAACTAGATTTTGTTACCAGGTCCCGACAATAAGAGTTTTTGTGTCAAAAATTCGTCTTTTTCTGTCACTCGATTCTTTCTCTTCTTAGATTAGAAAGGGTGAGGAAGTAAAAATGAAAATATACGTTTGAAACTCCCAAAGCCTCAAAATTATTCACATCGATCGGAGAATATCAATTTTGAAGAAAATCGGCTGAATGGTTTGAGCCTAACGTTGGCCACAGACGGACGGACACGCTTTTCATCAATCAATTTTTAGATATCAAGGACTCACAAACCATGGATTCTGACTACACCTCGTGTTAGAGGATGTTTTCTAAATTTAGCAACAGTATTTATCCACTTTTCCGTTGCCAGGACCCGACAATAATTATTTGAAATAATGCTAATGACCAATTAATTCAAGCGAAGCGCCTGTGGTGCATACCAGCGTTTGTTTCAATAGCCAGGAACAATAGTAATTTCAAACTATTACAAATGAATCATACCATAACTAGTGATCAAAATTTATTGAAGTAAAGAAATGATTTGTTAGTTCAAAGTTCATTTTATTACCTTCCATCATTCAACTTTCTTTTATAAGAATAGCAATAGATTCCAAATTATTTCAATTAAATTCAAATTATGTTCACAAAGCGCTGGAAATTTGAAACGCGAGACTATGTTTGATGCCATATTACACACAAAATACTCATATTTTCGAAAAATTAACCATGACATTATTTAGAGATCTGCTTTTGATGAACACATTTCACTAAGAACAAAATATATTTATATTTGTTTTCCATATTTGTAGGAAGACGGTGAAAAAATGTTGAATATTTGCAATTTTTAAAAATCAAAATTTTCAACGAACAATTGACCAGCACTCTTAAGCGTCCTATACGTTATCCAAGGTGAAAATTGAATAAAATTGTCAGTTCTGTTTTTGAGAAAAAATTGTTTGAACAAAATGAAAAAATGCCTATATTTCACACAAAAGTACCTGAAAAGTACTAAAATTTTCGAAAATTGTACATGACCCTATTTCAAAATCTATTTTTAAGAAACAGATTTCATTAAGAAAAAAAATCTCTATCTTTATAATTGTAGTTGTAGGAAGACGCTGGAAAATGTTGAACTTTTGCAATTTTCGAAAAATAGGGGTTGTGAACGAACATGAGACCTGCAATATTCTTTTAAACGGCCTTCACACTATCCAACAACAAAATTTAATTAAACGATGGAGCCATTTCTTTGAAAATTTTGAAAATTTTCCAGGGGCTTCATGTGAAGTACCGCCCAAAATTAAAATATCGGTTTCAAATTTAAGGGGCTCGACATCTCCAGATGGATTAAGCAATATCAATTTTCAAGAAAATTCGCTGAACGGTTTACCGCTAGCGTTGTTCACTATCAGACAGACAGGTGGACGGACGTTGTCGTCAACCGAGTTTTTGGTATCAAGGACCCACCAGGCATGGATTCTGGCTACACCACGAGTTAGAGGAATTCTTTTCTAAATTTAGCAACTGGATTTAACTACTTTTAGTTAACAGGGCCCGGTAACAAGAGTTTTTCTGCCGAAATTTCGCTGCTTTAGCTGCAGCATAACAACTTTCTCTCTACTGCGTAAGCGGTACAAGGTAAAAATATGTTGTCATGTGCGAAAAAGTACCTGGAAAATGTATATACTGAGACCTGGAAAACTAGAAAAAAAACTTGAATTCCAAAAAGGCAGATCGCTGAACACCCTGTATTAAGAGAAAAATCATTATGTTCATAATTGTTGTTGTAGGAAGACGTCGAAAAAATTGAATTATTACAATTTTCGAAAAATCAGTTTTCAACAAAAATTGGGCCTGCAACATTTTCTTAAACGTCCTTCACACTATCAAACAACGAATTTTAATAAAAAAACGATGGTGCCATTATTCTGAAAATTTTGAGTGTCCCTGGGACTTCACGTAAAGTACACCCCAAAATTAAAATACCGGTTTCAAATTCAAGAGGTCGGAACATTAGCCAGGTCAATTGGGGGATAAATAAACACTGCTCAATTTGCCGATGACATTGAACTCTACATCTCAGGGAGCTCTTTAACAACTCTTCAAACACAGCTTCAAAATCATTTAAATTTACTTGCAAATTGGGCTAATATCTGGAAAATAAAGTTGAACCCAACAAAACATTTGCCGATGGCATTGAACTCTACATCTCAGGGAACTCTACATCTCTTTAACAACTCTTCAAACACAGCTTCAATATCATTTAAATTTACTTGCAAATTGAGCTAATATCTGGAAAATAAAGTTGACCCAACAAAATCTGTAGCAAAAATATTAACATTAAATCCATTCACACACTCTCTTCCACTCTTCATAAATAACGACACCATCAATTGGACACACAAACTACTTGGGCTTAAACTTCGATACTCGACTCAACTGGAAGCAACGTATAGAGGTAAAAACTCAGCAAGCCAAAACTAAACTGATACAACTACGACTCTTACTGAATCAACACAGTCACCTCTCCACATCTAATGCACTATTACTCTACAAATCAATAATCCGACGACTACTTTATGCTTGCCCCATCTGGACCAACGCTGCCAATACAAACCTAAACAAAATGCAAGTGATCCAAAATAAAATCTTAAGATTAATCACAAAAGCACCTTGGTTCATCAGTAACAACCAACTGCATAATGATTTGAGTATAAATACAATAAAAAATCAAATAGCCTATCTCGTACACAATTTCTATACAAACCTTCCCCAAATACAAGCATCAATTATCCAACATACTGGGCAAAATCCCCAATTATCCAACAAGAATTAATCACAGATATCCACTTCACTAAATTTATAAAATGTTCGCAAACCTGGAATAACACTTATCTGAGGTGCTTCCTACTTCCTCTCCCGCTATATTTTTTTAATAATTGTAATGTGTATAATTTTAGGTTAGTTTAAATTAGTATAAGAGAGATTAAGACCTCCAAACATTTTCACAGTTAATATGTAAACTGAATATCGTAATGTCAAACAATATTTTAAAAAATCAATTGGGGGATATCAATATTGGAGAAAATCTGCTCAACGGTTTAACCGCTAGCGTTGTTGACGGACGGACAGGGAGACGTTTTGCCGTCATTGGATTTTATAGCATCAAGGACATGCAAAACATGGATTCTGAATACACCCCGTGTTAGAGAATTTTATTTCTAAATTTAGCAACTGGATTTATCCATTTTTTTCTTTATCAGGGCCCTGAAATAAAATTTTTTTGCCGAAAATTTGCCGTTTTTCCGCGCAACATTATATAACTATCTCTACAGGATAAGCGGTAGGGAGAAAGTAAAAATTAAAGTCGTAACGTAGCTCCTGATTGAACGACTCCCCACTCTCCGTGAAGCTCACGACATCAGAGTGCAACACTTCAAAACGAAGTATACGTATTCTTTGAAGGTCATACTACCAAGTATCTACTTGCAAAATCCCTTTTCATTCGAAAAATTTGTTGATGTGAGTAAACCCGTCAATTAATAATTTGACATGTTTGTATGCATGTATGTACTTCAGCGGCGTCGCGGCCTTAGAGCCATGGGTTACGGGGTAGGTGTGGTTAGCACCTAGGCATCCATACGCCGTGTTCGGGTCTTCTCAACATGAGAAGTGAGTTTTTTTCATTGTCACACAGCACCATGTGTGACAAACCCACACACTATAATCTTGCCCTACCGGAAATCGAACTGGGGTTCTCGTCATGGGAAGCGAGCATGCAATAATTTGATCTAGAAATTGAACATTATTCGTACATTCTCTTCTCATATCACAATTCAGTGAAACGTTTTCAACGAAGGAGAGACGAAATATGCGAAATGTGCGTTCCGTGTTTTCCGCAAAAATTACTGAGACATAGCTTCACCTTCAAAGAATCTTTCAATATTGTTTCACTCAGGTCACATGGTCAACGTTGCGATTTCTAGTGAGCACCATTACAACGATTGTAGAAAGGGATGTGTGGGTTCCCCCATGCACCAATGTTTGCTCTTCTGAGCAGCACCAGTTTACGCCACGAACCACGTGACCACAACACGGGCATTTCGTTTGAAAAGCCAGACCAGATGTTGGCCGCCTTGTTGCATGGAGAGCGAGAAGTTTTAAGAAACATTTTGAAAGTGCCATAAAATGACGATTTTCAACAGTGACCAGCCAAACATAACACGATGAAGGTGTAATTGAAATAAAAGATGCAATATTTTGAAAAAGCGCTTGATATATCTGTTTCAATAACTTATAACCAGTTGATAAGTTTTGGCATTTAAAATTACCGCTAATATTGTGTCGCAAACTGGTACCTGAAGCTCATTGCCTAAAATCGGATACTAAGCGTAAGAGTCCACTCATCTCTTTCCACCATGATTCCAACCACTTGGAACGGCTCCAAGATTCTGACCAATGCGAAGGCGTCATTTGGGACTGCAGGACAGACATGGCTACGATTTAGAAATATACTCTGGCCGGCGCCAGCGCGAGCGCATTGGCATGTTTTTAACACATCACAAACATTAAAGTTATTTAACATTAAGCTGTTAACATTAAACATCCTTAAGTCTGTCAAGCGCATAATTTTTAAGGCATTTTAAGCCGAAGACCGCTGTGAATTTGGCCCCCAAAATATTCAAATTTTAAAATTCTTCATGTGAATTCGTTTTCGCATCTTTTGACCGCGTTTGCCCTCCTCCCCACTTCAGACACCTTTAGCAATTTTGGATCAACATTTACAGCAGAAATTAAGTTTTCGGTCCAACTTCATACTTTTACAAAACTATGAGATTTTGCCTAAAACATTAAAAACACCAAAATTTAATGTGAGCTTTCATTTGTCCATCGCTTGGCCACCATTAATCACTAAATAGATTATCTTTACTTCGTTTCCTCGGACACAATACAGAAAAACAGTTGAGAGTGAAAATGACAAGCTTCTAAGGGGAAAATGCCGAAAAGGAAGCAGAAGAATAACAAATCAAAAGCAATGTGGAATGTAGTAAAAAGTACGACCACATCGTCTGGAAGGCTTATTGAGTATGTTGGTTTAAAAGATGATGAAGTGAACAATCCGGTAACGGTCTTGGTCTCTTTAACCAATATATTTCGAGAATTGCAAAGTATCTAAAGCCATAAAATTCAACAACAGATTTTTCTTAAAAAATTTTCAATATGATTTCCCCCCGAAATTTCTTCCTGTGAAATTCTCAAAATAATCGGTAAAATAAAAAAATAAATATTCCGCAGTTTTAGATTAATTTGATGACTGTTAAAGACTAGCCACTATTATTAACTCACACATTTAATGCATCCTTAAGTACTCGAACATTTCTATATATTTTGAAAACGGCTTACAAATAGACGCCCTTCATAAAATGCAACAACACTGAAATTCGTAATTATCGGCCAATTTCTTTTTTGTCAGTTTTCTCAACAGTATTAGACTTTTCTATGTAGGAATGGAACCCTTTCTCAGTAGATACGATACGTTTTCGGATTTCCAACATGTATTTAGAAAACAAAAATATACGGAAATAGCCATATTTTCTTTTCTCAAAGATGTCGCTTCATCAATGGCTCAAAATGAATCACCTATTGGAATATTTTTAGAGCCTTCCGAAGTGTTTGAATTCGTTGATTGTAACATTTTACTTTCAAAATTTCCTTTGAATGATATTCGTGATATTGCTCTAAAGCGAAAACGTTCGTACCTTAAAGAACGATCTCAGAGTGTGGAAATGCCGTGTTGGAATGGAGGGACACTATTTTAGAACGTTTCCGATTCATTGCAAATTGCGAACGGTTCGATTTAGGCCCTATTCTCTTCCCTGCGTACGTAAAAGATACAGCCTCAATGATTCAAAATGGGAGAACAATTTTCTTGGCTGACGATACGAATATTCTTTGCAATAAAAAAAATGTTAAGTAGAACAATGTCAGATGTTGTAAATTGCTTCTTTGATAACAAATTCATAGTAAATACAGGGAAACAATTTCAATGCTATTTTCTACCACAAATACCCAACTGTAGTACTCGTTTATTCCATTGATGTTCCCTAGTACATTCCACAAGATGATGCAATGGTATCAAAATTTTGGGGTTTCTCAATTCAGTCACGCCTCAAATGAAATATCAATATAAATGAGTTGAACAGAAAATTTCTTTCTTCATGCTGCGCGTTGAGAATTTTTTGAAATTCAGTCAGACTTAATACTACTCGTTGTGTTTATATTTTGTGAATGTTCATTCCTACCAGAGATACGGCATAATATTCGGGGGAAACATATCCTAAAGCTATTAAGACTTTTAGATTACAGAAATGAACTGTACAAATAATAAGCAAATCCCACCTACTTGATGCAGGTAAGCATAATTTTATTAAGCTAGGAATTCTACGATTGCCGTACCGCTTGACTTACGAATCAATGATTTTTGTAAAACTTGTGGTGTTAAACACACATTCTTCTCGCATTATTACTAAATTTGCAATTTTCAAAAATTCATATTATTCAACAGCCACAACAACAACAACAACAATAATAATAATAATAATAATAATAATAATAATAATAATAATAATAATAATAATAATAAAAGGGATTATAGTTGACATAGCTATCCCTCTAGACCGAAATATAGCCGTTTCCATTGCCGAGAAGAAGCGAAAAGATCAAGCCTTGGCTATTGAACTGAGCGACATGTGGCGGTTAGTATCTGTTGAAGTAGTTCCTGTGGTTATCTCTGCAAATTGATTGGTCTCTGAAGAACTAACTTCATCGTCTGCAAGGCTTGGCCTTAACAACTGGCACATTCATACAATGCAAAAGGCTGTTCTCCTGAGTACTGCACGCATCGTGAGGAAGTTTTTATTGATATAACATCACCTAACTTCACCGTCGAATCCTGACCGTCCGAGTTTGCAAGGGAAGCAGGCACCTTGGTTCTCTAAAGGTCCCAGTGTCGGTTGTATGGCACCTCGCTAGGAGAGAGACTTGAAAATATTATTATAATAATAATAATAATAATAATAATAATAATAATAATAATAATAATAATAATAATAATAATAATAATAATAATAATAATGTCTTTATTAGTGAAGAGTCTCAGGCCATTATTTTAAGCGTTTTAAGACAAAATGAGAGCTACATCATTATTTTAAGTGCTTCTAGTCCTATCTGTAAAAAAAGTTTTCGGCGTTTGATTGAAAAAATGTTCTTTTTATATAGACTGAATTAATTTCAAGCAGAAATTATGTAAAAATCGATTCGTTTTTTTTCGAAAATTGCAAAAATTCAAAAACTTTCTGGCGTCTTCCTATGACTATACGAACTATGCAATATAGAAGGTGGAGATGTTTTTCTTAATGAAGAGACAGGTTTTGAATTAAGGTCATGTACAACTTTTTGAACATTTTTAACCAACTGTTTTTTAAAAAACACATCTAAATCTTTAAATTTCCTCCTCGTATCTATCAAAGGACGTAATAAAAGTAGATGCAAGTCCCATTTTCGGCGAAAGCTCTGTATTTTCGAAAATTGCAAAAATGTTAACACTTCAGAAGTGCAATATTGATGAAAGGAATTTTTCTTATTAATGAAATCTGACTTATAATATCAGACCTTTGAAAATGGTCCTCCATAATTCACTCATCGATAACCCGAGAATATTTAACAACGGACCTGATCACATATACATATCTTACGTCCATATGTAGAGCTCACGCACTTATTACGTAATACAAATAAGACAAATTTGTCTTTGAAAATTAGTCACATACTTCCCGCCGCATGGCACACCCTTGATCAGGATCCCTGAGACTTCCCTATGAAGGATCTTTAGCACATTTTCCGAATACTAATTGACCAGACAGTAATTACGTGAGTGAGCTATTTATCGCCTGCCACGACGGGCCACTGCGTGCGGTGCGTGCTGGTGCGGGCGTGCGCTTCGGAGACTGGTCGCCAGAGGCGAGAGACGTCTGCTTTAAAATGAGCATGCGACCGCTGTACGCCAGCCGCCCACCGCCCTAGCCCAGCGCCCGCCCCAGCGAAATGTAGAAATTATCTACATTTTACTACATTAAACGCCAGAACTTTAGCTTGATTGATTTTTTCGTGTTTCCGGGAGCGTCAACAGCTTCGGTCATTAGTCCCGTTAGTGTAGTGCATGTTTTTTCTCGGGAGATGCCGGTGATCTTCCCCCGCTGGATGGCGAGATCCGGCGCCGACCTACCGTCGACTAGTGGGGTTTCCCCCTAACCAGGACTTTCCCACCAGCGGGGCACCGCCCCAGTCGGGACAAGCTCTAAGCTCCCGACCGGTCTCCTGGAATATGTGGTTGTGTAGTGCATGTTAGTGTAAGTGTGTGTGTAAGAGGAGAGGATAGGATAAGGGAGAGGAAGGACAGATCGCGCGCGGTCCGTGGCCCGTTTGGCAGGGTACTGCTCCGGCATTTGCCTGGTGTTGATCGGAGAAACCACGGAAAACTACCGATCAGAGCAGCCGGCCGCTAGAATTCTCCTCCAGACAGCGACTGAATTCGATCTAGCTGAAAAGCTAGTGTCGAAAATCCGGCCGCCGTCAGGACTCGAACCTAGGACCTCCCGGTCAGAGGCGCTGCAGTGACATCAGTTGATGCACTGAGCTACCACTACCGGTCAGAACTTTAGCGATTACACTAAACAATGTATAACATTTAGTCAGAGTCACCTGTTTGTAATCGAAAATAGAGTAACGTGAAAGAGTTGAGAGCTTTAGTTTGAAAACTGGTTTATATGAGATCTAACTGGTTTTCAACAGTAACTGAATTCGAGTGTAATTGGTGTGGACCCTGTGAAATGTATTCTTTGTTTATTCTTTGTTAGAAAAATAAAAACTGTATGAGAAGTTCTATGATGAAATGCGGAATCTGTACATGTTTTCTTGAGCTAAGTTAAATTATGAATACAGAACGCAACGAGCGTTATTGGCACGAAAATATGCGCTTACGTGTAATAAAAACTGTTTTCAAAGGCAAATCAGATAGAGACAAAAGGCTGTTATCCATTTTCGTGCAGTTCATGACAGAATCAACTTTCTGCCCCGAGAATATGGAGAACAATCTGTATTCTCCATTGAGATCAAGAAAACATGCACAGACAGTGAAGCTTAATTCATGGCCAGAAGCAAAACTAAGGCCATCTCAGCGTTTCCTCAAAGGATCAGGTAAACTGGATAAAAAACTGATCGAGATAGGGGTCATTGAAGCAGAAGTTGAGAAATAATTTTTGTTAAATGCATAATATAATTCTTGTTAAAGCAACAAGATTCTATGAATCACTATACACTAGTTTTCGTCAATCCACACCAACTAGAAGCTGCAAACTAAGTGTTGAGGAACATATTGCTCCTATTTTGCCGAGCGAAGTAAGAAGCGCAATTGTAGAGCTCAAAAGCGGGAAGACTCCGGGAGAAGATGGTTTGGGAAATACCTTAATCATGGCATGGAACTTCTAGTGCAACCCATCACAATAACTTTCAACAAAATGCTGACCACAGAAATCATACCAGAACAATGGAAATCAAGCAGCATCATTCTATTATACAAGAAAGAACCCAAAGATGACCTAAACAACTGAAGGGCTCAGTAGAAAAAGGGGCAATCCCACAATGTTTTGTGAAATTGAATAACAGCTTTATACAAAACTTCAAATATTATTATTTTAGTGTAATATGTTATTTAAATTCAATGTAGAATTATATGCAAGTGTACTGTATTTAAAAGTTTAAAAATTAGTTGAATTATATGAGAGACGTTCAGGTAAGACCCTCATTATCTTAGAACTATGTAAGTGTAGGCTAGCCCCTAATTCTACTGAGCCCTTTCAGACCCATAAGTATCTTGTCAAATATGTAAAAACTGTTTTCTAAGATATTAACAAGAAAGCTAACAAAGAGATTAGCCACGTGAACAAGCAGGTTTCTACTCAGGATTCAGCACAGTAAACCACATCCAAACGATCAACCAAGTCATAGAAAAGACAGAAGAATTTAACTTATCATTACACTTGGTTTTGTTAATTACAGCAAGGCATTTGACTCCATCGAACATCCAAGTGTCCTTCATGCATTACAAAACCAAGGAATAGAAACAAAGTATGTGAGAATACTGGACAAACTATACAGACAAAGCGTCGTCAAAGTAGGAACTGAATTAGCAGGACAAACTTCCCAACTAAAACGAGGAGTAAGGAGTAAGAAGTGATCCTATTTCTCCGAAGCTGTTCACTTGTGTTCTGGAAGACAGATTCAGGAAATTAAAATGAAACAACAAATATGGGATAAAAATAAATGGACAGAAGCTGTCTGATCATGGGTTCGCGGATGACATTGTATTGGTTGTCAAAACTTACAATGAACTTTTAAAGATGCTTATAGAGTTGAACTGGACCAGAAAAATTCCAGGACTAACGATGAACTACAACAAAACCAAATTAATGTCCAACAGACCAGCCGATATTATCGATGGAACCGAGTTAGAGCAAGTAGAAAATTATGTGTACCTCAGCTAACTCGTCTCGCTCGACAATAAAATAAATAATGAAATTAAGAGAAGAATATCCCAAGCGTGGGAAGCCTTCTGGGCACTTAAATTTATTCTCTTGGAGAAATCAATGAACAGGAAACTTAGAATGGATGCTCTACATACATGCACTATTCCTGTTTTAATCTTCGCTTGCCAGACGTGGTCCTTAACGGACAAACAAAAGAAATCATCAGAGATCTTCCCAAGAAAAATAGAAAGAAAAATCCTCGGCATTTCACTACTGGACAGAGATATCCAGCTAGACCACAAGTGATCACATCCCCCGGGAACGTTGCGCAGCAGGGTGCAAGAATTAAATGGAAACTGGCGGGTCACGTCGCAAGACTTCACCAGGACAGATGGATTTAGAAGACCACAATGTGGATCCATACATCGGAAGCACTAGTCGAGGAACATCAAGAACCAGATGGGCCGTCTATTTCAATAGACTAGTGGGACCGCAATGGTCAAGTGCAGCGAGGTGTAGAACAATTTGGAAGACAATAAGAAAGACACCTGTTAGGAAGTGCAGATGTTCAATTCATACTTACATGGAATAGTTCACTACGTTAGTTTTACAAGAGCTTTCTCTCTTGCAGGAAGCCTTTGCCCTTTATGGGACACACTAAGCTCATTCATTATTTCATTCATTCATTCATTCATTCATTCATTCAAAAGCATATCACTGTACGCGCAGATATAAAGTGGTTACGTCAAATTTCCTTACTTATCAGGACACCACTTTTAATTCCTCTTATTACTGACGACAGTAATTACATCGGCTGTGTAATGGTGGAAAGTTACTTATACGGGGGTACATATACCAAATTTACCGATTTATTACAAAATCCCAATTTTACACAACTCTAAATGTCAAACTTTAAAAAGTTATGCCATTAAAAGTAGGGACATTGACTTTAACCACTTATTCACTGCTCATACAGATTTAGATTTTTAATTTTATACAGTATACATGGTAATTAATTCATAAAGTATCACTGTTAAAATTATATTTCTTTTTGATGCCCAGTATAGTTTCTAATTGTATATAATCAGTTATACAGCAGAAAAGATTTTACTTGACAAATAAACTTGTGTGTACATTTAAATTGCTCAATTTCATCCGCCAATGTGTTGTAAAATAATGTAGTACATTTATTACAAGAGAATTTTTTGAAGTGAGCTGTTGATATTGACACCTACTAAATACTTACACCTGATGAATATGATTACAACGTCAAATACTATAGTTATAGACATTTTGTAGTGGCTGAAAATATTCCACCATGGAATAGGTGAGTTTTGACAAAAAACACTGATTCATAAATCATGAAGGAATGCAATAGTAAAATTCCTAGCTTAATAAAAAGAGGCTTATGTGAATCACGTGGGTAATATTTGCTTGTTTGTACTTTATGTGTTTTTTTTATCTCATATTTTCTTATTTTATTCATTTTTCAGCGTATACTGCGTAATAAGTAAGTAGGTGGCTGTCGTGACTGTGAAAAAGGAAAAAGTAAGATATGAGAACATTAGATGACAAGAGCAGCACGAGAAACGCAAAGGTTGCGACAAAACGATAAAACGGGAAAAGTACAGTAGTTGGACCGGCGGAGATATCTGGTGAATCGACCCATTGCAGGTGTCCGTGGCGATAACTTTGGATATCGAATGCAGTATTTCATGTGAAGCTAGGCTGGGGTGAACAGACGCGAGTGAACACAAGGCAGATAATTCTTTGTGACTTGATTCTTAGCATCTATCACAAGAAGAAAGAGCAGCTAAAAAAAACAAAAAAAAAAAAACGAACGAAATGAGAATCGGACGAGGAAACTACAACGGAGACTGTGGAGTGTAAATTGATGGGCAGCTAGCCAATTAATTGGGTATCAAAAAGAAAAAGAAGCAAAAAAACGGGGCGAAGGCTATTTGACAGAGGAGCGGTATATGAAGGGCGAAAAAGTAACGGAGCGACCTCAAGTCAGCTAGAGCGAGGGTCGAACCGGGTGTGCGGAATCTCTGCATCTGTAGGCGGAGCGGAGCGGGGCGGGACGGTGAGTGGATGGGAGGGTGGAGCTGTGCGGGCGTGGGTGTGGGCGTGGGGGAAGGGGGCGTGCCGGCCGGGCCGCCGGCTGCCCCAGCGGGCGCTGGGCCGCCTTCTGCCGGCGTCGCTCGATGCGGCCGAGCGCCGCCCGCGCCGCCACCCACGCCACCGCCGCCGCCGCCGCCCCCTAGCACACGTCATTCGGCCTCCCCAAAGCTGCTGATCCCCCAGTACGGCCGCACGCCGCCGTTAGGGTCTCGGCTCGACCCCGTTTCTGCCCGTTTTGCGCCCTGCCCATCTCCGTCCTCTGTCCTCGATCCCGGCTACCCTTGTTCCAAGCATCCTTGTCCCCACGTCCCATCGCACCTACCACCCTCGTTCCCTCCCACGTTTACTCTTCCTGTCCGTGGACTTTCTTCATCTGTCCACTGCATCGATCTCCCCAATCCGTACTCCTTTCCACCACGTTGATTTACAGTTCGCCTTCCTTTCCGTTTCTTTCAATCTCCGAGCTGTGATTCTCATCCCGCTCTCTCACTGATTAATTGAGCATTTTTTCATCACGGAGGTGGTGGTGTTGTTCATTCGCTGGATGGTAAGATCTGGTGTCAATCTACACGTCAGCTTGAAGGGGGTTCCCGATCCAGGTATCTCCCACCGCCCTAACCGGCACAAGTTATAAATTCCCGACTGGTCTACCGACATGTCTAAGAGCGTAGTGGACGTATGTATAATTGTATGTAAATATGTGTAAGTAAGGAATGGGAATAGGACAAGGAAGACGGAGAAATGATCGCGCACGGTCCGTGGCTCATTTGTTAAGGTACTTTTCCTGCATGTACTTGGTGTGGATCGGGGAAACCACGGAAAACTACCGATCACAGCAGGCGGACACTAGAATTATAGTTGAGACAGCGACGGCACTCGACCTGGCCATCTAGCTAGTCAAAAAACCTGCCACCATCGGGACTCGAACCCTAGGACCTCCCGGTCTGAGGTGGTGGGTGACATCAGTTGATGTTCTAAGCCACCTCTGCCGGTCCGTTCTCTCAAACCTGCTGTGTCCTCTTCCCGTTCTTTCCACACGTCCACCGCCTTACGTTACTCTTCACACTCGCGCACGTGTTTCAACTGCCGCGTCGCTCAGGCTGCAGACGCGGGTAACTTTAAAAAATAATAATAATGTTAATAGAAAAGAGCACACGTGTCGCAAAAAAACGCTAAAAAATAAAAAAAATTAAAAAATAAAATAAAAAATAAAAAAAGTAGCCATTTGAACTGTAAACCTAAGGATTCCAAGCAAATATATAAGCACTGGAAAATGATGAAAACGAAGTCGAAGAAATAAATGTGGGAATGCAAAAAACAGTAGAATGACCGGTGGGGGACCAAAATCACTAAGTGCTTCGCAGGAGACTCAGAAAATGATGAGATATACTACGATTTATTCAGAGCTACCTCTGACAGGTCATCAGCTGTTACGGTGCCATCCAATCGAGAGTTTACACGTCACTAGAGTGACGTCACGCTGGTGGCGTTTAACCTTCCGATTGGACGACACCGTAACAGCTGATTTACGTCACAGGCAGCTCTGAATAAATCCAAGGATAGACGCGAGTGGTGGATGACCGGCCCGTGGCGGTCCCACGGGCTCCCGCGCCGCCCTGCCGGCCTGCCGTACGCTCGCCGGAAGCCGCACCATCCGCCACCAATTTGCTGCAGCCTGCTGCCACCTGCGGCCTTCCGCTGCCCCTCCCATCGCTTCCACCGTTTGCTACCACCAATTCTGTCTATTTCTCTTTCACCCCCTCCGTTCGCAACCCGGCGCCTCCCGCGCCCGGAGGTCCACCCTACGAGAAGGCCACTTTTCCGCACGTCGCGCGTCACTTCCTTTCTAGGTCGCAGGAGCCCCTTCCTTTGGAAAGGCTTTCAAAGTGCACTCATATTCCGTGACTGGTTTCTCAGATGGAGATTGTTTCTGGTTATTGAAATGCGGAAAGTAACTCCTGTATCTATTAGAAATGTCTTCAGAAATTAGTGAGTTCGAATGAATGCTGAAGGGGTACGAATTGTCTCGCTCCTTTTTTCAGTCGTAGAATAATGTAAAAGTTGTTTTCTTTAGCGGAGAGCTGTTTATTCACAAGCAATAAGTATGCCTACCAGCAAATGTGGCTCAGGGCTACAACTGATATCACTGCAGTGACTCTCACCGGGAGGTCCTGGGGACTCACGATAGTGGAAGGATTTTCAACAGAACTGGCCTAGTCGATTCCCTGGCTTAAATTCAACCACTGTCTGGAGGAGAATTCTAGCGACCGGCTGCTCTGATCGGTAGTGTTTCGTGGTTTCTCCGATCAACACTAGGCGAGTGTCGGAGCAGTTCCCTGATCGGTAGTTTTCCGTGGTTTCTCCGACTAACACTAGGTGAATGCCGAAGCAGCACCCTAACAAACGGGCCACAGACCAAGTGCGATCTATGATCAATCTTATTTCTGGAATTCCTTGATTTTGGTATCTCTTGTTGGATGTACTTGACATGTACCACTTTTAAGTTCACTAATCCAAAGACAATATAGCATTGGGAACTGATGACCCGATAAAAAACATTTATAAATGACCCGATTAAAAAACACCGAAAATAGTTACCTGAGAAAGAGGAGGATAATCAATATAATACAAAATCATTTAAAACGAAGCAATGACGAACTTCAACGAATTCTCAACTTCTATTAATAAATAGTACTTATAAATAAAAATGAATATCATCAACGAGATAATAGTGTTTACAAAGCAATATTCATAGTTCATAAAAATAAAAATATAAAATGTTATTGTACATAAGGTTGTGATCAGAGGCGACGTTTCATTAAAAATAATAATGACGAGCAGCAAAACGACCCCAAAAGGAAACGTTCTCATGATGCATAAGGCGGCCCTTGAATTGCTAACATGAATACAATGTTTCTATTCAGATTGCGGAGCCAGACATAAAATTAACTGTGGTAAAACAGCACGTACTTTCTCGCCCTATTTTCACGCAAAATTACGCGAAAAGTACTCACATTTTCGAGACATTTTACATAATCTCATGTCACAATCTATCTTTAAGAACAAATTTCAGAGGCAAAATCCCTATTGTTAATTATTTAGTTGAAGGAAAACTCCAAAAACGTTTGTACTTTTGCAATTTTCGAAAGAGTTTTAGTGTTTCCAACGAACATGAGACCAACACCATTCTCTTAAACGCCCTTCACACTATCCAACAACAAAATTTAATCAAAAAGAATCGAGCAATTTTAGGAATTTTTTTGAAAAATGTGCCAGGGGCTTCATGTAAAGTACTTCCAAAATTAAATTATCCCTTTCAAATTCAAGGGATCACGACATCAGCCAGATCAATTGGGGAATATCAATTTTGGAGAATATCAGCTGATCAATTTAACCGCTAGCGTTGTTCACAGATGGACAGACAGACAGACAGACAGACGGACAGACATTTTGCCGTCAATAAATTTTTCAATATCAAAGTGCTGTAAAACGGATTCTGATTCCACGTGTTACAGGATTTTTTTCTCTAAATTTAGCTACTGGATTTACCCACTTTTCCATTACCAGTGCCGTGTAATAAACGTTTTTTGCCAAAATTCGCCGTTTTTTTCGCACAGCATTACATAATTTTCTCTCTACCCTGTAGGGAGAAGGGAAAAATAATGTAGTGGATGTGCCTGCATTCCTGTTTTGTAAGTTTCAAACTCCCTGATACGGTACCGTACGTTTGTAATATGTGTCCCCGCGTGTTCTGCCAATGGATGGTCGAAACCTCCAATGACAAGTAGGCACCTGTCAGTGCACGCTCGTTGTCCACTGCCTGCCGGTCACCCTTTCATCTACTTTCCGCACTGATCCCTTGCTCCAGGCTCCCGCCGCCAACGCCTCCCGTCCTCCCCATCCCCCCGTCCTGTGTCTTGCGGTGGGCCCCACTCTCAATCTCTTCCCACCCGTGTGACCACGTCTCGTCCACCTTTCTCCCCCCTCGACCAGTACCTTACGGTGCGTCTCCAACTTCATCTCTTTCCACCACCGTGACCGCCTCTCACTTCCGCTCGCCTCCCCTCCTCCCGCTTCCGGTCCTTTCGGTGCGTCCACATCTCTATCCTTTCCCACTCGCGCGTCTGCTGCTCTTCTTCCTTCATCCCGTCCCCACATCTTGCTTCCCAACTTCATCTCTTCACACACACGTGACCGCTCTTTGATTCTCCTCCTCCTTCTTCCTTTCAGCGCGTCATCCAACTTCATCTCTCCCCAACCCCGCGACCGCTTCTCGCCTCCCTTCCTCCCCTGCCATCCTCCTTGCGGCGAGTCCTCCAACTTCATCTCTTCCCGCCCACCCCAACGCTCGTCCCCTCTGCTCCTCACCGCTCCCGTTCCTTTCGGTGCGTCCCACAACACCATCTCTGCCCACCCGCGCGGCCGCTCCTCGCTTCCCCCTCCACCCCCCACTGGCCAGGCGAGCGTCCCCCGGGAGCCCGCCGCCGCGGCGGCTCGGGTTGCAGGGCGGGCGGCGTCGCACTTGCGCGGCGCGCAGGGGCGGGGGGCGTGGGAGGGAGGGGCCGGAAAGGGGAAGTGCAGCAGATGAACCCGAGCGCGGGGATAGAGGTGTGGGCGAGCTGCGTGGCCCGCACCGGTGACGGCACCGCAAACGATAGTGGAGACTAGGAGGGGGTGTTACGATGGGTGGTTGGTTGTTAGTGATTCCGGGAGCGTCAACGGCTAAGGTCAGTAATCCCGTAAGTGTAGTGCATGTTATTTTTCCCTCGGAAGGTGGCGGTGATCTTCCCCGCTGGATGGGATCCGGCGCTGACGTACAGCCGGTAAGCGGGGTTTTCCCCAACCAGGTATCTCCCACCGGCGGGGTATTGCTCCAGCTAAGTTCGGGACAAGAACTACGCTCCCAACCGATCTCCCGGCATTTGTGTTAGTGTATTGCAAATTAGTGTGTGTGTAAATAAGGTATGAGGACAGGACAAGGAAGGGGAAGCAAAGATCGCGTGCTATCCGTGGCCCGTTTGTTAGGGTCTGTTCCGATATTCACCTGGTGCTGATCGTAGAAACCACGAAAAAACTAACGATCAGAGCAGCCGGCCGCTAGAATTCTCCCCCAGACAGTCACTGAATTCGGCCTAGCTGACAAGCTAGTGTCAAAGATTCTACCACCGTCGGGACTCGTACCTAGAATCTTCCTGTCCGAGGCACTGCAGGGTATAAGGGCATCAGTTGATGCCCTGAGCCACCTCTGCCGATGGGGTATTACGAGGTCAATTGTCGGAGGTGGGAGAGGGGGAAAGTAATTCAAAGACTGACAAATTAGCAAGAGTTTCCCGGGAATACATGTCATAAACTGCGTGGTCACGGCACCAATTATTTTTCATCATCTTCAATTATATAATGTTTTAGGGCTCAGAAATATTGGAGTCAGTTATGATTCAGACAATACCATGAGTTTTGAAGGAAATCGCTTTAAACGGCGATAGAGAAAAGAATTCGTTGTTATGCAATTCAAAATCGTAACGCAATTCAAAATATTATTGTCTTTATAAACCTTTGTTCTGTGACCTCAAAAAATGTTTACATTTGATATAGATTTCATAACCAACATCTATTTCCACTCGTATAAAACAGCTAAACAAGTCAATGTAACGTATCGGAAGTCTAATTATTTCGCGAACACGAAGAATCTGATATGCAACATTCCTACAAGAATTTTAATATTTTGAATGGATGATAGTACTGAAGGGATATAGAAGATTTCAATGATAACCACAATCAGTTAATTCCATTCCACATTCTCACCGAATCTGATCGCTCGTCATAGAGATTTCCAATATTGTGAGGTACTCTTTCTCCGGAAATATCATTCGAAATATCTACAATTTATGCTTTGCTGCTATCAAGTTCATATGAATTTTTAGCACTGGCGTCCCTTTCATTAAAACGCTAAATGTGTGTGAAGGAAATATAACATAGTGACACAATTTACAATTTATTTTATTTTGCTCTGACATGAGAATGAAGGTTTTTTTTAGTTTATTTATTGTCGCATCAACAGCGATGGTCATTAGCGACAATTAAATAATACATTTGGTTGTAATTACAATAATAACAACTATGTTAACAGAAATTGACATGGTTTCTAAATTATTGACAATAGTTAATACCTATTATATATCTGAAAATATTTGAATTTTTTTGCAAAAATTAAGAATTTTTTCTTGGTATTTAGGGGATTCCAAAATTAAGGCAAATGAGTCATCCTGCAGAATTTGTTGTTTAAGAGTGTTGTAATAAGGACAGTGGTTAATTATATGGTTTAAATTAAGAAGAGTGGAGTTGTCACAGTGGTTGCAGGTGGGAGGAGGGGTTTTGTTAAATAAGTGGATATGACTCAATTTGCAGTGTCCAGTTCGGATTCTAGATATTGCTACTTGTTCCTTTCTATTTAATTCAGCACTTGTTTTTAAATTGAAGAAATTTCCTATTTGTTTATGGAGTTCACTGGCTTTGAGCATGGACCACTTGCTGTTCCATCTGTCTTTCATTAAGATTTCAACATGTTTCCAGATATCATTGAATGTACAGGAAGTTTTAATAATTCCGTTGCTGTTTTCTTCGGTCACCGATTCAGTCCCAAGATTTGCAGTTTCACTTCCTAGGACTTCATTGTTTTCAGGAACGAATTTGATCACAACAGACTTTCCTGCTTTGACAATATGGTTGTGCAATTCATGTATGATGATTACCATTTCGAGGTTATGAATATTATTTTTGATGCTCTGGATGGCTGGAATAGAGCTGCAGAAAATGATAAATTTTTTATAGTTCAACTGTTTGATCAATTTGAAGGCTGTCATGAGAGAACAGATTTCTGCACTAGTAAGGCTGGCGTAGGGAGGTAGCTGTAATTTAATTGTAGTATCTTGGGTAACAACGGAGGCATGTACTTCACTGCTGTTTTTAAAACCACTGGTGAATATGTGGTAACTTAATGAAGGTTTGTTGTATGTATAATGCATCAATAGAACAGTGCTAATGTTAGAACAATTCTAGGCAATTTGGAGGAAAAAGGGTAGTTTATCATTATTTACCTCACCCAGCTAGACAGTGTCACAGAACCAGGGGCTAGTTTTACATTGTCATGGCGTACCAATGTCCTGACAAAACGAAGAAATACAGAATACAAAGCTACGTGTATTTCTCTGTGAATGGAAACTTTACATTTATGTTGCTAGAAGAAACTTATTTTGGATACCGGCTGAATCCGGCTTAGAGGCAGGATTACCACAGCCTCTGCGGCGACTCTACCAGGGAGGTCCCAGGGATTGAGTCCCGACAGGGGCGAATTTTCGACTAGCTAAGTAGCCAGTTCAAATTCAGCCGCTGTCTGGAGGAGAATTCTAGCGGCCAGCAGATTGATAGTTTTCCATGGTATCTCTGATCAATGCCAGACGAAAGCTGGAGCAATACTTTAACAATCGGGCCACGAACTCGATCTTCTCCTCCTCCTTGTTCTATTCTCTCCCCATACTGCCACACACACGCACTACACTACCACACATTTTGGGAGAACATTCAGGAACGTAGAGTATGTCCAGGGTGGGGCGGAGACCCACTGAGGGTCATACCCAGAGGGAGAAATCCCCCGCAATCCGACGCGTAGGTCGACGCCGTATCTCACCATCCAGCCAGGAGAAACACCTCCACCTATCCCCTCCCCTTACACAAACACACTTATATGCGCTACATTACCACTCATGTCGGGAGAGAATTCGGGAGCTCACCTCACTTGGAGATATACCTTGAGAGGATATATCCCACAAGCCGATATGTAGACCGGCCCGGGATCGCACCATCCAACGTGAAACACTACCACCTACCGCGATAACATTCGGTACTCTAACGGGACTAATGGCCATAGCAGTGGACGTTCCCGGAAACATCGATCAATTAATTATTTTTATTAAAGTCACAACAAGAATATTAAGTTATTATAATTCTATATTCCTGATCCTGATTTAATTTATAAAATACTTTCAATAATTTCCTGTCACGTGCGTCTCTTCATTGTTCTTACATGACGCGTTCTAACATTTATTCTGAACGTACCAATGTGTCAGTTTATTTGACTTTTTAATAAAAGGATCCCATGACCTTTTTGTTAGAGAAGTAGAAAATACATACACAGGCGCAAATAATCTTCAAAATTTGAAATGATTCTAGTCTAATTTCACTAATTGATTTTGAAGGTATTTGTAGTTGCGTCGCAGGAATTGAGAAGCCTTCAAATTCACAGGGAATTCACGGTGAAAAATGGACATAGAGAAATAGTTGTGAACAAGCAAAGTTATTAGGAGTGTTTTCAATCGTTGAGTTTCCCCGTCCCATCCGTTTAGATCAGGAGATTTCGCCTTCTGACACTGCTGGACGGTGCCGTCGGCGCCGTCCTCACCGTCCGCGTTGGACGACTCCTAAGCGTCAGGGCCAGTACCCTGCGACCACGTCTGCCGATGGAGGCGTTTGGCCGTCGTTCGCACGTACCGTCTCGTCTTCTGCATTCTCTCTCAGAGGGTCAAGATAAAGGCGCACATTAATGCAATGGGATTGAAAAGCAAGACAAGTTGACATCGTGTTGTTTCCGTAGATGCTGAGTGAAATGCAGAAATATTGGGAACATTTTTATTTAATGCAAACATTTTTAAGAAAAGCGGACAAATTATTTTTACATATTGATAATATCTTCTCAGTATACCAATGCTCTTCTTTCGGATTTACTATCTATTACGTAATGATGTTTAAAATGCAAAGCAATAATATCATTTTTACTGAGTATTTAACGGTTATTTTCATATTATCCAAGCAGGCAAATAAAACGATATTTTTTATTGAAAAATGAAGTAACTTCATAGTATTACGGTTAAGTGCAAGGGGAGAATAAAAAGGCACAATCTTATAAACATCGAGGGGACACAACCAAATTAAGCTCCCCAACTGATCTCATTAACGACGGTTCCATCATTTCCGTGTACTCCCTTTCCTTTGCTTCGTTCTTCCATTTTCCTTTCTTCCATTTAAAAGCTTTCATCCTCCTCTTTCTTGCCTGCCTGGGTTGTACAGCATTGCTATTATCAATTCATGTCCCAGGGAAATGAGGTCCCACCCGACAAAATAAAACAACCAACGCTTTCGAATTTTCCTCCTTTACTTTTAAACATATGCATCTACTAAACTTTTTCAATTTTGAAATTTCTTCTACGTAAGTATTCAACATTTTTTACCTGAATTCACGTATTAATTGTTTGTATGTCAATTTCTTAAAGAGTATTAAATAGTTGGGAAGTACTTGTTTTGTTTTCAAGATAAAAATAAAACTGTTCTGTCACGACGTAGAATTGAAGAATTTATGAAATAATAGATAAAAAATTGGATTTCGCGTCGACCTGAGAGGCAGAACGTGAAAAAGTAGAAATAAAATAGAAGCGATGTAATTTATCGTAAAAAAGTAAAAGTTCGTGACTACTGGTTATGAGTCACGTCAGAACCAGTAGGTGCAGAAAAGATTGGGTTTATTGCTCTACATCTCCTAGTCAATATGGATTGTGTTTAGTAGCGTCTACTTCGGTAAAAGCTGCTTTTATTCAAGGGAGTCCACATTATCAATTGAAGTGGTTCACTAAAGGTCTCTGTATGTAATTTCGAGAACTTATTCAAATGAATTAGACATCTACTGAACGTTAACGAATGTCTTATGTTGAACTGGACATGAAGCACTAAGTTCCTATCTATCTCCGCGCCGATACGGCTATGACCGAGAACGCTAGTTCCGGGAGCGCCTTAATGAGAGCGGACGATACCGACACTAGCCCTGATATCGGGATGAGTCGTGGGCGCGGTGAACGAAAAGGAAACGATGGATAATGTACTATTACTATAATGTACTATATAAAATGCGATAAAAATCTATAAACAATGGATAAACAATTAACTATGATAGATTCGTCCTTGAAATCTTCGACACCGTTTATCGCTCAAGAGTTTCTGTTAAATTAAACGCATTATTCATTCCACTTTCAATGGAGAAAGATAAGTATGTGAACAAACTAGTATGCGATGTTCGTCTATGACGAAACTTCATAACATTTTGATCACAAGAGGCACGTTGAAACCCTGTTTCATTACATTTCAATAGTTATTATAACGAGAAATCCCATGAAACTTTTCAGGAATGCTAACTCCTTAACCCATCAATTATTAAGCATTCGATTTTTCGACAGAAAAACACATTTTGTCGGCAGTTGATACTGTAACTAGTGGTGCTACACCAGCACATACTTCCTAACATTATTTCAAAATTAGCAATTTTCTAAACTTCAGAGAGTTCAATGAAAAAGAGATCCATGCCATGTTTTAAGCGCCCGTTTTTTCTATACGTGGAAGAAAAACTAAAAAAAAAACAACTTTGGAGCGATTTTTGAGAAAATGTCTTTTTTGGAAATTGCATAAATTTCAAGCACAAATAACACGAAATCTATTATTTTTTTCAAAAAATTGCAGATCTCTGTTAAAGAGCTGACTTTTTATGAAATACTTTCTGAGAAAAATCTCTATGTTCAATTTCGTAATTTTGAAATGTTAACTTTTCGCAATTTTCGAATCAAATTAAGAGTTCGCCAAAAGTGGGACTAGTTCCATACATGTTACCTTTCTTTGATACATATGTGGTGAAAATTTAAAGGAAACATTTGGAGAGGTATTTGAGAAAAAATTGTTAAAAAAGATTTAATTGCCTTTATTTCGCTGAAAATTACACGAAAACTACTCATAGTTTCGAAAAATTTAACATGACCTTATTTCAAGATCTGTCTTTCGCAGAGGTGTTCACACTACGGCCCGACGAGCAGTCAGTCCCTGTCAACTAGTGTTTAGCACGACTTATTCAGTGCAGTGGTTATTTCTACTTGACAGAGGAGATCATCATTGCGTCAAGAGAAGCCGCACATGATATTCTTGTCAATGTCCTTTTAGCGGTGTTTCAGCAGATACCCCAACGCTGACAGCTGTGAGGAGGAAGCTCACGGCAAATATTTTGCATCAGAATGCGGATCTGTACACACATCTGTAAATGCATTTTAATGGAATGTGACAAGAACTTTGGCCATGAAATGCGTGACTGTGAGAGTAAGATCTATTTTAAGAAGTATTGTTCAAAGGCTTATGACAAAATATAATTATACCAAAACAAATAAAAATCACTTATATTTTGTGTACGGACCTGCGTGTAATTGTTCATAACAGGGTTAAATACGTTCATAAGTTTAGAAGGGAAGGGAAAATAGTGGATACAGACTCACGTGATGTAGTTCCATCTCTTCGTGTAACTCTTCTCCACATCTACAGCTAGGATAACAAAATAGCATAAACAAAGAAATCAGAAACCTTGTCCTATACACGTTAATCTCATCTGCGGTCCCCTCTACTAGCCGGGAAAAGTTTCCAATTACAGAATTAGATCAGAAACAGAATCCAATTAGATTTTTTCATTATTCTCCATATTCACGTTTTCAAATTATGCGTCATACATTAATCATGTTTGTGAAAATAACATTTTTCATGGAATTATATATCCCTATCCCGTATTTTTCTCAAATTTTAGTGATTGCTCATTGCGTACCCGACTTAGAAATATTTCCTTCTTTAACATCTTCCAAGTTTATTCTAAAATCTTTCCTACTTCCAAGTGAATTGTTTTTTATGAGCTCAATTGTTTCCTGACCAAACTTTTTCTAAAGAGTTTTTACTTTCTTGTTTTTGGGTTTATTCGTGAGACATCCACATGAACGAGCTAGAAACAATAACAATACACTCATCTTCTCTTTATAAACTAAAAAAACGTTAAATTATTGTCTGTGTCGCCCTGATCATTGGGAATGATTGAGAAAATAAACATACATAGCAGTAAGCAATCTTAATGAATGACAACCAAAACTCATACCAATGTGGTTTTCATAGGCATAATATACCGTGTGTCTCATTTAACCAGACAAATCGAAATAACTCGTAAAAAGCATCGTACAAAAATATCCCAGGCAAAAAATGATTATCTCCAAGGGCGTCATCTGCGTGACCTAAAATCAAACCACCCCCGCCGCTTGGGGTTGGGGGGCAACTTTGAAATCTTAAATGGGAACCCCCATTTTTTAATTGCATAATCGGATTCTACACAAAAACTACGTTCATGTCGTTGCTCCTGGGTGATGCTAAAAGTAGTTTTTTGAAAAAATTCAACGCTTACTAATCACGAATGAAAAAACCTACACGTTATATCTAATTATTTAATTAAAAAATGAGGATTCCAGTTTGAGATTTAAAATTTACCACCCCTCACCACTCCCCGGAGGTGAAGGTGGGGGTCTAACTGTTGCCAGTATATACGTTTTTTTAAAATGATTGAACAGGTGTTTCTTTATTTTTCAATCCAAATGTGGTTTCTTGAGAAATGCAGAAACTCTTTTTGCTTGAGATTACAGCGCCTTCTTTCACGAATGAAAAAAGTTTTAGGCAAAACTTATATACTTTTTTGTGTAGAATATGAATCTGCATTAAAAATGGCAGTTCCCATTTAAGATTTCAAAGGTGCCCCCGCCTCACCCCCGGGGGCGTAAGGGTAGGTTTGGTTTAGATCAGGCAGATTTCCCACTTAAAGATATTCAGTTTTTGGCTGGGACAGTGCGTTGCGTTTTTTCGAGGTATTTCGTCTTGTCAGGTTAAATGCAACACGCTGAAATTGAACGGAAATAACGTTGGTTATCAAAAAATTAAATATGTATATGGTGATCACAAGATATTACTACTGCAAGTTAAAATAGACCTCAATTAGAATGATAAATAACAAATTAAAACAATTAAATATTATTTAATATTAGTGAAAGTTAGTGCAAACACACGTTTTTAAATCTTAGAAATAGACAATACATTGTTTTTTTTGAGTGACCCTTATAACTACAATAAGTAAACGTGTGTGAACCAAATTGTCCAATAAATACCCACTCAATTAACTTGCATAGTATCTCCAGTATATAAGGTAAACAAAAAAACCTGTCAAACACAAAAGTATCTATCATTACAACTATATGAAGTAGACGAAAGGAATATAAATACCTATAACATAAAAATGTAATAATGAATTGCGTCTTAATATGCTGCTAAATGATGTAATTCCGATATATTCAGATGCGTTTTCCTCAAAATACATGAATATCGTTAAGTGTTATATGTGTTTATTTGGTGTATCCTCTCCAAGTGCGAGAAGCATTTCGAACTCTGACAGTGCGAAGATTCGTGTTGCTACGCGCTGCGATGCGACGCGCTGATCTGCAGCTCCGAGGGCGACGTGCTAACCGCGTGGCTGACCCGGCGCGCGGTCTGGGCCGCGTAAAGAGAGAGCGGGCGACACGCAGCGGCGGGTGGGGCGCGGCGGGGGCGGGGCGGAGTGGCCTTCCACTCGTGCATCGCCGCTCGCCCCGAGGAGCAAAGTGAGGGGCTCGTCCCCGCCCCGCCCCTCCCGCCTCCTGCAATCAATAAGCCCCGGGGATGGGCACCCCTAGGGAGGTGCGACACCTCTGCCGCCGAAAATCGACTTGGCGCGATCTGGGAACATGCGTCTCCCGCCCGCCCACCATCCCTCCCGTCCGCCCGCCCGCCCGCCCACCTCCTGGACCGCGCACGCCCGGCTTCCACGCGGTAGCCTTTGTCCGCCTTTATCAACTGCCGACCGCCGCGACTGCCTCCGACAGCTTCTGCTTCAGGCTCGACATGGAACAGTTCGAGCGTGATAGATTGACATTGTGTGTCGCTGCTTGCGCTATTCGACCCGTGATATACACGTTTATGCTTTATACTAGACTACATTCCCCTAGGCGCCAATACCCCAGCGTTTTTATTAGCTTACCTTTGGCCAGACGCACCTACCTATAAGTAGTATGGCCTGCAATAGTCCTATATTAATTTTACAAATCTGAAGACAACAGACATTTTACTCAAACCTGAATGGCAGAGAGAACTTAAACTCTTTCAGGACCTTATTTTCAATATTAAATTTTTTATTTGAATATTAAATCGTATTTTCTGTCACTTTTGATGTTGGAAAGAAGGTTTGACGAGAAAGAAATGTCACATATGTAAACTTTTGAATCTTCTGGTGTGGTCTCCATTCCCTGCGGCAGCGCCGACAAACTTTTTCTCGCAGCCACCACTTTTTCCGCTCTCATCTATGTCGCTGTTGAAATCCCCAGAAAGGCCATTGCTGTCACCAATGCTGCCTAAGCATACACATTTCTTTCTTAACACAGAGTGTTCCAAGATTATGTGAAATATTTCATGAATCGCCTCAATTTGGCTATCACGGGTCTGTGAATATCTCTATATAATGAACTTTAACATACAATAACGATACAATAACAGAACAAAAAATTTAGCCTGGAAACTTTTTATTAATATATTTTCGTTCAAACCGTGCAGACCGTTTTACTACTTACTCTTGCACCGAATACTGCCTGTTCTTTTTCTCTGCTTCATTTTTAAAACGAGAAAGTTTTATATGATTTGTCTCATATTTAGAAATGGTCGATTCTTGCATTTTCCAGGGAGACATTGTTTTAATGGTAAATTATGTTGTCGAATATCACGAAATCTCTCTGAACATCCGACGTTCAAATATTTGGAACGCAACTAAATGAATTTTCGATTCCAAGGGAGTCAGCAGCACACGCGAAAAGTGTTTCACAAATCAAACATTTTTGCACAAAATACGACTGGGATATGAACACGTTTTCAGAGCGGTGATTATGTATCTGAATGTATAAACGTAATTTGCATCAATGAGTGGAACTCATCCGTTGGCAAGGGGAAGATTATTAAATCACTATCAGTGCTTAATGTAATTTGCGAGGGCGGTCGTAGTTAGGAATTGCTTTCGCGGAGGCCCTTTGAGGAAGCCCTGCGCCCTCTCCCATCCATCCCCACGCCGTCTCTTCCTATCTCAAGAGCTCCGCTGCGGCGCGGCGCGGCGCGGCGCGGCGCGGCGCGGCGTGACGCGAAGGCTTCTGGCCACCGACTGCGCGCCTCCCAGTACGACTCCGCCGCCACTCCGCTGCCGAGGGCAGTTTCTGTGGCCGTCCAAGGCTCTTCCAGCTTCCTCGTTTTGACGTAGTTTCAGTAGCAGAATAGTTATTTGTGAACAAAGGGCTTTATAAGGCTTCTAATGATCAAGCGACGATAAAAAACGCTCGGGCCAAAGGCCCTCGGACTTTTTGTCGCCGATCGATCATTTGAACCAGTTAACGCCCATAGTACAGACATGATTTTATGTTTTACGAAATTTTAATGATTCAGATTTACTTTTTTATTAAGTTTATTCAGTTGGCAACTTGACGCGGTTTGTCGTTTCATATTTCCTTCTCATAATTCTCTTTTGTAATTCCGTCTCATAATTCCCTTCATAAGAGAGAATGTAGCAACATCAATCTGTTTTCATATTACCCTCGTAACCACAATCCTTTGTATCAATACATAGGTACAATACATAGTATGCATCGAGCTCTGTATTGAAGGCAATAAGAAGCTATAACGTATCAGTACAAAGTAAACATCATTATTACTGTTTGTAATTTTCATTCCTTAAAATTTCTGATGTATTTTGTCTTTGATTTCTGGCTACGTACTGTGTTAGACTGAAGTCCAAAATAAAGGTAATATGCGAAATAGCAGATAATTCGCACATTAGCAGAACGGTTTGGATAAAGAAATCTAAATCATGAACGATGTATTTTGGATATTTTCCGTCTAATGTTAGCATTTCTCACAGAGCACAACCTAAAGGAAAGAGACTGTCCGAGTGTTAGGTGTTTTGTACATTCTCAAGAAGAATTTTGGCATACAAATGTGTTGTAGATAATAATGTATTTGTGTGAATCGTGAAGGTCGAACACCGGCGCTGCGTCGCCTCAACTCAGAAATGCACAGCAAAACCTCAACTGACGTACATAGTGAGGTTAGGTTTGGTTAGGTGGTATCACGTAAATAGAAATTTACAAGTGGTACAGTGAAGAACGAAACAACACACCTTGTCTCTCCCTAACCTTAGAAAATTGCCACAAGCAGTCGGATTTCTATTTATCACAGAATATCTGCTGTTCTTCGTCACCGTAAAGTACTTCACGTAACCCCGTACAACACACTTCGAGTTGGCTACAGTGCGCTTCATCCGGTAAATTCTGAAGTATGTTTCGAAGGATTTACTACTTCTTACTTTATCCACCCATTTTCACACTGTAAACATGAACAAGCTAATTCGTGAATTAGTCAGGTTCGGACTTTAGTCGGGACAAATGTTACAAAATTTCAGGGCAAGTAAAGGCATCAAAATTTATCACTTAGGCATGCCCTAGAAGGTTCTAACATACTATTTTCTGAGACACTTGTATATACAAACTGGAGTATGTATATAAAAACTTGCTTAAAAAATCAGAAATGAAGGTTAACACAGTATTGCTCCGGCCTCTCCAGTTGGTACCAGCATAACCATGTTTCACTGTTTATGTTTTCCTAAGAACTAACGTGTGTTGTCTTTTCGCTACTGTGCAGTGTGAGGTAACAATGCTATCTTTCTCAGTAGAACGTCTTTTTTCCATAATTTGCTAGTGAAAATAATCAACGAGAGCAACCATGAAGTAGGATGGTAACATAATCCTTTATTTTCAAATCGTATTTAAACCGAACATAGTGGTCACGAACGTACATTTTCATTACGTTCTTGTTTCAAAGTCTTTTATATTAAAATTATAAAATTAGTTGCCGTGAATAGTAATATGAAACAGATATTAAAGTTTCTGCGAAATACATTTTCCATTTATCTGAAACCGCACAGACGCAGAGAGCGACGGAGGTGAAGTGAGCATAGCGCGAGGAAGAGAACCAGAGGAAAAGGATCGCAGTTGTTTGTTTCGAGCAGTTGAAAATTGTTTAATTACATGGATGCTTTGCAGACGTATTAAATATATTCAAAATGTTGGAGGTCGTTATTTCAAAACAAAAGTGAGGTTTACAGAACAAAATAATTGTGTGCCATGGAGACTTCACCGAAACCTTAAAGACTCGCGTAGCAGGTACCTACAAAGAGTTTTTCATTCTTGTGTGTTGATATAAAACACGGCTATAAACACTGAATATTAAAATTTGGTTTTTATAGCGAATTTAGTATACAAGTGCAGTTGGTGAGATTTATAGGTGTCTCAGAATATATATTACAAATTTCTAGGAAATTAAAAAAGATGATCACTTTGTGTCAAAAACATGTAGAAAATTTCCTATAACGAAGTCACATGTGACATTCACCCTATTAATATGCAACTCATCGTGCAATGGTAGTTGGCAGGTCACGTTGTTCCGCAGTTAGATTTCGGCTACCAGCAAACACCAGAGCTATGAAAGTTGACAACCAAAACTGGCAATTGTTAAATGCGTAACTGCCTTAAACAAGGTTTCCCATCGTATCTTTATTACTAACTAGAGGTTCTACATCAGCGCATACTTTCTCACATTGTTTCTAAATTTGCACTTTTTTTAATTTAGAAATTTCAACGACAACCGTTATTCGTCTCGTCTTCTATCTGTGCAAAAACAAATTGAAGAAAAAAATTGGAGCGAAATTTTTTTGAGTAAATGATTTTATCAATTTTATAAATTGCATTAATTTCAAGCCCAAATTATGTAAAAACTACCCATTTTTTCAAAAAAATTGTACATGACTTATTTTAAAGAGCGGTTTTTTTGGTACAGAATTTGTCTGAGGCAAAATCTTGATCTTCAATTTTGTAGTTTTGAAATGTTAACTTTTTGAAAATTCAAAAATAGAGAGTTCGCCGAAAATCACCATATTTTTTGCCGTCCCTTGATAATACGAGGAGACAATTTAAGAAAAATTGTGGTGCCGTTTCAAAAAAATATACAATTTAAAAATTGCCTATATTTCGCGCAAAATTACTCAAAAACTACTCATATTTTCGAAAAATTATACATGAAAGAAGTTTCACGATCTGTTTTTAAGAAACTGATTTCAATAAGAAAACATCTGTATCTTCAATACTTTAGTTGTACAAAGACGCCCAAAAAATTACACTTCTGCAATTATCCAAAAATCTGGGATATCAACGAACATGAGACCTGTGTCATTCTCTTAAGCGTCCTTCACGCTATTCGCGGACAAAGGTTAATCAGAAAATTTGGTGCCATTTTTGAGAAAATTTTGACATTTTTTTGAGTCTTCATGTAAAGTACCCTCAAAAATCCAAATCAATTATCAACAAATCAAAACTTCCTAAGCCTTGAGTTCATTCAGATCGAGTGAGGAATATCAATTTTAGAGAAAATAGGCTGAACGGTTTAGGCACTTGCGATTACCATAGATGAGCATAGATGAGAGACGAGCGGGCGGACAGACAAACAGACAGACAGACAGGCGTTTTACCGTCAATCGATATTTCGGTATCAAGGACCCACAAAACATGGATTCTGTCTACACCACGTGTTAGTGGAGGTGATTTCCTATAGTAAATTATAGCAACAGTATTTCTCAACTTTTTCGTTACCAGGGCTCGGAAATGAATATTCTGCGGAAAATTAGCCATTTTTCGGCGCAGGAATACAGAAGTTTCTCTTCTTATGAATTACGAGAAAGTAAAAAGCGGTCATCTTTCACTCATTTATCTCTTTTTGAAGTATGTAACATTTATTCTGAGATTACCTGTGTAATATAATGGAGTCTCGAAATAAATGTGAACATATTAAATATTAGAATATTACAAATAATAGTTAGAATTTTAAGTTAAGAAATATGTTCAGAGAGTGAAGGTACATTTATATCCTGAAGCAAAACAAGAGGCATCTCAGAATTTTCTCAAAGAATCAGGGAAACTGGATGGAAAACCTGATCGAGATGGCGATCATTGATCCTGAAGGCGAGGTATTACAATGTGCGTTACAAGTTTATTTAGCTTTTTAAGATTATACAGTCCAAATGGCAACAAATGTGTTTTAATCGTTTAATGACAACTGACCATGTGTTTTTAAATAATGTGTGTATTTCATGTAATTCTCATGAAGTGAGTTGTCAATACTTACACCTGACGAATATGAATACTACTTTGAATGTTTTAGTTAGACAAATTTGTCCACCGGTATCCTAATTTGAACCGATTGCACACTTTCAGTGTTTTTCCAATCGTATTTACCAAAATAATGTAATTTTTATCATATTTTATAATGAAATTATATTATTTAGATTGATTTGGTACGTGATTTGTTTTAATTATATCTTTATTCGTAGATGCTAATGTTGTTTTTAAAACATGGCCCAAATTGTGTACTTTTTTCTTACAACGTGCCAGCTTATTTTTCATTTGTAATGAAGGGTGGCATACTGTACAATACTCCTACCAGCAGTCATAACGGCCAACTAGCATTTTATGATGCTTTAGATATGATGCATCAGTAAGTGGTGCAATACGGCAAGAGGAGAGGGCTCTATTGCGCATTGAACTCAAAATGCTGTACAGTAAATAGTTCTATCTCAAAAACTCTTGGGAATGGGATACTTGTTATTATAAACTTTTTGCTTAGAATGACCGACACTTTGACCTCTACAAAAAAAAAGATGTATTCTCCTGGGACACTTGTATATAGATCTTGTTTAGTTTATTGTACATGTTTTGTTGTAGTAGATCGTATTCAAACCTTGCTTTTCAGAATCAACAACTTTTATTTTGTTACAAGTCAAAATACGAACGGTATAAATGTGCTTCAAATTTTTAAAAAAATTCTCTTGGAGAAATCTGCGGAGCCATTTTACAACAAACTTTCCAAACTAGTAAATGTGAAAACATGTGTACTTTTTTCTCATGAATTTCTTATATATATACATACACACACACACACACACACACACACACACACACACACACACACACACATATATATATATATATATATATATATATATATATATATATTAATACCGTTGAAAAAATGTTGAGTATATTTATGGAAGTAATACACCAATTTCTCAATAGATTGGTGTCAAAACAAAAAGGAATAAACTGTTCTGTATTATCTCTTCTTTATGTTGCTTTAAAAGGTTTTGATTTAACCATAATTTACAGTATGTCCATAAAACATAATATTCAATTCCTCAATTATTGGTGACCGTGCGGGTCTGTCGCTGTGTACAGTTTGTAGGTATCGCACCTACTTTGCTGACGTTGACTCTCATCTGACCGTCGCAGCGCAAGTGTCCGCCTGCCGCCCATTCCTAGGCGGCGCAGGCCCTTAAAATGAAGCCCCCTTGAGCGGCAGCCGGCTCTCGTGGCAAGCGCGCGCCCAGGGGTTGTCGACTCCTGCTCCACTTCTCGCACCAGGTGTTTACTCTGGGGAGCCCCACTCCGGCTCCGGCCCCGGTGCTGGGGCGCTGTAGGAACGCAGCCACTGGCTGGACCGGCGATAAATGGCCCCGCGCCTGTCACAGATCCCCCGGCACGGGAAGCCGAGGGGGAAGAGTAACAGAAGTCCGTCGTCAATTTTGGGTTTGTCGTATTTTACGTCGCAGCTGAACAAAAGGCCAACGCTACTAATATCCATTGTCGCTCTAAGCTATGTATCTATTCAGTTTTATATCTGGTGCTTTGTCACTAGAATCTTAAATTCCTGTTTTTCTCAAGTAATTTTCTCTTGAAAATTTTCGAATGTTGTTTAATTTCGTTTACACTTTTATTTTTCATAGCAAATTAATGATATCATTATCTGGAAAACTGCCAAGAGCGCAGAGTTGATGAAGTTACGTCTGTCAACAGACTATAATTCATGGGAGAATACTTTGTTTAATATTTACGAGAAGAAAACTTTATCTTATCCTTTGCTGCTAGTTAAAATGCAGTTTACTTCACATTTTTAATTCTCACGAAATTATACCCAATTAACATAAAACAGATTCTCTACATCCCAATGTTTTCTCGCCTCATTCTCTTTAGTGAGACTAAAATTTCGACTTTACTTTCCTCTCAAAGCTCTATATCAATGTTTACACGAATTTACAACACATTTCAAACTTATAAATCATTATTACAATTTGCATTCGGTATGAATAACGGGATTGCGTTCAAATAACCATGTTCCGCAACTTGTTCGGTGGATCTCGCTTTGCAGAGCCATAACTAAAACAAAACATCATAGCATGCAGCAACGATGTGGAATACTGCGTTTGTAATGGAGACTAATATAATGGTGAAAGCAGGATGTAAAAAATTAAGATGAGTAAATGATGATAATCAACGTGAAGTGAATATGGAATAATGGTATAATGCGATGTAGGAGAAATAGAGAAATCCGTAAAATATACGCCATAAATTGATCATTTGTGGCTAAAGAATGTAATTACCGCAGTGGCCATTCTTTTTGGAGGTACTTTTGATTGTCAAAATTTTGTGGAATGACTGGTGTGTAATGTGGTGTTATTACGTTTCTCGAAGACGTAATAGTTATCTCGAGTACAAAACACACTCGACACTTATATAATTAATTGTCAGTTATAAATTAATATTAATTAAATACTCATTAATAAAATTCGAAAGTAAACATTAATCAGGCCTCCATAAAATATCATTAGAATGACTATATTACGCAAGTGCAAACGACTCTTTATTGAAATGCATTTTGAGTATTGTATTGAGTATCATTTTCGGTAGAATTTGTGGGTTTTACTACGAAAAATAGATTTATTTCGAAATTATCCAGAAATTATAAATATAACAGTGACATTGACTATTTAGAAAATCATAATTGGAGATCTGTACACATCGTAGTTGCAAATAATACATTCGTGGAAGGAAAATAAAAATGAGAAAGAAAATTTCAGTAGTGAATTTCATGTTTTATGCGTAAAGGGTTATGTCCAAAATAATAATATTGAGTATAACAGGCTTGAAGAATTTTTTATTACATCTTTTTTTAAATTTATTTATTGTCGCATCAACTACATGGTCATTAGCGACAGGTATAAGGTTACAATTGTTTACATTGTATTACAAGGATACACAGTCCGTTGTATATACAGTTTAGATTCCAGGAAATTCAATGAGGATACAGCACAATATTATACAATAGAAAAATATACCACGAAAACAAAAAAATGCAATATAAAATACATAAATGATCACCAATAGTAATTACAAGATTACATGATAAATACATTATTACAATAGTAATTGCAGAAGGTGCGTGTACATAAGTGTACACCCAAATTGCATATACATTAATTGCTCCTTGTTGTGTTCACTATTCGATTTATGTTTCGTCAAAAAGTTTGGTATGTTCCCAGAATCATATATATATATATATATATATATATATATATATATATATATATATATATATATATATATATATAGACTAGCTGACCCGGCGAACTCTGTTCCGCCTTAACAGCCGGTCCCATCTTTTTCTCGAGTCGCACTCACTGTGAGAAACTGTACTATCCTTGTTGTACTCGTGATAATAAAGCAATTGCAGATTTGTGTTTTTCTCTCAAACAAAGAAGAATTTTTAAAAAACGCTGATATTAAATAGATAATTCAAAAATCTATTACGTAGCAGAGCGTTTTTTGGAATTGATTTTTGTTTAAGAGAGAAATACAAAGCTGTAATCATAGGGACCGGCTGTTAAAGGCAATAAATAAGCAGATTTTGGAATTTATTAAGTTAAATTGTTTATTAGAAAATACAAATAAAAAAATTAAGTAGATAAATTATTCATTATTGTTCCTGTATTTTGGTGCATAGGTTGCACTCTTCAGTTAAGTACCTTGTGATACACGACATATTTTGTTTTATTATCAGGCGCAGGTTACAACAGGCAACAATGACCGCTAACATGCGAAATCACGCGAAAACGTGCGTTCTCACACAGGAACGCTGTCGAATGGGATAAACAGTATCCTATGTCCGTCTCCTGGCTCTAAGCTTCCTGCTCACCAATTTTCAGCCAAATCGGTACAGCCATTCTTGAGTTATAAATAGTGTAACTAACACGACTTTCTTTATATATATATATATATATATATATATATATATATATATATATATATATATTGGTATACAGGGGAGTCAAGGATTGAATCGAAATTCGTTCCTTGCAGATGTTTTTGTCTTTGTTGTGAGAATTGAGGGCATTCGACAATTAAGTGTTGTATGGTGATTGGGATGGTGCAGATAGAGCAGATGGGAGGAGTATTCTTAGTTAATAGGTGAAGGTGGCTTAGTTTACAGTGGCCTGTTCTTATTCTTGATAAGATGACTTGCTCCCTCCTACTTAATTTTTTGTTGAGTTTAAGGTTGTTGACATGCTCAATTTTCTTATGAAGGATACTGGCTTTTTGATCTCTCCATATTTCGTCTCATTTTGCAAGAGATATTTTGTTAATATATGTCCTTAAATCGTTAGTTGTGTTGGATATGGTCAATACCTTGTTTGAATCTCCAGCTGTCCTGTCATTGTCGGGGCATATACTGTTATCATCTCCAATTGTTTCTTCTGTTTGGATCATTTCTATTGTGATGAATTTCCCTGCTTTGGTGATGTTGTAGTATAGTTCTTGTATGTTAATGGCCATTTCTGTTTTGAGATTTCTTTTAGATATATTGTGTATGGTACCGGGAGATTTTATGTAATTTATAAATCGGCTGCCGTTTATTTGGTTAGCCAGTTTAAATGCTAACATTAGTGAGCACATATCTGCAGTAGTCTTGCTGCAGAAAGAGTGAAGTTGATGTTTAATTTTGGTTTCCTGCGTAGAGATAACTGAATAGGTTTCGTTATCATTTTTTATTCCGTAGGCATATATTCGGAGAGGGTTGCAACTTACACTGGCGGATTCAGCAGGTTGTAGGTCCCGGGTTTTTGTTGTGAGGTTTGGATCCTCGACAGAAGTTGAAGCCAAATTGGTTAGTAATTCTGGTATTGTCCACGGAGGAATATTGTGGATTCTTTTCTGTTGGTGTTATCTGGAAACCGAGTTTTTGCATAAGTGTTTTAATTTTTGCATATAGAGGAATGTATCTCGACTCTTCTTTGTAATCAGCTTGAATCACTGGATAAACATCGTGAAGTATTATTGGGTTGATTGAAGCAGCAGCGTTGATGGCATATTTCAACATTAATGTCTTTCTGCGATGTGCTAGATTTGGTTCGTTGAATTCAATTAGAATGCTTCCGATGGGTCTTGTGCAGTAGCAACCGGTACAGATTCTTAGGCCTTGGTTGTGTATAATGTCTAGTTTGTTGAGGTCGTTCCATCGGGCAGAATCATAAATTACAGATCCATAAGCTAATTTAGCTCTTACTATTGTTTTATACGTTAGTAATAACAGGTTTTTATCTGCACCCCAATTGTTGTGGGAGAGGCATTTTAGTATGTTAAGCCGTTTTTTACATTCGTCTGACAAGATCTGTATGTGGTTTTTCCACGACATTTTTTAGTCAAAATGCATTCCCAGTATTTTTGTTCTCTCTACATACTTCAGATTGTGAACACCGAGCCTAAGTGTAGGTAGATTATCTTCATTGTGCTTGGCAAATAATATGCATTCTGTTTTTTGGGCCGAGAATTTGAATCCTGTTCTTTGGGTCCATTCATGAAGTCTGTTTAAGGAAGCTTGCATTGATTTGTTGGCTTGAAGAGATAGATTTCCCTTTACAGAAAACGGTGATGTCATCTGCATATTTTCTTGTAAACACAGGAGATTCGATATTTGCGTCTACATCGTTAATTGCTAGAAGAAAAAGTGTGACGCTCATTACGGATCCTTGGGGCACTCCATTTTCTATCTTATTTTCTTCAGAGAGGCAGCCGTTTATTCTCACTTGCATGGTCCTGTCTTTCATAAAACTTTTGATAAACTGAAACATGTTTCCTCCGATTCCAATCTGCTGTAATTTTCTTAGAATTCGGTGTATCCACACCACGTCGTAAACTTTCTCAATGTCTAAGTTGATGGCTAAAACATGTTGGTTGTTTGAAAATGCTTCTTGTATATGCGTGTGAATGCTTATCAGGTGAGCTACGATTGAGTGGTTTGATCTGAAGCCAAATTGGTTATTGGATACAATATTTTGAAAATCGAGAAACCGCCTGAGTCGTGAGTTAATTATTTTTTCAAAAACTTTGCACATGTTGCACGTTAATGCGATAGGTCTCTAATTTTCGCTTTTTGATCTGTCCTTACCAGGTTTGGGTATTGGAACTACTATTGCAGTTCTCCATACTTTAGGAAATATGTTCTTAGTACAGATTAAGTTATATATTTCCAAAAGGGCTTCGTTTCCCTCTGTGGGTAATTGTTTGATGAGTATATTGGGGATTCCATCGGGGCCTGGCGATGCATTTTTGGTAATATCAATAGTTGAGGTGAGTTCCTTTAGGGAGATGGGGTCGTTTAAATGATATTGAGAACCGATGTCTTGATTACTATTAAATGTAATCTCTTCTTTTTCTTCTTCTGCTTTGTACTGAAGAAAATCAGCAGAATAATTTTGAGAACTGGAGTTTTTGTAAATTTGTCAGCCAATATGTTTGCGATGCAGTAAGGCTCCGTAATCATTTTGTTGTCATTCTGTAGGAATGGAATTGAATTGTACAATTTGCTTCCTTTTATGGAATTAATCTTATTCCAGGAGTCTTTAATGTTGTTTGATGCTGAAATAGATGACACAAAGACTGTCCAAGATTTAGCTTTGCTCTCTTTGATGGTCCTTCTTGCCTTAGCTCTCATTTTTTGTATTCAATCTTGTTTTCTAAATTGTTGTGTTTTTTATACTTGTTAAAAGCTCTTTTAGATCTTTTATTGCGTCACTGCATTCATCGTTCCACCAGGGAACTGATCTTGTCTTATTTGTAGCCCTGGTGTATTTAATGGTTTCATATTTAGCTTTTGTTATGATATTTGAAGAGTGAATGATACGGTCCATATCGTCGTTTTCTTCGAATATATCTTGCTGATTTAAAAGCTTGCTAATACATTTTTTGTATTGTTTCCAATTTGCTTTGTCGTAATTCCATTTGAGAGATCCTGCAAAGCTGTTGAGAATACTGTGGAGGCAGTCCATGTACAGGAGTATTGGGAAGTGATCACTGTCGTGTAGCTGTTCCAGAACATGCCAGTTGCATTTTGGGGCAATTGCAGTGGAACATAAGGTAAGGTCTATTGCGCTGATATGTCCGTTGCTCATATTAAAATGAGTGGGTTGTCCGTTGTTCAGGATTATTAGGTCCTCTTCATCAATAATATTGTCCATGAGGCGTCCTCTTGCGTCGGATTTGTTTGATCCCCATATTGTGTTATGGCTGTTGAAGTCACCAAGTAGGATAAAAGGTTTTGGAAGTTGGCTATTGGGAAAGTAAATATTACATACACTGATTGTCGCTGGGGCTTGGATTTTAATAGCTATAGCTTCAATCTCTGTTTGTATATCAATTTGTTCTGCAGGCAGGTATTCATTTGCAAAAATGGCAACACCACCGCTAGCTATATTGGAGTGGTGACGGTTTTTGTTGTAGTATTTGAAACCTTTTAATTTACCTTTGCTGTTTTCTTTGAAGTTAGTTTCCTGAATGCAGATTATTTCGGGCTTGTGATTTTAGCAGAGTAATTGTAGACTTTCCTATCTTGTGTAGAAACCGTTTGCATTCCATTGTAGAATGTTCATTTTAGTTTTGAGAGGGGTTAGGTTCAGATATTTCTGTTGTGGTGGCTACATTTTGTAGTAGATTTGCTTTATCTTGTTGGTAAGTCTTTAAGGATTTTTGCAGACATATTGGCCAAGTCCAACTTATATAATGGTTGCGGATAAACAGGTCGACAATGGTATCCAGTGGTATTCCTTGGCAGTGTCTTCGTTTGTTTGCTTGAATTTTATTTAATAATGGCAGGTTGGTGTTTATCATGAGGCTTCTATTAAAAAAGAATTTAGTGTCAGATTGTTTCCATACTAGATTCTGAGTCGGATGTGTCTGATTCTGGTATGTGTTTTAACAGTTTTTTCTTTAGTCTGGTGACTCTGCCTTTGATAACTCTGTCATTTAGTACAGAGTGGATATCGTTGAGTATTTTTATGACTTCTGGGATATATAATCATTGTCATTATATTACAAAGATTGGAGTAATCTTTGACAATGGTGAGAGGGTCAGCAGAGCCCAAAGCATTTTCAAGTAGTAAATGAAGTTGGTTTTCTGACAGTGGAAAGGAGTTTTTGTTCTTTTCGAACAGAGCTTTAGTTGGACTGAGCATATCTTCAAGAGTAGTACTAGGGTTACTGTCTTGATCCGTTTCATCTTGTTTTGCAGAATTCTTTTTCTGTTTCTTTTTTTGTCTTTTTTACATTATTGTCTTCATTGTGGCTGTCTTTAACATTGTTGTTTGCTTCAGAGGGAGAGGAGGATTCACTTGGGAGGCTTCTCTTAAGAAGGGGAGGAAAGTTTATAGGGTCACTAGTAGGGGGGGGGCAGTGGGTGTATCAACTGTGATGAGTTGTACTTCAGTGTTGTTTGAGGGGTTTGATGATATATTTGTGCTGGTAGAGTTCATAAGGCAATTCTCTTTGGGTTGTTTTCGGGGAAGTTATTAGCAGTATGGCCTTCCATTTTGCAATTGAAACAAGTAATGTTTTGAGCAGAGAAAAATATTCTATAGGGTGTACCTTCATGTACAATTACTGATGACTGAGGGAGTTTGTGAAGTTCCTCAGGTTGGATGAAAGTTTGCCTTCTGAAGCTCATAATGTGACTGAGGTTAGGATCAGACAGACCAGCTCTGATGAAAGATATACTGGAGGTAGTTTTAATGTCATGATTCTTAAAAATATTTATGATTTCCTCGTTTGGAATAAATGGTGTACATTTGATATTATGATTCCCTTGAGTTTGTTAATTAGGGGTCTCACATTAACAGTAGTATTTTTTAATGATCAGAGTAGGGTATTTGTTTGTTATAAGATCAGCATTGATCTTCGAGTTCAGAAACACACATATTCTATTATTGGATATTCTTGATATAAAAGTAATGGCACTGGGGGGAACAATTTCGGTTAGTTTACTTATATAGCCTTTGACAGTTAAATTTCCGCATGCGTCCAGTAGTATAGATTGTTCTTTTGATGGAAAACTCACAGTATTCGCAGCTCCGGCGTACGACTTCGTGGGTTGCTCTTGGAGGTTAGGTGACGGATTCATCTTGACGTTGTCTGGTACTGCTTTATTCATGTGGATACGTCGAGCCAGCCGGCAGGCCGGCCAGAGAAACACTGTATACTGCTTGGAACACTGATAGCACTTTAAATAACACTGTAAGTTAATATTAATACTGAAATGTTTTAGTTCGGAGATACAGTATTTCGATAGGCTGATAGAGCGCAGCTGTAGTTGTTGCCTCTAACGCTGTCGAACTACGACTGATTACATCTTTGTTTTAACTTCATCTCAGAAAAATGTTGACACGCATTATATTTTTAACTTGTCAACTAAACCAATAAGAAATGTGTTGTATTTTATGTAAAATCAGATGAAATATTTAGAAACATATCTATATTACAAATTTCCAATGATCGCAGAAATTGAAAGAAAACTAGAAAAATCGCAGAAAAAAAGAAAACTAGTCTCCGATCTTATCAGAGATGTGTAGGGTTTCGTTAAATACCTCAAAACTCAAGAAAAATCCAAAAATATATATCTAAATTAGCAATTTTCTATGCGCGCAGAAATCAAAAGAAAACTTTGCAGCTTCTGGTCTTTTGAGAGGTGTTTGTGGTTTCGCTAGATACCAAGCAACTCGAGGAAAATCAAAAAACATCTATGTTACTAATCTATTACTATCTATATTATCGTGCAAAATTGAAAGAAAGCTACGCAGCATTCTGCCATGTGAAAAGTTTTCACGATATGCCGCTACAACTATCTCATGAGAATGCTACTTTGACAAACCATTCAGAAAGCAGAGAAGGGTGGAATGAAAACTTTAACAACTCCTCACTTATCAAATATGAGAAATACAATTATAATATATGTGGATATCTCAAGGCAATTGCATTTCTGCTCAGCATGCAGCTCGGGTACACAAAGTACTGCTGCTTTCTATGAGAGAGGGAGAGCAGAGACAGAAAAAAAACTTTTGTTGCAGAAAAGGTCCTGCTCGGATTGAACTCCTGGCTGGATAGAGAAATGTAGTTAACACTTCTCTTGTTAACCCAAAAAATGTGTACCTGACTCACTGCACATTAAAGTGGGTCTCGTCAAAAACTTTGTGAAAGTCATAGACAAAACCTCACTTGGATTCATGTATTTGCAGAAGTTCTCAAGGGTTAGTAAAGCAAAAAATAAAGGAATGTTTGTAGGACCGCAAATTAGAAAATTAATGGCTGTTGGACGTTTCATTGATATGTTGAGTGATGTTGAAGAAAGCATGGCTGTCGTTCACAAGTGTCTAAAAACATTTTAAGCTAACTTGCAACATTTTAGATTTTGTACATGAACTATTGACATCATACCAACGTATGGGATGTAACATGTCGCGTAAACTATGAATGATTATTTGGATTTCTTTTTGGATAACCTCGGCACCGTTAGTCACGAACATAAACGGTTCCACCAGTATATTTCTCAAATGGGAAAGCGTTATCAAGGCAATTGGATTAACGCAATGTTGTTAGACTATTGCTGGACCTTAAGAAGAGACATTCCTGAGGCAAAGTATCTCATAAAATTGGAAAGGAAATATTTTTGGTATGTTTCTTGACTTTTCTTAACACATATAGTATTTTTTATGTAAACATTTGGATCTGATGTTATTCGTGCGTGTCATTTTGCCATATACGAGGGTGGATAGATGTGAGCGATATTCTTGTAATCAACGTGATATTTTTCTGTCGTCAGTTATGCGTCAAATGTCTGCAGTTGGTAGTAGAGTTTGTTTTCAGTCAGTGTTGCACTTTTATTCCCGGAGTCCATATTGTATTTATCACAGTGAGTGAACAAGAGGTATACGTGTCTGTTGCGCAACGCAGTATTATTCGGTATTTGGTGAATGAAAGTGTGTAACAATTAGAAATTTTGAAGCGATTGCGTGGACAATTTGGTGGTGAGAAGTTTTCGAAGCCACAAGTCTACAAATGGTACAAGTTGTTTAGTAACGGCCGTACTAGCGTTTCCAACCTCACTCATGCTCTGCGTCCACGGACGAGCATTGCATTGGATAACATTCGGAGAATGGAAGGCATTATTCGTAACGACAGACGAATTCGTGATGTATGTGAAACAATTTCATTATCATATGGAAGTGTGCAAACAATCACCAGAAACCTCTTGAAATTGCGGAAAATTTGTGCGAGAAGAGTACGGAAAGTTTGAATGCAAATCAGAAGACTGCACGGATGGAAGCTTCTCAAAGATTCTTGAACCATTACGGTGCAGAACGAGGCTCATTTCTAAGATGTATTCTCAGATGTTATGAAACGTGGGTGCACCACTACACTCCTGAAACAAAGAGGTCCAGTATGGAATGTCGATCAAAACAGAAATCAGCGCCAATCAAAGCAAAGTATTGTTTGTCTGCTCGTAAAACTTCTAATAATTGTCTTCTGGGATGTCAAAGGAGTGGTTTACGTTCATTTCCTGCACAAGAAACGAACAGTTCTTGAACTCTTGAGGAAGGTTGTAGATGCTTACTAGTTGAAAAGAGGCAGGAATTCACTACGCAGTTTTCTCCTCCTTCATGACAATGCAAGGTCCATACTGCAGCTGTTATCCAATCAGTATTGAAGGGATTACACTGGACAGTGTTGGAGCATTCCCGCTAGAGCTCAGACTTGGCGCCTTCAGACCACCATCTTTTTGAACCACATAACACTTGGGTGTTATGCTATACACACACCAATAAAACTCTCTTGAGAATCAAATCATGAAACTACCGAAAAGGCGGCAAAAATGTAAATAATGGTGGAAGCAATGTACAAAAGTATTCTGCATTAATTTTGATTTTCGAACACTCAACAATGTTTTTCAATAAGTCACAATGAGTCATATATATATATATATATATATATATATATATATATATATATATATATATATATATGTGTGTGTGTGTGTGTGTGTGTGCGTGTGTGTGTGTGTGTGTGTGTGTCATATAACGACCATCACATGAAAACTGAGGCCTACACAGAAAATCTGAATTCAGATGTGAATTGAGGTGCAAATTATCTTCCAGGAACAGTATGTTTTCTTCTTGTTAGAGAAAAAGATTTTTTGTAAACCAGTAAAATCATTGCATACGGTCAAGCTGACATTACGGGACTGCAAGGGTCCAAAGAAGAGGCCGCTTGCTATTCACTTGATTTTTTAGGGAAGAGCATTTTTTTTCATATTCTTACTTTGTAAATAACTTACTACTTACTTACTTACTAGCCAACGTCAACCCTTGGAATGTTAGCCATTTGGTGACGCGCGAGACCAATATAGGCGTGCACTTTCCCTCAGGTGGTCTCCTTCTGCCATCTATGGATCGGCTGTTGGAGCAGGACATTCAGGGAGGTGGGCTGCATCCATCTTCGGGTGGTTTCACAGTACAAAGTCGTCGCTCTCTAAGACGTCTATACAAAGTCGGTGAGAGGCTAGGTCGTCATGGCCGGTAGTACTTCTGAAGGCAGCAACATCCACGGACCTCTCCAGGTTAAGAGCGATTGGTGACGTGATCAGTTTGACCGAGTTCTTTCCAGTGCTGGTTTGCGTATGGCGCTCTTTGATCCACGCTCTGACGGCTCGTTTGATGGAAGATTTAGCATAAGAATTAGATTGGGAGCCTGGAGGCTGGGGAAGGGTGGTGTGCTTTGAAAGCTTTTCCGCCTTTTCGTTGTCCTCCACCTTGACATGGCTCGGGGTCTATTGCAGAGTAATTTACCATCCTTTTTCCAGCAAATGTGAGAGTTTAGAGCGGTACTGGAGAGTTAGGGAGCAGTCTGTATATTAGTTATTGGAGAGCGCAAGTATTGCTGCCTGGCAGTCAATAAAGAAAACAGCCTTTTATGTGGAGCTCAGACGCTTCATGTATCTGGTAGCTTTAAGTACTGCAGTAAAATCTCCATTGTAGTTCGTTAGGTGGGAGCCCTACAGCCACAGAGCCCTGGAAGGCAGTCGAGGTATCTCCCCTTCCCGCTCTTGGAGAGCTTGGCATGGAGGAGCGTCACAGTAAATGTGGAGCTTCTTGAGCAGTTCCTTTGTGTGTATCGTCTCAAGAGCGCATTTTATAAGAGTGACGTCTGACGATAGATGCTTTGGGAGATTGTGTTCTCCGATGTGTAGCTCAACAGTGAGTATGAGGCGTACGAACTCAAGGCCCTGGGCGAAAGGCGCGGTATCAGTCGGTAGGATATTATATTTCTCTGTAATCTGGTTCTCTGTGGCGAGTAGAGTGGTTTGGGTATTAAGATGGGAGGTTGCTTGCGTGTACTCTTCCAATTTTTGTGGTAATATTCGCCTCTGTCTTTCCCAGAACGTTAGAGAGGCCTTGTTGCTATGGCATTGCATTAGCTCGATGCTGCATTGGCCCTCCATTGCAGCGATGGGTGTTGATTTGGGGGCGCCAGTGATAGTTCACTGCCGTTAATAATGCACTGGCCGTTATAGTGGTGTCGCTTCCGTACTCCAAGATCAGGCGAATATACGTTCTATAAGTCTTAATTAACACATCCTGAGTAGAGCTCCATTTAGTGGCGGTCAGGCGCTTAAGCAGGCGTTTGTAGCTTTTCCAGCAGAACTGTCGAAGTGAACTTTCCTTGTCATTTTCTTATCGATTGACACACCCAAGTATTTGGTTATGTCCTATTTCTTGAGGTCGATCCCTTTATATGAGAGCATCATTTCGGGCGGCATAGTTGAGCGGCTGAGGATCAGGTATACGGTTTTAGCAGTACCGACTGTAAGGAAGTTTTTCTAAGACCATTCTCCTAGACTTTCTAAAGCCTGGTTTAGTACTCAAGGCTTTTGGGTTGCTGCGCGATGCCCAATGAGCAGATCATCCGCGTACAACAGGCCTGCACAACGCCTGCTCACGTAGTAATTCTGCATTTACGAGTCGACCGTCTGCTCGTGAGAGCACCGAAAGTGCAAGTAGTGGGGAATACGAAGCTTTGCGGGGAGGGTAGAAGTCTGACATTGTACGTCGCGGCGCGTATATTGAATGCCGGAGTATCTAATGTAATGATTCATGCTGTGAAATAATTTTCCCACTTACTTAAATGGGTGATGTCCCGTATTTCAAGCTACAAAGGCCATAATTCACTGTTTACATTCTTCTGTACACTGCTGTGTATTGTCTTTTTTTGCTGTCTCTATTTATTTTCTTTTTTTAATTTCTTTAGTTGATGCTCATCATGACTCTTAAGCAAAATTTTAAAGCAGTGCCATTTTTTAAAACTTCATTATTTAATTCTAACAAATCTTTTCAATTTAGCAATTGATTGATCAGCAGGAATGTTATAATCTTCGAATGATAGCAAATTGAAGAAAATTATGAGGGGAATCTCTCACGTCAAGATTTGCATAAAAATGGAATATAGGCATTCCAAGAAGGGTATTGTTTAGTACCACATATATTTGTGACCATTATGCCATACAGACCATACAGATATGCCAAATTTTTAGTTGCGAAAGAGTGCTCAATCACATTAATAAATTTCATTGCTGCAACATTACAATTTATCATGCTGCTCATTATGAAAAATATTCTAAAAGTTACTAAAAAGGTACTAAATCAATTAATAATGGAAATACTGACAGTTAAGGATATTAAAATTAAAAATGAAGCTAATTGCGATATCAGTTATTTTTAACGCATTTCACATAGTGATATGTAGTGGTATTTCTCATTCGAGATTTACAAATTTTCAAAGGAAAAATACCGCTCACAATTGTACGTTAGTCCAAACATACATTCGAGCAGCACTCCGGTGCAGTATCCGAAATCGTTTTTGAGCGACGTTCTCATAAAATTATAATAAATATTTCTTTTGTTTCAAACTTTTTCCTTAATTCAGTGTCACGCTGCAAATCAGTCATTTCTATTGTCAGCATTTTCTAATCGAAAATCACAAGCAACCTAACCTACATCAAGAGAAAAGGGTGTAGCAATTGTATTAAATTGTAATTGTGAATCAAACAAATCCTTAAATCTGGTTTCAAATTCCGAACGCAATGTTATTCATGCATTTACACACTCTCTAAAATTCGATGTTAAAACAATATAAGAACATCAAAATATATCCAAAATATACTTTTTGAGAAGCATTATTTATCATAGCACTGCGAAGTTCCTTACATTCTTCTTCAGAGTACTTGTCATATTCAGCAGCATGGTTAACCGTATAATGTTGTTACAAATTAAACTTTGTAATGAAGCATTTTCTGTAAACTAAACATTTGGCATAGCTGCCGCAATCTGCGAAAAGATACTTTTCTTCCCATTCTGCATTGAAAATGGTCGGTGTGGATGCTTCGGTTTGAGGATGGATTTATGTGATACACTGTGGCAGAGGTTACCGCCAGCCGCGCAACGCTGGGCCTCTGGTGTAGTGCTCTCGGTAGCCAACACGGCTCCTTGCTCCCGAATCGCTCTTCTCGAGCAGCTCTGTCGTAAACGATGAATATTGTTCATTGATTTGCTATTACAAATATAGATTGTACCCTTGTCAGAAATTAGAGCAGAAAGTAATCATGATTTTTAAGAATAATATGTTTTATCTTTGAGAGAACCGCCTCATTCAATTAAATATAGTTACTGAAAAAATATTTATTGCTGTCATCATAAAATAAACAACAATTTAGTATCATAATTTTATATTTAGCAAAACACTAAATTTGTCATTATATTGTAGCACAGCGAATTACATTGTTAGCCCTACAAGCAATTATAATATTTGATGTCCAAATCAAATATGTATAATTCGTTGTAGTTTCATGTTTCACACTGCCATATATCCACAACAAACATTTCCAATTTAATACAAGAGGCAATATTATTTGAACTGTATGTGCGGGTCATGTTCTCGCAGATTGCTCTTTCAATTTCAGCGCTATGGTTAGAATTGCGCATTCTAATTGCTGGTCCCCACTCCTAGACTGAGTCTCATCCTCACCTTTCATCGCTTTCTCCATTTGCAGTCCAGTTGCTCGCGCGCTGCTCCTGAAGCCAGGGAAATTGCAAAATGATGTGTATGCCTGGCTTAGGCCTGGCGTTCTAATTGTTTCAAGCACATCATTTATTGCCAAGTTGAAAAATTGGCAACTGATAACTGCTCCTTGTGGAAGACCTTATCTTTGTAATCAAAATTTAGAGAATTGGTCTTGAAATTTTACTCTTTGGTAGCGCTCTCCCGGGAAGGAATTTATCCAATTAAAAGTTGGCCAGTGATGCCGGCCTTCGCTATTTTATGTAGAAGCATTCCTCTCCCGACTGTGTCATACGCTGCTTTCAAATCTACTAGGACATCCGGTTGACATCCGGTTGACATCCGGTTGATATCTGGAATGCATCCTTGACATGTTGGGTAAAGGCAACAACGTAGTCTATTGTATTTCTGTGTTTCCACCATCCTGGTTGAGCATCGTCGAGAATTTCGAGGTGGCTAATACCTAGTTTTAGCCTGTTCAAGACAATTATATCTGCTACTTCGCGTAGAGAACTAGTTAGAATGATGGGTCTGTAACTGTCCACCCGGCATGGATCTTTACCCTTTTAAAGGATGGGATTACCTCACCTTTTCTTCACTGATTGGGTTAAATTCCAGGTGCGGTTTATCAGCCGGAAGATTGATTCTTTAGCTGTATTTCTCAGGTTAAATTCATCTCTGGTTGTAGTCGGTCTAACCCAGCTGCTTTCTCATTCTTACTTTGGGAGATGGCTGCCTCCAATTCTCGTAGCGTAAATTCGTCTATGCATATTGATCTCATTGATCTGTCCAATTGTAGTGGTGCTAGAGCTCTTAGTAGACTGCCTTTAGCCCCCCTATCTATTTTAATGTTACTGACTTTAATATAGTGCTGGCGGAGGTCGTCTGCGATTTTAGAGTTGGAAGTAAGATCTTAGTTTTTGCCTCGAATTGGTAGCTGTTGTTGCTTATTCCCTTCGTTGTTCAAGTTTGTAACAAATCTGTGGGCTTTCAGACCGTCTTTGAAATATAGTAGTTGCAGGAAGATTCTTAAAGCCTCTTTTTTACTAGATTGAATGGCTAGGGTAACAATAGTCTGCTTTTCGCGAAGCTCAGTGCAGTCGCGAAGGAATTTTTATGCTTGTGCTGTCCGTCTGGCTTTGTTTCTGCCATGTTTCAACTTATTACGGTTTGAATTCTAGAAAGGTTTAAACCTTCTTACTTGGCCTCGTGGAGTACATTCCTTGGTACATCTAAGTATTTCCTCAGTTACATTTCGCTGTTTCTTCTGGAGTTTTAATCGTTATTTCTGCCAGAGTTTTGTTCGTGCGTTGTTTATACATACTCCATCTTGCTTTCTTGAAATTCCACTGGGGGTCACAATTCTGCATTCTTTGCTACTTATGAAGCTTACAACTTACAAACAAGGCTCTATGACTACAACTGCCTGCGCCATCCAGGAAGGTAGCTTTTGTTTTCTCCATAAAGTGTGGGTGGGTGATGACTAGGTTGGGTCTGGCTCTATTTCCCACAAACGAAAGGAACGTGGGTGGTGTGTCCATTACATCCAATGAATTATTATCAAGAAAATCTTTAAGGTGCCTCCCCACGGGGTTAGTCTGGGATAGTCCCATCCGGTAGATGGGCTTTTGAAATCCCCGATTATATGATATCCCCGATTATATGAAATCCCCGTTCGGCTGTATTCGGTACTCCAGCAGTTCTAGTGCAGGTGACGTAGTGCAGTTTGACATACAGGTGACAATGGGAGTTTGACGCGTGCGTTTTTTCAGACTTCCACTTGGAAGACTTTCAACTTGTCTCTGTTATCCATTTCAAGGATAATTTCGGTTTTACATATTGGAGTTAGTGATAATACATGACTACACTTGGCGGTTCCTTTTTAGAATATGGATTGAAAACCCCATTGTAGTATAAAATTGGGGTGTTTCGGTAGCAGCATCTGCTTCTGCAATGTCATAAATATCTGCGTTTTTTTTGGATATGACGCGTCGTTTAAACTCAACAAACTTGCTATTGCTTAGATCTCTAGCGTTCCAGAAGATTGTTATGAGGTCCATGTTCAGGCCTTGAGAAGGGCCAGTTTTTCGTTCACACGTTAATAATAGTCAAGCACGTAGGTGGCGAATCACTGTTGCTCATTTAGTGTTACCCACGGGACACGTGTGATAGACAACGGACGCGAGCAACTTTGTCCCCCAATCCAGCATTGGCTATACCACATTCTTGAAGTGTAACCATTGAACTCCCCTCAGTTCAATACATAATAGTCATATGTTTGCGTTGGGTATGTTCACACCTCAGCCAAGCAACAAGGTACGAGATATCTTCTTGAAAAAATCTCTATCAGAAAATGGAAGTCTTTCGAGAAATTGTGCTCGCCAATGAGTGTGGTGAACATTTTTTCAATTAAAATTAATTGCTTTTCAAGGACATAACCCTTGTTACACTACACCAAACGGTCCTTATATCCCGCGAACTCACAAATTATAATTTAATGTAAAAGTTACCGAGAACTTAGCTTTTATATCCACTTGTAGATTTAATTTCTCTACATACCCTTTGCCAAATTTAATTTTTGCAATTTTTTTTAAAAAAAAAGCACGCATTACCCAGCAAATACTGAAATATTAGGGAGTTGCTTTCAAACTCAGCAAAATCCAGCTATAGTGATTTTGATAAAGAGTCTAAAACTAATTCGACCAGGTGTCTTGTGAGTTCGGAAATTTATTATAATGTTTGGAAAAATGGTTTTGGAAGAATAAGTTCACAACTCATTTTATACCTTTTCAATAATCTACCATAGGATCGTACAAGTGGCATTGGAAACATGAAGGTTGGTGAGCTTGATGTATGCCCTAGGGTATTTTAGGGATTTATTCCACAGGATGTACGGTTTCGTAACTTCGACGCTGTAAGAAAAGATTTCGAGTTTGTATCTAAGAGACGAGTTTTATCGACTCTAATGAACACTTCGTTCACGTATTACAATGCGTATATATAGAACTAAAATGTATTTATTACTATATTTTCAATAAAAATGGTAGTTGGAAATAGACATTTTACTTTTGTAATTGGTGGGTAAGGATACTACCAAATTGGTAACAACTAATTTTCCGAGATTTTTCGATTTGATTTAAAAAATAACACTCTTTTCGTTTTGTTTTAAGAAACCTGGTATACTATATAATTAGATTTAAATGCGATGATTCGTTTAGTCATACAATTTCAGCAAAAAATGTTGATTGCTGGGTTTGAATTGAGGACAGCAGTCCCCTTGGACAGGGGAATGTTGGCAACCCGTTACACATTCTTGTGTTGCAGGTCTGCTCTCTATCTACAAAATTATGGAAAGAAATGAGTGACCTAGTGAGTCGTTACTTCCACGTTCGTGGGTACGTGGTTTGTACCAACTTCAACGAAAAAATGTCCCAAAAATTTACATGTCACTTTTCTTTTCGAATACAATATTTTATTTTTTTCTTTATTGTCAATTAAGACATAAGAATTTTTATTTTATTTATTTCACATGTAAAGCGCAAAACGGAATTCATTAAATAATTAATCTAACACGGTGGATACTTCAGGATCATCCAGGTAACGTTTGGTAAATGGAATTAATTAAAAGAATAAGAATTAATAATTTACATTGTTTTGAGAATAAAAAAGAAATTTAAAAAATGCTACGAAATAAAATAATATGCGCATACGCGACGAGTTAACCGGAAATAGAAACATTTTCTTTCCAAGACAACAAAACTTCAACAATAAAAAATTAATGGTTATAGCTCTTCGTGAATTTTGACTTAACAATATTTTGATTGTTGACACCAACGGATCTGGCGTAAGAAAAATTATTAAGTTATGTTACATTGGTTAAAATGAGTCCACCTCCTGTTTAATGACTGATTTGCAATGGTCAAACTTGTCGTTTTGGTAAATTGAATGATTATTTTGTGTTTCCGGGTGCGTCGACTGTTATGATAATTAGTACCGTAGGTTTAGTGGATGCATTATCACGCCAGGTGAGTGTTCTTCCTCTACTAGATGGTAATATCCGGCGCCGACCTAAGACTTTGCTGCGGGTTATCCCTACTCAAATATCTCCCAAAACCGAGGAACCGTTCCAGAAGAGAGAAGCTCTAACCTCCCGACTGGTCTCTCTACATGTGTGATAGTATATTTCATATAAATATAAATGTATGAATGGGATTGTGATAGGACAAAAAGAGGAAGAAAAGATGGCGCGCTGTCCATTGCCCGTTTGCTACGTTTTTTCATGCCCATCTTACAGTTCAACCTTATTAGTTCAACCTCACAAGATCATATCTGATATATTTTTTCAGCGAACTATCAACGGCCTTCAAAAATATCCCCTCGTATAGTAATAAATATATTTCAGAAGTCATTTAAAAAATTATGAATATTTTGCTAGTAATTATTCGAATTTTGGGTCTTGAATGGGTTATTACAGTAAATATAACATCGCATATTTTCTCAAATTATTTATAACGGTCTTGCAATATTACAATATTACAACGTGTTTCCTATTAACACTTTAACCACTTCTAAATATTGGCTTTTCGTCAAACGAAACGTAGGAGATTTGAGAAAGTGCTTTCATTTAATTTTTGAAAATTCAAATGTTTTTATGGGAATGACTCCCCAAACTCGTATAAATCAGTTCATTGTATTCTATAGCTAAGATATAAACAGAAAAATAGAATACCTTCTTTGCGTATTTATTGAAAATTGCCGCGTTATATATAACTATATTATTGAAGGTAGAGCTGTAACTGCCCTCTCGGGTGGCTTGTAGGTTAGCGTGCTCGATTTTCACAGCGCAACCTGAGGTTTGATTCCCATACGGGGCAAATTATAACATTATAACTGTGCCTTTCCTTACAAGTATCCCAGTATCTATTGCTGAGTGACGATGAGAAAGTCCACCCTAAGGTTAAGAAGACGGTGAATGTAACAATAACAGTATATACGATGAAGGGATTTCTTCATGCTAACCACACTTCACGCTGATCGGCCAAGGCTTGTAGCGTACTGTCGAGCAAAAGGACAGGACAAAACTCGTGCTTACTTCCTAAAAAGTGAAAGTATTGATCTTGTGGGCCAAAAAACGGCGAATTTTCGACAGATAAACACTTATTGTCGGGCCCTCGTGACGCAAAATGGATAAATGATGTTTCTACATATTAGTAAATTACTTCCTCTAACACGTGGTGTAGTCAGAATCCATCTTTTGTGGGCCCTAATTACCAGAAAGACGACTGACGGGAAAACGTCTCTCTCTGTCTGTCCCTCTGTCCATCTGCCTGTGGTTAACGCTCTCGCCTAATCCGTCGTGCCCATTTTCTCAAAAATTAATATCCCCTCATTATTAACCGCCCTGAGTTTCAAAGGGATATTTTAATTTTTGTGGGTACTTTACATGAAGCCTTAAAAACATTTTCAAAATTTTCTCAAAAATGGTACCAAATCTTTTATTAAACATTATCCTCGGATAGCGTTAAAGACGCTTAATAGAATGGAGCAGATCTCTTTTTCGTTGAAATAACTAATTTTTCGAAAATTGCAAATGTTCAAATTTGTTCAGCGTCTTCTTTCAACTACAATACTAAAGATATTGATATTTTCATGAATTAAATCTATTCATTCAATACAGATCTTGAAATAAGATCATTTACAATATTTAGAAAATATGAGTCGTTTTAGCATAATTTTGCGTGAAATGTAGGAGTTTATTACTTTAAACAATTTTTTCTCAAAAACTGCTCCAAATTTTCTTCTCTTATGTATGAAAGGACGTTAAATTTGTGCTTGTCCAACTTTCGGTGATCATCTATTTTCGAAAATCGCAAAAAGTTTATGTTTGAAAACTACAAAATTGACAGTAGAGATTTTTGCCTTAAGCAAAATTTATTCTAACAAATCCGCTCTTATATATATATATATATATATATATATATATATATATATATATATATATATATATATATATATATACACTTTTAAAAACGGGTAGTTTTTTCGTAATGCCTGGTTAAAATTAATGCAATTTAAAAGAGAAGATTTCTCAAAATTTTTTGTTTAAATTTGTCTCATGTATAAAACAAGGGATATTTAAAAGAACAGTGTATGCCTCATTTTCGTTGATCTCTCTGAAGTTTCGAAAATTGCGTGTTGTAAAGATTGCGTTGAGACAGTTATATTTTTAACGTCGGCTCATGTTGGAACGTCAGAGCGTTTCCATTAGATATAGGGAAGGCGCACGGCGAGCTATCGCCGAAAACCGAGTTCGAATCTCGGTACGGAAAATAAATTGCTGGTAGAATATCACTTTTTCAGGTTCATGTAGTGGTATAATATTGCGAAGCAATTAAAATAATGCGAGAAACTATGTGGTATTGGAGCACCACTAGTTCTTTTTCAGTATTCGTGATCGAATTGAACTAATGTATTAACACACTTTACACGCCCTATGATATGAAGTGACTTCCTTTGTCAATTGTACTGTGGAAGATGGAACTTTGGGATAGACAGCGACCGAGCACATGGTGTGCTGTTGCCAAATATACAAATGCGCGATGTCTATCGCCTTTGCTACAGCTTTTCCCGGCACATTAGCAACGACACGAGGCTGCGACCTTATACGTTGTAAACATTCATTTCTCTAATTTACACATTGCACGTGTCTATATACAGTTCAACATACAGGAGAAAAGGACCCGTGAAATAAAAAGAGAGAGCAAGAATTTACTCGATCGAAAATATTTCGGCTCTTTTGCTACTCGGAAACCTTTGAAAAAGAGTGTCTGAGACCGACCCTTACGAGTATGTCTATGCACATTAATGATGAGTATGAACTGAGCTCTCCCAAAACTGCGTGGTTGAATGAGTTTCCCGTTTGAAGAGATATGCTTCATAAGAAATCATACTCATCGTTTAAAATCTATTAGGACTTACGTTTCAGTCGCGTTCGAAACTGGGTGCAAACTCGTAACAGAATCCTGCCGTTGGCAGCGCACGTGGCGATGTACACGGTTCATCGGCAACGCGGGTGGGCGGATGCTCACGTAACTGACACGCGACTGGTTCAACGCATCCTGTCGCCAAGGAAACGAGAGACGCCGTTGAACTGTCAATACCAAACTCTTATCTCCCGCAGTATAATATCTCTCAAACCTTTGCGGCCTTTTCTGAACTTCTTGCATCACTTTCTTGTGATCAGACTATAATGTCTCTTATTATTTCACAAAACACTTCATTATTATTATTATTATTATTATTATTATTATTATTATTATTATTATTATTATTATTATTATTATTAGGTTCAGTCGAAGTTCAAATGATACAGCAAGACATTGATGATAATGTGATACACTTTAAGAAGTATTGGTTAATGATATCCATAATTAACAAAAATTAGCAAATCATAGGAAATATAATCTATTATTAATGACCATATACTAGAAACTCAAAACGATACGGTATTTGGGCATAGAAAAAAAAATGAAACAAATACTGTGGAGACACTAGATCCCAAGGTGTTTCACTATCGCCGACTCGTTGTTTCCCAATCAAAATTCATATAGACATATAGAATTTATAAAGATGTATCCCTATCAATGTATCGTATTAGCCCCATTAAGTGAGGCTAATTTGACACACACTTTTGAATTTTTGAGGAGTTGTGGTAAATTATTTTTTACTTCGTACACATCTTTAGCAACAAAAGGCTTACATCCAGTACTTTTTTGTGTTTCTTACAAACAGTACAGAAGATAGGTGAAAATTTTACTTTTCTGTATCATAATAGCCCTTATTTACCCTATTTTATAAAGGATTTCTCAGAATTAAGAGACGTTTAGAGGGAAGAAAGAACTAGGTTATATTATCTATTCCTTGAAGTAATTGTTCACTGTGAACCGTGATGATGCATAACAGTTTCTGTATATAGATGTTAACAAGGACTTCATTGCCAATAAGATCCCTGCAGTTTGAAAATTCTATTTTGATCTAACGTGAAAATGAACACTACAGAAATTCAGAAAATACTTTAAGTAAACAAGTTGCAGATGTTATAAATTGTAAAATATAAAAAATAATAACTATGACAATAAAATGTGCTTCCACATAAAGATATAACCTCTACAGTATGAAGCAATAATCCTAATAAATTACTCATCAACAGTTTATGTCACATTGCGGTGTCTACTGTCATAAAATCCACCATTTTTATCAGAAAGAGCCATTGCGATGTAATAAAACGTTCAGTAACAAGTGGGGTTGATGGCGCAGAAACAGGGATATTAAAGATGTGGCGAAAGGACAACGAGAAAAGAAAAAGTTACTGGAAAAATAAAAATTCAACCTTAGATGTACATCTCTTCTGTATGAATTCATGCTCTGAGATATACGATTTTGAAGTGCCAAATATAAATATTCATGCTAATGGAATATTGTATTAGAATACGTAAGGTACATCAAGATGCACCCGTGCGAGTCAATTACGTTTTGATTGAAAAGACGCCAGCAACAGATCTGTATCAGTAAACATAAATGAGGACTATAAGGACTTTTAATTTCCTTGATTTTACGACGAAAGAAACCTGTTACTCATAGGGAGAACCGAGACACACAGGTATGTTGATCGGTGTTATTTATCAAACAAAGCAACAGTTTAATCTTTAATCATGGATGACTTCGATCAACACAGTTTAATAATAGATAATACTGTTTATAATGATTTGAATTAACTTTCATGTACTCGGAAAAGATAACATAACAAAATGGTGTATACAGAAGAAACTGTAACACCAATGTAAACAACAGTTTACTGAGCATTTGTTCCCAATAACCCAGATCAACTTATACTATTAAAAGGCAGTTCAACAATCACAACGTAGAAAACATTATTTTCAGCACAGTCTTCGGACCCCTACGTTCCTAATTTCAGTGCAACTCACCACTCACCAACTGACTAAACAAAACCAGGCACTACAACGTAAACAGATACTTTACTTCAGGCAAAGCTCTAACAACTTCCCCAATCAGATTGCCGTCTTCTTGAATTGGATTTCAAACTATCTCCTCCTGGCGCTCGTAGCTCCGCTTATACAAGGGGCGACGTCACGCCCATGACTCGCCTCGAACCTTTCGTTACGGTGGCTGCTTTTTAGAGCAGGCGAGCCCTCAAAACGTGCACTGACCTGCTGCGTGCGCGCCATTTTGAAATGTCCCTACGCAGAACAACATAAAACGTTAATAAGCATATATAAAAAACAATTAATACGTGTTGTCCTGAACAAATGCCTTCAACTGTTTCGTTGCCAGACTCAACGTAATTATTTTGCATCTACTATTTATTTATTTATTAATTTACTTATTTAATTATTTATTTATTTTACGTCATATACAGTTAAAAATGTGTGTGACGTGCTATGAGGAGAAATGAATTCTGTACATGTTTTCAAAAGTTCTGTGATCCCTACCATAAGCCTTATACTATTTGGATTTTGAATAGAGAAAGAAAATGAGCGTTTTTTGCAAGAATTGTTAACAAAAATATTCGCTCCAATGTAATAAAATATGTTTTCAAGGGTAAATAAGCAATTAATTTGGGCTCCTATCCCTCATCATGTCCTTCGTCAAGGAATGCGACATCATGGAGAACGATAATTTGAATAACTATATTTCCCACCGAATTCTAGAAGAAGTGCACAGATAATGAAGTTACATTTATGTCCAAGAAGCAAAACAAGGGGCTATCTCAACATTTTCTCAAAGGATCAGGGAAACTGAAATAAAAACCTGATCGACATGGGGGTCATTGACCGGGAAGCTGCAGTACAATACTTGTTACACGTTGTATAATACTAGTCTCAGAATTTAGCTTTTTAATATAAAGATTATAGAAAAATTGTAATTGCTTCACAACCATTCATAAATATAATTCCGATACTATTTGAAATTTCTCACTACATGTTCATTAGCAGAAAGTGATAACTTTTTACCCGTCTGCATGCTATACAGTTTTATTGCGTTTATTATGATAAATTATGTTTATTTGCTGGTGAGTGTTCTGTATTATTTAGGTCCTTAGTTATATAATTACCACGTTCTGCATTATCTTTCAAGAAACTTTGGGGTGATTGATTTGATATACTAAACTTTTCCAAATGCAAAGTTATTCTTTAGGATAAATTGTGTGAATTACTTGAAAGAACAGGGTACTTAATTCAAGATAAAAAAAATAATTACAATACAGTGAAATCGAAATTAGCAGAAATATAATCTTCAAATTTTCAGTCAATCTTTCTATTTAATATCTTCGATTCATCTTAAAAAAAAACAAGCTGTCAAGTATCCAAGAAATCTCACATTTTTCTCAAATGTATATTTTTGTAGGGAGGTTCTTTGTTCATTTCCTGAAAAAAATCTTCTTTAAGTATTTAAATTTTTCAATTTTCTAAATATTTCTTAATTGTTTGAATTTCTTTTCCTAACATTTTTATGTACAGCTTCACTTTAATTTTGATTCGTAAAGGAAGAAAATACTGAATATGGAAACTGCACTGTAATCCTATTCTATGCTAGAGCAGAGAAGGGAAATGGCAAGTCGCGATTGCAAGAATAGAGAAACAAAGAATTTGATTCGCATCACTCATAAAAGTGAAACTAATAATCCACATACGCTGTGACTTAGCAAATACTGGAATGCCTTAATGTGTAAATAAAGTATTTATATGTGAATACTAAATTTTCTAAAAGATTAATTTAAATTGATTCATTAATTGACAAGTATTAATTTTTGTTTAAACTGATAAAGGCGCATAAAATAAATCAATTTAAATTTCCATCTTAGGATGATGATGAACATTGTGAAATCTAGTGTTGAGAGGAATTATTTTTAATATCATTTATCTTCAAATATATTTTATATAATATTTCGTTTCCATTGGAACAGTTTATTTCCAAATTGTTCAAAACTATTTATTTTACACATTACTTGTTCCCCTTATAATTCGAAACATTGTGAAATAAGTATTACCCGCGCAACTTTTCTTGAACGATGACCTTACTTCCCCCTTCTTAGAGCAATAAACAGTTGAAGACCAAAGCTGGCAGCGAGCACTGATGACAACATTCCAAACAAATCTTCATTGACGCGTAAGAATATATATTTACTTTTGAAACCCATAACTCCTAGTTGTATTTTTCTAAACAATATGTAAAAAAATGGCCAAAGCAAATCCAAATCCATTGCAGGAGATACCTCGAACTCCTGGGAAAATTAGAACTCAGTTTATGGAGAAGGTGGCAAAAGCATGACTAATATTCCAGAGATTGGCATTGCTTCACAAAATCTAGTGGTCGATGTCGTAACTAATATCTACCTCTATCCGCATTTCTCCAAGCCATCGTTCAAGAAACGTTGCGCGATTAATAAGCACTTTTTTATAATTAAGATTTTCTACTAGATTGAATAATAAAGATGAGACATAGGCTGTCTACAACTAAGTTTTTTCTTAACAAAAGTTCCAATAATTTCTTTTATAGACAATCCAAACTACATTTATTAAAACATAAATGATTATTACATTCAAATAGTATCTTGAACGAGAATAGCGTGGCAACGTTTCAGAGGTCGAGTTGTGCCTCCATCATCAGGCCTTTAACAATATGTCATCTAAAATAGGAAATTAAATAATTAATATAAATGAAATTAACACAACTTATATTAAGAGGAAATTTGTGTGTTTAATATTATAAAGAATTTACATTACATTTAAAATTTTAGATGAATACATATTTTACAAGGAATTGGATGAGAGAACATTATAAAATTGACCTTAATAGTTTGTATCATGTTGAAACATATTTCTATAAATTAACAATCACAATTAGAAACCTCGTTATAACACAATCAACATTTTTAAATTAAAAAAATGAGCATGTAAGTTTAGATATTAGTGATCTAAATTAATTCAAATTGAAATTTCGAATTTAAAACAAATACATACATGTGGTGAATTTACAATGAAGGAAACATTATAAATTGTCAATAGTTCTTGGTAATATGGTGAGCTAAACTACCTATAAAATTCAAACAACAATTATGATTGTGGTTAGAGCAAATCCAAACTGTTTTAGTCTAGAAATTAAGATATAAGTTTAGAAATCTTACTTCTAAATTAAATTATTAAATTATACTATGTAATTATACTATTATAATTTAATTTAGAATGTATTCTCTTATAAAATGAAAAAAATCGTAAATTGTTGATTATGTCGTCAAATATTGATTAAAAAATTTATTTTAATAAATAAATATAATATTTTGATAAATATTGATTGAACGAAACACTATGACCAACATTTATCTAACTTTGATCATAGTACATTATGTTCCTTTTCTTGTTTCTAAACTGTCGCATTTCTCGTAGTTATGAATATGGATACATTATTATATCATTTCTTCCTATCATTCTAACTTGTTTTCTCGCTTTCCAAATTCAAAATCCATTTTTATCAGTAAGCGATAAAATGAATATTGGAAATTTGGTAAATCTTTATCATTATCTTTATCATAAGATTGTTGCGAGAACATTTTAAAATAGAAACGCATGGAATTTGAGACGTCGTCGTACTTCATTTCCCTACTGATTTTATACTTCAGTCCAATTAACTTTATTTTTCTCGGTGTCGGTATTTCTTCATTTTCATTTCCCGTTTTCATTCTAAAGTAGGAATGTCTGCTGATGCCTGTTGCTCTGCAAAATTCATTCAAACGATTGACTCCGTTTTTTTATGTTTTCTTTTTAATTTCTCGAATATTTTGAAAATGTTTTCACCACTTTTCTTTTTTACCCTTGTCTCTGCAATATATTTAGATCTCTTAAAATTGGTCCACTAGACTATTGACTAAATCATGTACCTACTTTTCTTTACCACTTCACATCCACCATCTTCACTCATATCCACCAGTCCAAAACTCGACTGATCAGAATACCCAGCAGAATGGAATTCTCGAAAGGGCTTGTTGTGATTATTCGAATATTGATTTGCATGGGCCTTCCTCCGATGACATCTTATAAACAAAGCCTTTCAGCCCTACGGGTTACCCATCTGCTTCTGTCCCTTGTCTTTCCGTCGCGTCTCCCGTCGAGCCTCATGTCGTCGTCTGACGGCTGTACTTCATAACAATCATCAAATACACGAAGCAATGGATCAGAAGACCTACGGAGTGATGATAGAAAATAATTTCATTATTTTACCCAAAACTTTATCTCTTGAAGATTTTAATTGGACTTCAAGAACGAAAATATCCCAACGGCGATATATTTTATTACACAAATTAAAAATCCAAACATTTTCCGTAACGATTCATTTTTTAAAGTGACACATTTTGACATATTGATAAAACGAAAGCATTTTCCCCAACTGAAGTAACTGAAATATTGTATCGATTTTTTCCCGAAATAATTCCACCAACTTTTGGATATATTTTAACGGTCTGAAGAAAAAGGTATTTAAAAGGTCAGTTCCGCAGAAATCCAACGTTTTCACAATTTTTGTAAAAGGGAATGAATGACACATTTTTCATTATTACCATCGCGTTCCTCGTCATTTTCTCTATAGGACTATGTTTTTTCTACTTACTTGGAACAATAGGTTTGGCAACAGTGCACGATATTCTTCCATAAGAATAGCATTGTCCATAAGAGCTCATTGTGCCTTCACGATGTGAAAGTGAATATAGTCAGTGTGTAAAAAGGGTATTAAAAGAAATTGCTGTTGGGACGAGTAGTGCAGGGTAACTGTACAGCTTGGGTATATGCGAGAACGATTGATTCATTAATTGTTAGTGATTCCGAGCGCGTGAACTACCAAGGTCATTAGTCCCATGGGTGTAGTGCACGTATTTTTTATTCGAGGTGGCGGAGAACTTTCCCCTGGATGACGAGATCTGGCGCCGACTTACCGTCGACTAGCGGTTTTCCTCTAACAAGTATCTCCCACCAGCTAGGCACTGCCCCAGCCGGAACAAGCTGTAAGTCCCAGACCGGCCTTCCGGGATGTGTGGGATTTTGTAGTGCATGTTAGTGTAAGTATGTATGTAAGGGGTGAGGATAGGACAAGGAAGAGGAGGAACAGATCGCGCGCGATACTTGGCCCGTTTGTTAGGGTACTGCTTCGATATTCGCCTGATGTTGATCGGAGAAACCACTGAAAACTACCGACCACAGCAGCCGGCCTCTAGAATTCTCTTCGAGACAGGGACTGAATTCGACCTAGCTTATAAGCTAGTGTCGAAAATGTGCCACTGTCGGGACTCGAACCTAAGTCCACCCGGTCAGAGGCACTTCAGTGACATCAGTTAATGCACTCAGCCACTCCTCCAGGTACGCGAGAATGAGGACAAAATGGGTGGAGGAAAAGGGAAGGCGTAGTGGCAGGGGCAGGGAGGGTGGGCAGGAGTGTGGGGATAAGCGGGGCGGGGTGCTCCAACGGAGTCTGCGCTAATTCGCGGTAGGCGGCAGGACCTCTGCGGTCGGCTGGGCGGCCGTCCGAGAGTTAATTAACTCCAGACACCCGGCTCTTCTTCGAATGTGATCGAACTCAATGAAAAGGCTTTCCTTAATCTTCCACGTCATGAGTATCAAATTGGTTGTCACCGGCGGGCAGCTGCTTTATCTTTTCTTCTTCGCATTTTCCTTCATTGCCTCAGAGAATTGAGTTGTTCGGACGGCAGGAACTCATTCGCCACGTTCCGTTTAGTCGCGAAGCACCTACACACTTGCGGATATTGAAAGAAAACAAAACACTAATTTAACATCGTTCTAAATTTGTGGAGTTGGACTGCGATCCTAGAGAAAAGAGAAAAGACTTGTGCAGCTACGAATGGAAATTCTGTGTTCGAAATTTCGTTTAATGCATAAATCACACGAAGTAAATCCGTTGAAAGGGAAGATTTTACCACTACTAGATTTAAAAACTTTGATTTGAATTGCAATGTGAAGTACTTTACTTTTACTTGTCTTCGAATAAAATGTATACTCTCCCGTTATTCAGTCGGGGCAGGAAATGCGTGGCATATGTTTTCTAGAGACAGAGTAAGTTGCATTAAAGCTAGTAATTTAGCACAGCATTAAGCATTATTGGATTATAGCTGGGTGGAACCCAGAGGCATTGTTCACAGTCGTGGTAAGCTGCACCACCTGTGCCCCCTCGATAGCACGCAATGAGACCGCTGTGTACGAAACTTCTACTGTGAAAGTATTTGTGCACCAAAGGACTTCTACAAAAAAAAGTTTTAATTAGCTTACGTGTAATGAAAAGTAAAAAAAAAACACCTGTCTTTCATCTCAAGAAAATACGTTGTATTTGCTTTCGCCGGTAAAAATAACATATTTCCAAAACTCACTCGTTTTATTTACTTGTTTTTTTGCAAACTCTAACCTTTTTCTGTTCACTTCATTCCTATAATATTTTCTTTTAGCTACTCTTCCATGATAGCCACTTTGGCTCAAAAAATTTCGCACAGTACTCTCACATACATTTCTCTACAATTCATTTTCAAGGTCTATTTTTATTAGATTTTCCGTACATTTATATCAATATTATTATGAAAATATGAATTGATTATAAGTTACTTATTGCATAATAGTTACAATCACTGTCCAAAATGCACTGGTGTACTAATACATTTTACACTCACTGTAGGCAGCCCGAACGATTCTTGTAGCAGTACTAGTTAACAACAGTGAATAACTCATTGCAAGGTGTACACATCTATGAAAGAACTTTTCAGCTTATGAATTCCGCTTCTGAAAACATCAAAGAAACTAAAAATAAGTGTTTTCCTCTACAAATTTAACTTCAAAGTTACTCCATGTTTCTATCTTTCAAGTAGTAAATGGTCGCGAAATGTGAAGGACGAAGAATATATTTTTCAATTATCATGGACGATTACTCACTTACCGACATGTCCGAAATTTGTATGTAAATGGTTATTTTTCACCAATGTTCATAATAAACAAATAGTTGTAAGAAAGCTTGCTTTTAACGGGATACGAATTAAAATGCTACTGAATAGCCATCTATCGCCGCCCAAAGTACATTGTTTAAAAATTTTTCTCACTTTTTCAGTTTACTAATAATAGAACCGAAATATTACTTCAAGAATATTAAGGACGAGTAAAACCTCGACTTAATGACAATTTTCATAGAAACATTGGGAGTCGTTTCTACGAAAATGGTGTTTAAGCCTTACTGTAAATGAGAAATTTGAAGCTCTTTCACACAGAACATTTTAGAGTTTCCGAAAAACTTCATTGGACGTCATTTGAAGCACTTTCACTCACAAATGCAATACTGTTTACAAATTGCTGGAAATGAGAATATTAACTGCATCAGAGACATTTAATAAAAGTAATAAGAAAAATACATCTGTGCACTTTTTGAAAAAACAACAAATATACCCCAAAATAAACTTTACGTCATATTAAACTGTAAAACTAGCACTATCCGTTGGAAAAATCTGAAGACAAAAATTAGTCATTTTTGTTAAATTGGTATTTCAGCGTTTCTGAAAATGCAGAATTTCGAGCTCATTTTATAGAAAACTGTTAAGTTTTCGAGGTACTGTATATGACATTATTTAAAGCACGTGTTCTCGTAAATACACTTATGTGAACAAATCGTTGCTGTTCTAAATATTAACGACGTGAGGGACAAATCAATAAATTACTTTTTTTTTTATTTTATTTTATTTTATGTCGCATCAACTACAAAAAGGTTATTAGCGACAACTACAAAATAACATTAATATTTTTGTGCATAGGAAGTTATGACATTTATAGGAACATTCACATTACATTATTAAAGTTTATACACATGTCTTATATATCCCCGTACAATTTTATGCTTTTCAAAAACTTGAGAAACCGATTGCATTGATCTTTGTCCTTTAGTACACTTGACATGTCGTTCTCAACTCCATGTCTCGTCCGGTCAGTCTCAAACCTGGGGCACAGAAATAGATGATTAACAAACATAGAAACATTACACATATTACACATAACAGCTGTTTCTCCTGTCATCAGATGGGCATGTGTGAGCTTGGTGTGACCTATTCTGCATCTGGTTAACACAACCTGGTCAGCTCTGCAGAAGAATGTGGCTGGATTGTAGTCATCATATTCACATATACTTCTTAATTTACATTGGGCGTTGTTATTCCATTCCTGTCTGTCCAATTCTTGTAATTTTCTTTTGATGTTGGCGTGATAGTCCTGTGGTATTATGGGAAGGTTACTTCTTTCATCAAGTTGTGACGCCTCTTTTGCAGATCTGTCTGCCAGCTCATTCTCCGTGATACCCACATGAGCCGGGATCCATCCAAAAACTATGTCTTTACCTTTAAAGTTCAAGTTTCTTATCATACTAACAATGTCTAAAGCTAGCGGGTTTCCTGAATAAAAGACATTTCCAATAGTCGACAGAGCCAATTTGGAGTCTGTTACTATCAAAAATTTACGTTCATTGTCTTCGAGAATGTAGTCTAGTGCTGTGATGATGGCATATAATTCGCTGGACAGGACTGAGTACTTGTCGGGCAGTTTGGTTGGTATTACTCTCGTTGACGTTACAGCGGCACATCCCACCAAGTTGCTACTTTTCGAGCCATCTGTGTATATTTTGTTGTAGTTCTCATATTTGGCAATTTCTTCTCCTATTCTGGCTCTTATCTCTTGGTTGTGAATTTTTGACTTCTTAGGATTGTTTGTCAGCTCCTCAGCTTTAATGTCCTGCATGGTCCATGGTGCTTAGTCAGTGATACTGATGGGTTTAAGAGGGGGAATCTTTTCTGATATTGTGCTTAGTATTTGCATAGCCCGTACAGTGATTGGTTTTGGTAGTTTCTTTTTGAAACATAATTTCTTCCTATGTCTGTATGTAAGCTGGTAAATTTGGTTCACAGGGTTGCCACAGTTAGCTGTAACTTTGATTATATATCCTACAATTAGATTTCTTCTTCTTTTATCCAGGGGTGGTAAATTAGCTTCCTGTAACATGCTTATCACCGGACTTGTTCTATATGCTCCGCATATAAGCCTGGCACCAGTGTTATTGATAGGATCGAGTATTCTTTTAATATTCTTATTTGCAGCATCGTAGAATATGCTGCCATAATCCATTTTAGCCCTGATCAACGCCTGATATGTTCTTCTAAGCACAGTATAATCGGCCCCCCACGCCGAATGGCTTATGATTTTCATCAAGTTTAGCCTTTTCGTGCATTCCACTTTCAGGCTTTTAATATGAGGTATCCAGGATAGTCTTTCGTCAAGTGTCAGGCCTAAGACTTTTAAGGTTTTACATTGTTTAATCTTGTGTTCACCAATATTCAGGGATAGAGTCTTCTCAGTGGATCGTTTCCTGGAGAAAATTATGAATGTGGATTTCGTCTTGGATAATTTTAGACCAACTTCAGTGGAGAACTGCAGGATGGTGTCTAAGATGTTTTGCGCTATAACTGCTATGGAAGTCAGATGTTTACCAGTGATGCATATATTACAGTCATCCGCATACATGCTTACTATCGAGGGAGGTTTGATTTTGGTCTGCAGTTCATTTATTATCAACAAAAACAAGGTCACACTAAGCACAGAGCCCTGCGGTACTCCATTTGTCAGCATATATCTCTCTGATAAGACTCCTCTTACTCTGACATTAATGTAACGTTCTTTAACGAAGTTATGCACGAACTTAGCTATGTTGCCTTTAATTCCATGTTTCGTTATTATGTCCATAATACGCCGTCGCCAAACCATCTCATATGCCTTTTCGATGTCGAGGCTTAGTACCACTGTGAACATGTTATTGGCGAATCCATTGTAGATGCTGTTCTTAATTATTGCAATGCTGTCTAAGGCAGATCGGTTCTTGCGAAAACCACTTTGATGAGGCGATATTAGCTGATGTTTTTCTAGGTACCATTTAAGTCTGTAGTTCACTACCTTCTCAAGTAATTTACACAGACAACACGTTAGGGCAATATGCCTGTAGCTGTCTATTAAAAATTGGTCCTTACCAGGATTGTGAATTGGAACAATAACCGCTTCTGACCATTTTTGTGGGAATACATTGTTTAAATATAGATAATTGTAAATGTCTAAAAGAACACTGATAGCTTCTTCAGGGAGCATCCGGATAAATATGTTAGGTATTCCGTCGGGACCGGCGCTTGTGTCTTTTAGTTGACGTATATTGACCTTAAGTTCTCGGAGCGTAATGGGTACATTCAGTTGTATGGAATCATCTATTTCATCTTCTTCTACTTCCAGATTTACGGGAGATTTCTCAGTTTCTTCTTTATGTTTCGTGAAGCTATCCGCAAGGTTCGCATCACTAGAATTGGAGGCGAAAAACTTTCCAAAGCTATTTGCAATATCGCACGGGTCATGAATGAATTGTCCGTCTGGCGTATACATAGACTTCGGGTAATTTGTTCTGAATTTTCCATCGATAGCGTTTATTTTCTTCCAAGCCTCCGTGTAGTTCAGTTTACTGTTTAAGGATGAAATGTATTCCTTCCAGCAGATCCTTTTAGATTGTTTTATGATTCTTCTTGCCCTGGCTCGTGCTGATTTAAACTTGAATTGATTTTCATTTGTGTTATGTTTCTTAAATACATTAAACCAGTGCTTGTAATTCTTAACCGCTTCTTCACATTCCTTTGTCCACCAAGGTAGTTTCTTCTTACTTTTAGTATTTTTTGTTTTGGGTATAGTCACATCCGCTGTCGACAGTATAAGTTCTGTAAAGTTGTTCACAATATCGTTTATTTGCACTGAATCATCGATGTTCAATTTCTTAAGGTTCTGAACTTTGCTCGCAATGATGTCTTGGTACGACTTCCAGTTGGCCTTTTTAAATATCCATCTGGGCATATAGATGTCCTCAGGAATAATCGAATTATCATCCATTTTAGATATCTGGCCAAAGTTGGAGTGCAGATGCTTAGGTCGATGCAAGATGAGTTGCCGCTACCCGCATTGAAGTATGTAGATTTTCTGCAATCGTTCAAAACTATAAGATCTTCATTGTTCGCAAATTCACCAACAATTTTCCCTCTACGATCAGTTCTGGTTGATCCCCAAATCAAGTTGTGGCTATTAAAATCGCCGACTATCAGTACCGGGCCAGATATTTGTGAATATAAGTTGTCTAGGTGGCGAGATTCTAGCTGAAACGCATTAGGAATGTATACGTTACACAGATGAAAGCTACTACCGCCAATATGCAGCCGTATCACACATACTTCTAAGTCACTTGTAATAACGCATTCACTGCACTTGATCGACGTATGAACATAGATCGCAACACCGCCACTGGCATTTCCACATATCACTCTGTTTTTATAAAAACATTGATAACCTTTTATATTAAAATAATAATTATTTTTGAAATTGGTTTCTTGGATACACAGTATATCATAGTTTTCGTCTTTTAGAATCTTCTGAAGAAATTCATATCTAGTGAAAAAACCGTTCACATTCCATTGTAAAATTCTTATCTTCATATTTGAAGATCTTCGCTTGTTAGTTCGTCGTTGTCAGACGATTCCTTTGAAGAATCTGAGATGACTGGGTTCTTAAGTTTCTTCATAATTCTCGTAAATCTTGATTTTATTCCTCTGTCTGACAGTAATGGATATATTTCTTTGAGCATTTCAATTAGCTTGCCTGTCTCTTTGGTGTAACTAAGAGATATTTGAAGAGGGTTACTTAAGCCATAAGTATTTTCCAGAAAGTCTTTTAGTTGCTCGTACGTTAGTACATTGTTGGATTCTTCTATTCTTTCTTTCGCTGGGGCTAGTTGCTCCACTATGCTTTTCTTGTTGCAGACACTACTAACGGTGTTCTCCCTGGATACCTTCCTTTTCTTTTTCTTAGTTTGTTTTGCCGAACCGTTAATTTTTCCTTGGGGACGGTTGAATTGTTCTTCCTGAAGTTCACTTGAATTGTTGCTGGGAATACTTGTGATCTGTGATAAGGCTCTCTTAACAGGCTTGCCTTGGAGAAGTGGGGGAAATTCATGGTAACTAGGAACCTTATCTCTTTGTTCGTTGTCAGCGGCTACATTGTTATCAATTATGTCTTCCGATTGGTTGAGGTTAATGTCTCCTACATTTTTACAGTTTTTGGCAATATGAACTTCTTCCTTGCAGTGAAAGCACTTAATGATACCGCTTGACATGTAAATCCAGTTTCTTTCTCCTTTGTATGTGATCAGTATAGCTTCAGGTATCAAACTTAATGAGTCTTCCGGCACGAACACCTGTCTTCGGAAACTTAAGATATGAGTGAACTGTTCTTTACCAAAACCAGCTCTGAGAAACGACACTTGAGAACTGCGTTTCACTTTTAATTTATCTAGTTCATCTTCAATTACTGCATTAGGAATCATAGGATAAACATTTGAAATTACGATACGTTTCTGTCTACTCACAAGAGACCGAATATTTTGGGAGGAGCCCTCAATATTAATAGTCTTGTACTTCTCTGTTAATTCATCCACTAACTGCTTACTGCTCAAAAATACACACACTCTGTTATTTGAAATTTTTGAAGCATACGTGATGTGACTAGGCGGAACAATCGATGCTAAAGCTTCTACGTACCTTTCGAGGGGTGTGCTGTGGTCTTTGCCTTCAATTATAATACCTTGTTCCTTCTCCGGGTACATGGCATTGAGAACGACTCTGTTGTAACTTGGACGGCCGGTGTGGTTTCCTTCAACGGGCTGGCTCCTGTAGTCAGAGGCCTGCCCTCGGGTAGCAGCTTCGGCATCCGCCATTTATTTTCTGTTCCCCATTCACAATGAGAAACAGGTCGATCGTAATCAGAACAGTTATATGCACTGAAGTAGACTGCTTACTTTACACTGACACTTTAACTTCTTGAGTTCGATGAAAACACGTAAACGAGTCACAGACCGCGAGGCTCTACTGAGCGGGGCACACGATGTTGCCTCGACCACTGCTGCCGAGCGAATGAAATTACATTTTTGTAATTTTTGAAAAAAAACACAAAAGAATAGAGCAATATGACGTTTATGGTATCTCACAGAGTCCATTTAGCCCTATCTTTACCAACAGTTTAAAGAAAAAATTTGGAGCCGTTTTTGAAAATATCGTTTTTTAGTTATATTTTAAAATTACACAAATTGCGCGCAATATTGCGTGAAAATTACTAAACTTTTCAAACAATGTACATGACCTAAATGAAAAAAATAATTATGTACAACAAATTTCATATGAAGAGAAAAAAATTTAGTTGTAGGAAGTCCTCGAATAAAATTCAAACTTTTGCAATTATCAAAAATTCTGAGTAAATTGTGAAAATCAAATCTATTTCACCTTTATAAACGTATTTTACTCCATTCTTACACGAAATTTAAAGAACAAATTTGAAGCCTTTTTGGAGAAAATTTTGAAAATGACCCTGGGGCTTCATATAAAGTGTTCTCAAATTTTAAAGAAAGCTTATCAAAACCGCAGCGCCTCGAGTCGAGCCAGATCTACTAAGGAATATCCATTTTCGAAAACATACTAAGAATGGTTTAGGCGGTAGTGGTGTTCACGGACGGACATACAGACGCTTTGAAAGAAACACTTTTTCGTAATCAGGGCCCCCAAAATGTGTATTTCCGTTGAAATCTCGAAATCGATTTTCAGCAGCATTACGTAAGTTTCTCTATACTACGTGTATTATAACAATGTTAGATAAATTTATTTAAGCTGCAATTGGGTATAACCAGCTAAGGCAGCTAATTACATAAATATGGTAATATAACTAACACTCAATTTACATAATAATAATAATAATAATAATAATAATAATAATAATAATAAAATTAATATAAAAATGACTCATAAAACATTAAATTATACTAAGATAAAGAAACTTCTATAATCTAACTCCGCAATAAATATTTGCACAATTAAGACCACACTGCACTGTCACTACACTGCACTTCACTTCACTGCAACCCTTAAATCACTTCCTTCGTCATTTCTCTTCTCTACACTGCACGGCACCTCACTTAACAATACAAAACTTTTGCATATCTAAATAACCTACTATTCTCAATTAAGTCCCTCATTTACTAAGGAATACCCTAAATTAATTTCCTAAATTGTTGAACGCTTCCAGTAAACGGTTCAAAGGTTTTTGCAGGCAATCTGTTCCATTCCGTTATTGTTCGATTTGTGAGAGAAAATTTTCCGACATCCGTTCTATGCGGTTTTAAATTTATTTTGTGCCTGTGATCCTTTCTACTGATGTACGTAGGAATGCTTAGCCGCCGATTAATTTCTTTTCAAGCTGGATGACCACTATAAGCTTTACACAAAGCGCAGAATCTTGCTACTGATCGCCTGTATTCGAGTTAATCCCACCCTATCATTTTCTTGTCTCGGAAAGTAAATTTAACTGCCCTACTCTGAATACTTTCCAAATTTTTACACTGCATAATTTTGTGCCTATCTCAAAAAATTGTTCCATATTCCGTTATTGAACAAGCTATAAATACGCAAATCCCTTCGCGTTTATTGTACTCTTTTTTCAGATGCGCATTGCTAAGTCAAGACTTCTCCAGGATTTCCCTACAACGAAATCTATGTGACTTTTCCAGCTTAATTTACTATCGAAATGAATTCCTAGGTACTTACACGAGGAAACTCGCAGAATAATGTCGTTACTTAAACGATCATTTTTTTTCCGCTGTAATTATGAATCCTGCCAAAAGTGATGGATTTGCTTTTAGAGTTATTTATGGACATTTTATTATTTTCCTCCATGAAAAATAACGCATCAAGATCCCATTGCAACATTTCTTTATCTCTTTCGAATTCATACTACGATATATTATGCAATCGTCTGCAAATAGCCCAACATTTGAGATTAAGTGCGCTGCCAGATCATTGACAAACGCTAGAAATAGCAGCGGTCCAATGACACTGCCTTCCGGTATTCCTGACTTAACGCTTGCTCCGAAAGATAACTCTTGCCCAATTCGGACTTTCTGTTTTCTCTCGCGCAAAAACTCGCTGATCCACGCCAACACGCTGGGATCGATGTGTGAATTCATTACTTTCTGAACAAACCGATCGTGAGGAACGACATCGAATGCTTTGGCCAAATCTATAACTATTGCGTCTGTATTCCCGCGTCAATTTCATCTGCCAGATCCTTACTACGTACATACATACGTATACGAGAAAATAACAAGTGCTGGAAACGGTTTCTCGTACAAATAGGTGTTTGAAATATGTAGATACAATCGCAGCGCTAGCTGTGATACATTGGAACACAGTTTGTGTTACTTAACCCAAAACGATGATTTGTCCATTTTTCAGAAAAAAACTTGGCAGCAGAATCATATTTTTATTTCCAAAGCTTGTTCTTGAGTGCTTCGGGTAGGGAATCTATGTTGACACTGAAAGGATACGTCGGTAATCTGTAAATGTTGTCATCAGAAGTGGTAAAAAAGTATCTGTTGAATTCTTCGATGAGATGCTCTAAATGGTTTGATATTTGGTTTCTTATATATGCTCATTCAAAAAACACCTCAAAGCGTTTTTTTTTAGACTGATACTAGTTTGGTAAAACAAATAACTGTCGGGTGCGCCAATTTCTTACGCCCCCAAAGCAGCTTCTCAATATGTGTTGATGGTATCACGATTTGTAACTATATTTGACTCTACACCCTGCAATTCTAGGTTAAGGTTCTTCAGCGAGTCAAAGAAATCTGACATATAAATCAACATTACTTAAACACTAGTTTTTTTTTAAATTCCAGGCTTAGTGCGTTTTGTTTTTGATTTTCCAAAATGGTTATTACTTCATCTTGGAGCTCAAATAACCTGGCCAACATATTTCTTGTAGAGATCCAGTATACTTCCGTATGAAATAAGTATTCTGTGATCTGTTCCTCAATCTTCGCAAAACGTTTTAAAAAGTCGAGTATTTAAAGCGCCGTTTTTATGTAATTAACGACTTTAATTTATAATTTTAAGACATCATGAAGTTCGTTTGTAAGCGCTTTGGCTGCCAAGGCCTGACGGTGTATGAAACAATGAAACGCAGTCGCAGCAACATTTTTCTTTTACCAATTGCACAAAGCCGAGTACTAAGCATTAAAGGAGCGAAATCTGTGCATACACCAATTAATTTTTCCCATGAAAGTTCTTATTTCTCAGACTGCTTTCGTCACATCAACAGCCTTTGCAGTTGTTGCCAACTCTGTTGAAAACGGTTCCTCGATTCTCACTCTTGTTAACACATTTCTGCCGGCTCGGACAATGGACTATTCATTTCCCGCCCAGCTGGGTGCTCTTTGGCGTGAGCTATTAATTTCCCGCCCAGTTTAGGCGCTCCATGGTGTTTGCAATGAATTATGGGGGGCAGAATATGACTTTCGCGCGTCCCTCCCAGCATTTCCCGCTATTTGAAGATAGTCGCCGGTCGCTGGCTCGCCCAAGCGGCAAGTATTCTTGGGTTTTTCTAACGAGGCATCTGAGGGTAGTATCTCCAAGATGGAATATGGCACGGCTTTTCGTGTCTTACTCGGTCGTGCCGCTAGAGTCACTTGATCTGCAGCACTATGATCATCTTGATACACTCACGATCATGCGACATCTTGCGACAGGGCTGAGAAAGACGCAAAAAGTCGTATCATATTCCATCTTGAAGATACTACCCTCAGATGCCACGTTAGAAATATCCAAGTATAGGCTGCTTCGCGTCGCCACCTCCACCCTCTTTACCACCATTCGCCGTGGAGAAGGGGCTCGCCGCCGCCACCAGCCGCCCAGCCCATTGGAGACACGGGAGTTGCGGTGTGTGGGTGGAGAGGCATTTCGTACGTCTCGAGAGACGGCCGGCCAGCTGGCATTTTGGTGTGGGCTGATAAGGCAAGGCGAGCCGAACCGAGGCGAGGATGCACTGGGCTAACCCCGTAGTGAAAATCCTCACCACGAATTGAACGAGCAGGGGAGTGACGGCATGGCGCTCTACGGCTAAATGCCACAGACAGAGATTTGTATTTTTTAAACTATATTTTCGTAATCGTTCTACGACTCGACTGCCAATGTAATTAGTGTAGAGGATAGCTAATAGTTTTGATATGTATAAAAGCAAGAGTTGAAATTGATGTTCAATGTGTTATCTCAAACCTTTGTTACTATTATTCTTTGTAAAGTCTGGACAGAAACTAGGGAAGTAGAATAGCAGTTTTCGTTTTGTGGAGCAGCCAATGAAATATTTCTTCTGTAAATAAATGCGCCGTTTGTTCCCGTTGAAAATATGTTCCTATTCCTTTGTGTTTGCTTTCTCGTCAAAGGTTTGAAACTTGTTAGAAGTTCTCCCTTTTCTTAACACTCTTCCGTTTTCAATATATCAAACATAAACTATTAACTAAGAACATTGTGCAATGTCTGTAATTCCGTCCATGTGTATTGCAAAAAATGTGATTGATTTCATCAACTATTTAATTTTTGATGTCTTCGGCCACCTCGTCAATGAGACGTTTCACAGTATTGACAGAAAACGGTATTTGTGATAGATTGTTTCTACTGTCCGTTCCAAGAACAATAACAGTTGTCTCCAACAGACATAGTTTAACAAGCGTCTTTCCAATCATGTGACTTTTCTTTTGCCTAACAATAAGAAGTGACAGTTCATATGAAGCTTCCAGCACTTTTTTAGATCAATGAAAAACAAATACAGTACTATCCAACCTCATGCACTTTAAATTTTCAGAGTATGCGGAAAAAAGTCCTTTGGTCTGTCCTCAACAGAAACATATTTTGTTAACAAATGTCGTTCAAGATGACTGGGTCTCTTGGCATCATTGCTCAATACTTCATAGCAAATACTACACGAAGGATGTTCGACGCCATCCTTAAGCTTACAAATAAGCTAATATAGCATTTAATTTAAACATCGTTATACTTGCGTTTTTTCTGAGCTCATCATGAACCATATCTTGTGTCACAAAATGCATCATGCTACATGACAACTATGACAATAAAATTAAAATCTTCCTGACGCGCCAAGTCCTAGAGAATTTTTGGATTCACACAGTTTGATAGGTCCTGCGCCCGCCCCTTGTCTAGGCTCTATGCCTTCCTTGAAATTATTTAGTATATATTGTGGCAAGCGCAAATTTCCACTGGTCGGTAGAATAAAAGAAATTGATTTCTAAAACGATGTAATTTTCTACAATTAGTATTTTTTTTCGGAAAATGAAATAATTTAGTAATTTGAACTCACTAACTGTTGATTTAATATTGCATCTTAATTAATGCGTAACTACATAATTAAATATAATGAATAGGAATTAAATTCACTTAATCGTTATACTTCTAAATTTCCACTTTATCGAGAATGCTGTTTCCCTTATCAGACTCTTTTCTATATCCGGAACTGGTTGCACAGGTTTGTCAGTGAGTACAAAATTACAGCAAGATAACTCTCTCCCTGGCCTCCAGGCGAATGCTTATCTCGCAACTTTTGAAGCCCCTCAGAATTCGTTTTCCCCTTTTCACACCTTACTTCGCTACTAGCGTTCTATCGTAAATACTTTCCATCAACCCCGTCCAAGACACGCAAATAAAGCGTTAGAAGCAATGAAGAAGTTTCTTTCTCAGACACAATGAAGTCTCAGACACACAAATAAAGCGTTAGAAGCAATGAAGAAGCTTCTTTCTTAGACACAATGAAGTCTCAGACACACAGAAATTTCTCAGACACACAAAGTCTTTATTACAATGAGGAAATTTTGATTTTGTCTGAAAAATGCAAATATTTCATTGTGTTATTAGGCCTGTTTTTGTAGTGGAATTACCGAATGATATCTCACACATCTTTTGCCGTCCATTGATACGAGTAGAAAATTTTAAAAAAAATGGGTCCGAGTTTGAGAAAACAATTGTTCAAAAATTGCTTTCATTTTACGCACAATTATGCGATAACTGCTCACATTTTCGAAAATCTTTAGTACACTACTTTATTTCAAGATCTCTCTTTGAAACATATGTTTTTATTCAAAAAACTCTACCGTTAATATTTATAAAAAAAATTAAAACATTTTTAATTTTCGAAAACTCTAAGACAGTTCATTTTCACAAAGTGTTAGAGGAAGTAATTTACTATTCAAAGGAACCAGTTTTTCTATTGAAGGTTTGCCGTGTTCCGGCACACGCATACATTATTTTCTCTCCTTGCGAAGTAAGGGTGAGGAAGTAAAAATGTGCATTGTCCATTTTATTATTTGATCGAATAATAACGTTGTATGATGTTAAATGATACTCAACTTGACTAACTAATATAAATGTTAAATATGTGTAAATACAATTCTTGTTAATTGTATTGGAGGTCACTAATGACCATTCCTTGTTGAAAATCGTTCTAAAATAAGTAAATAAATTTATATTGAAATGTATATTACTCCAAAAAAGATTTTCAACGGAAAAATTTTATATTGCATCAGGCATACCTTGCAGAATAACGAAATGCTAGAAAGAAAATTGTGACTCACATTTCTATTTAATCAAAAATGTATAGGTTAGTTTACCCGTTAGCCAACAATATACGATTACTGTAAAAATCTAAGAATGTAATTTACATCGTTGTTGTGACCATGTTTAAAATGTTTCTTTTTGTCTCTCTCCAATGTTCCATATTACATTTGTGAAAAATCTTGCCATGACATAGAAAAATATATTTATCAAATTGAGAAACAAATTGAGAAAAGAACTTCAATTACCACATTTGAATATGCCTGTGCAATTTGTGTACCACATTCCCTACCATTTCAATTTATTTTGACTCTTCTCGCCCAGTGTGAATGGTTGTTTACTATCAGACGCATAAATATGTCACTTCACTTGGTAGAACGTCTAAAAGCCTTTAGAGAAACGCAAGCGCATGTTTCAATACGATGTTCTGTTTAAAAGACAGGGAAGACTAATTACTTCCTACAACCAGCACACTGAATATACTCTTCCTCCTTTCCGTGTTAATTTAGTTAAATATTCTCGCCTGTCATTTATCCGTTCCGAACTTTGTTTGAGTATTTATTTGGACGCAAAAAGCGGAATAGACCTGCGTAAACACGGGCGCGGTACGACGGACGAGGGCCGAGAATCCACGTGGGTGAAGGGGATGGGCGAGGGAGAGTGGGAAGGGGGAGCCGAGGCCAGCGGGCGCGCGCAACAAGTGCCCACGGCCTCACTTCGCCCCGCCGCGGGCGCCACTTGCTTCCAACTTCCATTCGCATCGGACCGGTTGCATTCCCCGAGGCCGGGCGGGGTTATTGCGATTGCTAAAATCTGTTCCTATAAAGTGCTTGGCTAAAGCATATAAGGAGAACCCGAAGAAAGGCTCTTAAAGTAAGTTTTTAGGTTCATCCCTTATGGTGAGAGAGACATTGGAGGATCACGACAGGGGTTCTCTTCTCGCGAACGGAATAGGTGAAATTATCTAATCTGTGATTGGGAAAGAAGAAAAATAAGACGCTGTCACTTTTACAAACATTCCTATTTTGTGGGTGTCATTTACATTTTTCAAAACTAATTTTTAAAAAAAATTATTTCGGTGTATCCGTGTAGAGACGAGGTTAAACTTCTTTACAGGTTTCAAGTCGGAAAGAGTTTACACAAATGAATTAACTCACGAAAAACACTAACTACAAAACAAAACTTCTTTAACATTGTACAGTCTGGAGGCAAGTAAAAGCGTCAACGTAACCAATGGGAAACATGAGATGGAATCCACACTGGGAATATTATTAATGGTTAAATTCTTAAACACGTAGTATAAGAAAGTGTGGTAGGCTTCACTACTAGATTTTCTGGTGAAGTGTCTGGAACCGGAAACCAAACTGAAATTAGAGTTGTTATTGTATAAATATATTCAGAAATAATAAGTTATAATTCAATTATCTGTGAATATATCTTCTGGGGATAAACGAGGATGCGATATTTGTTTCCTGGAGGATTTTATTATGCAATTATTGAATTCCTCTAATAGTTGATTGTGTAGCATCGCCCCAAACAGGGCAAGCTTGTGAAACGTTGAGAGAAAAAATGGTGTAAGTCAAATTTGGAAGGTTTGAGTTAGATGCACTGGTAGGTGGTTTTTACATTGTTCCATCATGGGCTAAAATCGTGTGAGACAAACTTCAATATTTCTTTGCTATCACTCCGCACAATGCAGAAGTAGCCAACAAGTTGTTCCTACCGCTGCAAGCAATTGAGGTGTAAGTCACAGCTTCTTGGTTCTCCCAAGTAATAGCTTCTTGTTTATCTGTATCCATCACAGATAAAGCATCTAAGAAAAACTATTTAATCACTTTTTAGTGATACGTGCATAGCTCAAAATCTCTCTCACTTGAATGAAAACCGTGACAGACAAAGCCAATAATTTAAACATTATTGACCACTAATGTTGTAACAAAGTGAGTATTGCTGACTTACCCTTCACCAAAATGCTTATTCTTGGAGACGTAATGTAAAACTTGCAATAACAGTAAACAAACGTCTATTTTATTTATTGCGATATTAACTAATTATAATTTATATTGTATCAAATATCAAATCATAGTGTATAAATACATTGCGTACATTGTTCTATTATATTTTTAATTAATTTCACTCTATATCCATATTTTTCAAGCACATTACTATCGCAGACGAAAATTATGCATGCCAATTATTTGAATGTAAGTCATCAGAATGTAAGTCATCAAGATGTTTTCAGAAACGGTGTGCTCAAAAGAGGTGTAAGTAAACTAAATACTTAATTACCTCATTAAAAGGCTATGTTTCAGTCCAAAATATATGTATTAAATCAAAATAATATCTCCTTAACAGGTTCGTGACATTTTAGATCATTTATTTCTATGGATTATAGTTTTACAGTGTTTTTCATTTCTACGTCATTTTCCAGAAAGTATGTTTTTTTGACTTACACCACTTTTGTTCTCAACGGCTCATATATTAATAATATTCTTAAGGCAGTTTAAAAACGAATTGTGAGTGTTCGAAGCTGTGATTTAAGATTTATAAATGAATATAGATTAAAAAGTGCGACATTAGGTTTGTTCAGCGGATGGATGATGTGTTTCCTTGTGAGACCTTTTTTCGTTGGATTGAATTGAAGAAGCGGGCGAGTTTTCGATTGTAGTGCTTGGTTACTCTTTTCAGAAAAACATAATTGATCCTCATTTATCCACGTTTAACCGCCGGCGACATCTTGATAGATTTCGTGTTGATGGTCGATTTTTGATGGGCAGGGGGAACTGGGGCACATTGTTACACCTGCTTTGCTGCTCACATGGTCATTACAGGAAGCCAAAACAGCTCCAAAATAGGGCTCTAGAGTACCCAGCTACCTAGAGAAATTCCTGGCGAGATTGAGTAATTTCATGAAATTAGACGAGTGATTTAGCGTTTTGTCGGTCAAAATTTCAGTTATACAATTGCAGTGGTATTATACAGCTGTTACAGTATTTTCAATAGAAAAGAATACCCTCCGTGGTAAGCAAAAATACTCTTTGTCAGTTCCTCATTATTTTCTGTTAGGTAAATTATGAAGTGTTGGATGAAATATTCATATTATTCAAAATCGCTACTTGAGGCACAGTGATGCGTGTCAATGTGTCCCATGATAGCTGCAAACAACCTATATCCATTTTTAGTTCATTTTTCATTACTTTTTATTATTATTATTATTATTATTATTATTATTATTATTATTATTATTATTACCAGACACTCCTTAATCCAACCATTTCCCACCAACAATTTCCAATATTAGGTTTTATAAATAGGAAATAAATAATAAGAGAAAATAAGGCTTTTCGAAATGAGGAAAGTTAAAGAACAGTAACAAGATGCAGCACAGCGAAGGAATAGAGAGAAAGAACTGAAAACCCATAAATGCTGCTGGAGATAGAAGACACCACACCTTTGACAGGGTGAGAGTAAGAAGATGAAAGAATTATCTTCATCAAAATAATCTGAAACATCTTTAAGACAGTTGAGTGACTACATCAGATGATTTGAATATAAGATAAAGAATAATCAGTAGTAGATACTTTTGACCAAAATATTGTTGATGATGACTTTGTTATAGTGCGAATTGTCACTAAGAGACCGCTTGTTCACTTTGTAGGCCACGTTATAGGAAAAACTTATGGAAGTGACCATCTCGTCCGATTTATGAACGGAAAACTTGGTAACTTCGTCATTTTTGCTGACGAAGATAATGGTGGGGGTGATATGCCAGATATGACGAAGTTGCCACAGCCAACAATCGGACAAAGAACAGAAAGAACATCAGGCCTTTAATTTTGGTTTTTGTTGCTTTAACTTTCCTTACAAATAAATTGTGAGGAATTTGAAATTCTTAAAATAAACATAAGATCGTTATACGTTTCATTTTGATTTTGGTCGTTTTGACATTCCTTATAAATGCATTGTGGATAATTTGAATTTCCTTAAATAATATAAAATTGTTTTCTAATCCATTTCCATGAAAAATACGCAGTGGCAGTTATTTTTCCCCACTTTTAACGAACGTATCAAAGTGCTCCATGAGGTGCATCAATAAACCCCGGGGATGGGCCACACTGATAAAAATGTCGTTTTTACATGCAGAAATAGTACAAAAAACAATGATTGTGCCTGTTAATAACACACTACAATAGTTTTGCTGACATTGCATGGAAAAATGTCTTCAAATTTCTGTTTCCTGGACACCAAAACATTGTTAGAAATAAACGTAATAATGTGCCCCAGTTACCCGTACAGACAATATAGGATTGGCAAATGATATCGTAGTATCATATGCGTATAAATCTCCTTGTCGCTTTTGCACTCAGTGTATCAGCTTCGAAAAAACTGAATAGAATCGGTCTGAATTGAGTTAGGGAGAGAAATTGTTTATTTTCAAAGGTTCTCCCCTTCTGTCCGTATGTCGGTAGACAACACACACACATAAAGTAGTCAAAGGATTTTTTCGAGTATGGATATTTCCCGATTGATCTGACCGAACTCCTGGGAATTTGAAAAATATTCGTCGTCAGCTGATTATTAATTATAATTTCCAGTTGAATTGTGCAAAGCCCATGGAGTTTTAATTAACATGAGCTCCAGATTGTATATTTTTCCCGAATTTTGCTCCAATTTTTCCTTAAAAAACGTAACGAATTGTCAGTTCTTCGCTGTCAATTCTTTCAGCCCGCTCGTAAGATATACACGAGTATACACACACACACACCATGTTTACGTGCGCGCGCTCACACACACATACACACACACAATGTTCACTTATATCAATGTATACAGATTGAGCCGAGATAGACAACTTGAAAATGAATAAATAATAAAATAATAAAATTGTTACAATTTTTTGATTCGTTTAGAAATGTAATCATACATTAAATTTCATTCGAGTGAGAGACTTAATAAATATCTCTCGTGAATATAAATTACCAGATAAATTATACAGCAGTATCAACGTCGCCTTTGCCATCTGTAATGAATTGCGTGAGACATTGCATTTGTTCACAATGGTCAAGTCAACATGAAATTTGTCCCGCTATTTGATCAGATCCCCGAGCTTTGTTGTATTGGTTTCAGGTGAGTTAATAGATATTTATGTCACGAGTCCTCTAAACGAGTCTTTAAGGACGCAGCCGGAAGGTTAACTGCGAGGCGGAGCGATAGCGAAGCCGAGTAGTTAACCTTCCGGCTAAGTCCTTAAAGACTAATAGAGGACGAGTTACATACAATGATTTTTGTTATTTTAGTTTATCGCTTATTAAAAATAAACTTTTATCACTTTCACGAGTTCAGAATTGTCATTACTCTTGATTTTCTGTAGCAAGGGTTGGTGGTACTGGATGCTTTGCTTGTGATCAGACAGTTGAATGTTTTTTCTACTAATGCAAGCAGAATCTAAACCCGAGAGTCCATAGTGTTCATAGCAACGGCCGCTAAAATGATCGAGAGTCCATTAAAAATATTTTAGCGGCCGTTGCTATGGACGCGCTCTTAAAGCAGTATTTAGATGGTTGGTTGCTAAGGGGCTAAGTGCGTGTTTACTAAGGTAAATAACAAAAAATACTTTTCCGAATGTCGGTAGAGAGAAGAGAGAGAGAAAAGAGAGAGAGAGAGAGAGAGGGGAGAGAGAGAGAGAGAGAGAGAGAGAGAGAGAGAGAGAGCGCATTTGCAGAGTTGCGCACACACCACATGATTTGTCATAATCATGTTTTGTTTTTCTGATTCAAATTATCAATATCATCGTCTTTATGAAAATACGTCTTTTACATCATGTAAGTCTCAATTAATTTCACCGCATAGAGCCTGGTCAGGTTTGAAACATTTCGTTTGGTATCATTTTAATCCTTTTTGAGCAAGCGTGCCATTATCTGACAGTAAAAAGATGGAAATTTCCTATTGTTGCGCAAACATTTACGTTGTCGTGAGCTAGCAATGTGATGTGTTGCAATATTATTTTCGTAGCCATTACTGATGTTATCAACATATCGATCAACTATCACATACACATTTGACTTTAAATTCTTTTAGCCACAATACGGCTTTATCACAGACAGCAAAAATTATTCCAAGTACAATATTGTTTAGCAAATGATCAATTCATATGAACTATTTTTTTTTTGAGTAATGATTTCTGAAATTATTTTTCGTTTTTAGGTCAAAGCTCACAGAGAATTTTAGTGTTATAAACCCCTATACACTCGTATCAATGTTATCCATGTAGAAATAATCTGCAAAATTGTAGGAGATAAACCGTTTATAACTGCAAAAACATTAGATGTTCTTTTAATATTCCAATTTACATCAGCGTAAAGAAACAAATTATTTTATCTGATTTTCTCCCAATTAAATGTCTACTACGTTCATCTACGATCCCTGTTCAGCTTTCGTGCATCTGGATGGACTTTAACGAAGTTTCTATTTTGTAATTTGTAAACGTTTACCTTATACCTTGTTAGTATACGTTATTCAGCTCCTATCACATACCCTTCACTCTCAAAATTCTCTGTCTGCCATTAATTTGTTCTGGGCATTCGTAAGCATTTGGTATTGTGGATCGCCCAGAGCCGTGTTCCCAGCAAGAAGATACAAAATGAACATGGAACATCGCGGAGACCTTTTGAAATGAAACGTGTCACGACCACGTAACAAATATTTAAGGTTCAGAATCTTGAATCTATTCAAATTTACTTATTTTATAGAAATTATACGCTTTTGGAATCGGAAACAGAAAGGCCGTATTTTTGGCTCTCTCCGGTGTCTTAGTGCGGGCATGAACTCCAAAGGCGTCTGCCTATGGAACACAGGATTGTGGGGATCGGCGCATGGGGTTTGAGTTGTTCTTGCATTATATACTATCCTACTTGAGGGTTCTCTAGTACAGGAGTTACCAGAGGTCTCCAGAAAGAAAATGCAAGAAATGCACGCGAAAAAATTCAGGAAACGATCACTCTTGACATTGAGGCATTGCGTTATTGCTGTTGTAGCTCCCCGGACAACTCGAGCTCGCAAACTCTCCATTTTTCATTATGAAATATGGAGAAGGCAGTATAATATTCATAAAAACTGAGTTTTGTGGCAAAAAGTATGTGATGCTGTTAAAAGTAGCATTTGTAGAGTTGGTAAAAAAGAAATGCTTTTTATGTCTTATAATATTGACTAATTTGTAAAAGTCTGTTGAATAATGAACATTGGCATGAGTAGTAAGATATGTACTGATTATATGCTGCACTTATATCCATGCAGAACCTGAAAATGGCTGTAGCAATACTTTTTGTTGTGAGATCAGTTAGATCTATGGCCTAGACCAAAATCAAAGTGACGTTCAGAAACTGTTTCAGACGAATATTACGACGAGCAAACCACTCCATCATATTAAAAAAGTTCCAGATGAATATCACTTTGCACAAGTCTCTCATATTCATCACGTTCTTTTTAATTAATTCCCATATCCTCTAAAAGTACCTTTCATTCCGTATATGTAGAATATCCTGACTTTTGCAATGAAATATCTGTGTTTCAATTATGTTCGACTTTCTTTACGCAACGTCGATGCAACAAAACAACAGTGTATCGTCGTGTTTTGCAGAGGAAGAAAATGTAAGTAAGGTCGTTGGAATCAGTGTTAGAGTTGCCGGTGAGCAAAATCATTACTTTGAAATTGCAAGGTCAATTGTTCTGACATTCTCTGTGCAGCCAAGCATTATCACAAAGAGAAGCATCTGCACATAGGGAAGCTATGCTTATAGATGAATGTAGACTGAAAGTAGAACATATTTTAATTAGTTGGGTATTTCCACTACCTCTAGTACTGCATTTCTAAGATATTCTTCTAATTGAAATCATAGTATCTAATTGACATCAGTCTTCCAGGAATGGGTCTAGCTCTGTATTAAAAAAAGCAGACATTGTAACCAGGTTGAACACATCATATATTGAATTTCCTAGTCTGCAAACTCTTTGAATTGACTGCTGTTTGTCTCAACGTGTCGACGCTGCATCATCCTCAGCTATTATTCTGATAACATAAAAATCATTTTAAATTCCCTTCATTCTTTACTTTTCCACTTATCTTTTCATTTCTAGGCATCGTAACGTAGCTCCAGATTACTCTCCTATACTTCCAAAAATACAAGACAATGTTACGAAAAGTCATAAGGCAGGTTAAAATCATGAAACATGATGAGGATTTGAACTCAAATGATAAAACAAAAGCAATGTGGAATGCAGTAAAAAATAAGACCGCAATAACTAGATACATTGTAGAGACTGTTGTATTAAAAGATAATGATATAGAAATGAACGTTTCGGCAACAGAAGTCACTCTTTTCAACCAATGATTTTGAGAATTGCGATTGATCTCACGAAGGATCTAAAGCCAAAAACAATGAACATCAGATTTTCCAAAAATTCGACATGATGTTCGTTTTCGAAACTTATTCCTATGAAATTCTGAAAATAATCCGATTAAATAATAATTCAAATATAACTGTTCTGCGATTTTCTCAAAAATGACTAACTAAACGGTGGGAATACATTGTCAGCCAATGCAGGTGTCTATAATTATGACACTTGATGAGGTTATCATTTTCATGAGATGTCAGTATCAACAGCTCTTCCAAAAAATACACATACAATACATATGCTATGGTATTTTACAACAAATGGCCAGATGTTATTAAATGATTAAAATGAAAACACAAGTTTAAGTGATATTTTTCTGCTGCATAACGTTTCGAAACAAGTACACATTATACTGAACATCCAAAAGGAAAATAATATTTATTTTACTAATGATACTAATCACTAATTTAATGTACTTATTACAGTTTGTCCTGAATAATTCTAATGGGCGAAATGCCTGTAAAAAGTATTCAACGTCGGTTTGTGGTCAACGATCCTTATCTCATTCAGCTTTTCCGTCCAGTTTCACTGATCCTTTGAGAAAATTATAAGATGCCCCGTATTTGTTTCTGGACATAAATGTAGTTTCACAATCTCTGCAGCAAAGTGGGGAATGCACAATCGTTTTCCATGTGCTCGCGGCAGTAAGTCGATTCCTTCACGAAGTGCGCGATAAGCCAAAATTTGTAGCTGATAATTATCTATTAAAATCGGTACCTTTTATTATACGGGAGAGAATATCTTCATATCAATATTTGCCGGAAACGCTTCACTTGCATTCATAATTCAACTTACTATGTATATGTGTTAGTATAGGGATCCCAGGATCCATGAAAACGTGCTCAGATTGCATTTCGCTCTAGTACGTCGCACACAGTTTATTTTTAGACGTTGAATATATTTAATTAAACAAAGTTAATGTACAGTTAAATAAATAAATAAAATTTCATTAAAGGACGTTTTCAACATCCTGTGCGTATCCGCCCTTGACCTATGCTACTTTTTTGACACGTCAAATCGGTGTAAATCCGCCAAAAATTGACGGTGTGTTATATTACACGCTGACGTTCAAAGTTGCGTACCACTGTTTCATCTTTACTCTATTGAGCCATGACTATTTATTTGGATATTCGTTTTAGTTTTAAAGTTATTGGTAAATACTAAATCGAAACATCAACTTCCGCATAATTTCTCTACCGAACTAACGATGTTTTATGTGAAAAGTATTCATTCTTTATTGTGAAGAATTTGTCATAAACAGTCTTTTACCCGCGGCTTTTTCCCGCTAGTTTACTTTACAAACATCTGAAATACGCGCCACTGTTTTTATTGAACAAAGTTTTGATCAATTCAATGTAATCAACCAATCTGAATTTCACCTGCGCCGTTCATCCAATAAGGCGAAGAACACAAGGCTCACGGCAGCGCTGGGCTCGTGACTACGAAGTTCCCAATCGTTTCGGCCCCGCTGGCGATTCCCCAGCCTCCCCGTCCTCACTCCATTCCTCCTCACCGCCGCCCCTCTCCGGTGCCCGACGCCTGCGCGGGGGATGGGTTCGCACTACGGATTCACCAGGGCGGCGCGGCGCGGAGAGAGATATCCCGGAAGGAGAGCGGGGCCCGGAAGCGCAAGGAAGGGAGGGGAACGGGGCGGGCGGGGCAGGGGGAGGCGAGGCAGAAGCGTCGCGACCTGTCGTTGCGGTGGAAGCGCGCGAAGAGGGCAAGAAGAAGACTGTGATCGTTGGGTGGGGAGCCGCGGAGGGCGGGACGCTGGGGACGCGGCGACGGGAACGCAAGGCTGGAGATCCGGCAGCGCACATTGGGGGCGAGATCCCGAAAAGCTGGCCAAAATATGAAAACGTAATCCAAATTTAATGAAACATTGTAGACAATGGATTTGGGGCACGATGATTACGATTCCAATGTCAAAATTGCAAAAAAGCAAAATGGTGGATCCAATATGGCGGATTCAAAATTTAAAAAACGTCTAAAAATGTTTCAATTTCCATAAAAGTTTGTAAACAGGGTTTTATAGGTTAGCTGATTCTGATGAAAACATTGCATAAACACAAAATGGTGGATCCAACATTGCGGATTAAAAATGACAAATTCTTCTAAAAATGTTTCAATCATTAGAATCATTAAGCTGCACGAAATGTAGAATAGCAGCTAATACTTTTAATTCATATTTCAATAGTTAAATGTTAGAGAACGAACTTTTTACAAATTTCGTTGTGGAACTCTGTGGCACTTATGTATTCCACTTTCAATAAGAAAAATACAAATTAATTGTACCATTTTCAACATTAATTATTAATTAAGTAATTTTAACATGCTCTTTAAAAGTATTTGTAATACATATAAACATTGTACTCACCATCACGATTTTCGTCCATTTTAAATGACGAACATTGCTCAAAACCGAAAACTTTTACTCGTGTTCAAAGTATCGTCTGATTTACGATCTTCGTGTCGTGTAACAGCTACTCGCTCAACGGCCACGTTTCCAGTGATGCAGAACGTCACTGTGACGCCTTGGACCTTTTCTAACCGTGGAATTAGACACCCTGGGAACCAGTCTACTCAACTGCTTAGTTAAAATTCCCTGAATAAAGCCTTTTTTCGCCTTTTGGCCCGTCTTTCGGGACCTTGCCCCAATGTGCGGCGGCGAGGGAAGAGGAAAGAGGAGAGGGGAGAGGACGCGAAGCAGCTGGAGAAACGAGCCGGGTGCAGAGAGGCGCACGCGCCGCCTCGTCGCGTTTCGCCTCCTTGCACCCGGACGGATTGCCCCGGCGGGAGGTAAATATCACGTTCGCGCACAAGTATTCAATAAACAACCCGAGAAAGCTATTTCACTCATTTGGGTGTGTCAGAAGCAATCTTTCCGATCCGCTACCGGCGCAAATAGTGAGCGAAGGTGGCTGTGCGACGACGGCGGATGCGACGATGCGGGGGGGGAGCGGCGGCGGGGGCGGTGTCTCGCCTGACCTTTCCCCTTCGGCGCCACCAGCCGCTCGCGCCCCCTCTCCGTCGCCGTCCGAAGGAGCGGAGGAGGAAGACGAGGGCCGCTTGTTACGGCAGAGGTGACGGCTCGGGGAGGGCGAACCTGGGACGTGCGCCAATAAATGGACAATCGGGTCGGGGAACAAACGACGGTGGTGGGTAATTGGTTACCCACATGCATCGTATTTCCAAGCTCGTTGCCGCCGATTGCCCGCAGGTGAAGCAGCAGACACGGCCACCGCTGAGATGGCGGCCGTGCCGGGACGAGTCTGGGCGTTGTACACGATGGCCGCCGACATTTGTCACCAGTTGTTTCTTACATAATTTATGAGTTTTTATTTATTTATTTATTTACGTCAAAAGCAGTTAAAAACTGTGTATGACGTGCTATGGGGAGAAGTGAATATTGTTGTGTTGTAGTGAGTTGAACTAGATATCCCGCTGAGCATCTCAAATAAGTAGCAGTAGAGATTGGAGAATCAAATGAATGACGAAATAACGCGTAATTCACGATACCGCCTCTTGGAGATTAGTTTATATTACAATGGCCGACAAAGAAAGACAGAAGATGCAGCAGAACGAAACGAGTCTCTATTTTGTTGCTAAATCAAAAAATTATTGTTAATACACATTCAAAGAAACCTACACTACAATGGAAAACACTCTTTGTAGAGTTGTTCTAACGTAGCACATGCTCAAAATGTCCACCACTTCGATTCATAACTTCTTGCCAACGACACTGACGTTAGCGATAATCCTACGACACAAGTCTTCTGTGATGTTGGAAGAATTCTTCTGAGCTCCATTAACTGGTGTGGGCATTTTGGGATTTTTTCCCCTTTCGGTACTTCCAAAGAAAGGACTATTGGGAGGCCAAAAGTGTCCGTCTTTGGAACGACTTGGAAACCAGAGTGAAATGATCCACAGGTCAAAACGTTCATGTAAAAAATTCAAAATGATTATACAGTGTATGGATGGTTCTCTTGCAAGGCGCCCATCGTGTGTTAAAGTGTTGTCGAAAACACGTTTGAGTCACAACAACTTTTTGTTTCATGGAAGAGAAACACAGCCGCCGGTCGCTGCTGCACCGTCAGTCTTCCACAGTCAGCAATTGTTATATAAACTATTCTCCTAGCGGCGGCATCGTGTGGCAACTGCTGTTGAGATGATCAACGGGATATCTAGGGCGACTCATAAATTGGGTAAAAAACAAATGGTGACTCATTACGTGCGCCACCCTGCCTTACCCAAACCCGAACGCACGATGCATTTGAATGTCTGCTAAATAATACACGCTAGTAAAATTATACTAAGCCCCCGATGGTTCTAGACATGTGTAGATATCTCTATGAACTCATGGAGCATAAAAGAACCGCCCAAAATTGTTTTATTGCGAGAAACCCAACGCAACTTTTATTTTGAATTAATTACCTTGATTTGAATCATCCATCACAAACGCTTCAATCGATTTCCGTAACACTCTAAACTTTCTTTGCACTCTTACAATATAATTATCACTAAAGTAATTACATCGTTTTGTTCTCTCTGTAGTTATTGTGCAATCGTCACTAGAATTCTCTCAATATACTATAAATATTTGTTGAACGTGTTTGAACATATCGCAATTTGGGCGATCAGGTCCTGAACTGTGTGTTATATCGTGTAAAACATGCTAATATTGTGAGAGTAAACATTCTAATATTGCTCATTATTTATTGAAAAAATAGTAACGACAGGTCCGTGCAATTAAATCACTCAGAATATCGAGTAATAAATGTGTTTCTTCAAAGAATTTGTAATTCTTCTCGTATGACCATCAGTGCCACGGATGACTCTCGAACCTCGAGTTCACAACCGGTAATTACGTACACTGTATTCAAGATTCTTCTTCTTCGTCTTCTTCTTTTTCTCGGTGTCGTACACTTGAAGTGCGGCGGCTGCTCACAGGCGGCGTTCTCTCACTTCTTCAATCAGCTTTTCAAAGGTGTTGATACTTGTCCGTGTCTTGATATTCTGTGACCATGATTACTTTCTTCAACCTGGTGGGCGTTTGCCATCTATTCTGACTTTTAAAATGAGTTGTAGAAGTTCATATTTTTTTCTGTCATAATTTTCAAGTTTGAAATTCAACATACCTCAGTTTCGTATATAGATAAATTATTGTTGTTAAAAATTTAGAAATTACAGCCTATTATCAATAGTTAAGAAATTATTAAGGGATATATTTTTGCATCAGCATGATATTTTTTATTGAGAGCCTTTTATTCACTAATTTAATAGGTAATGATCAATTATCTATTTAATACATTTATTCAATCGGAAGAATAAAGTTGTAATTTCTGTTTACAGTCAACTTCTTCTTCAAAAAGCAAATGTTTGAATTTTTTAATTCATGGAGAAAAAGATTAAACAATCCTGATACTAATTATTAATCCTCCACACCACTAAAATGGCTAGAGATAACTATAATTTCTGACTTTTTTATGGAATGGTTTACTGCAAAAAATGTGCATTGGGCTGGCCTAATAAATATTTATTTCGAAATATTCAGATTTATAACGTTCAGGGGCATCACTTTAAACTTAGATCAGGTGCTCCTGTTTCACTTACGTTACGGGGACCGTGATGAATTTCACTGAGCACTGTATTTTAAATTTTGGTTCCTAAACAGAACAAATAATGTAAAACTGTGAGACTGTAAAACTGTGAGTAATGTAAAACAAATATTGTAAAACCTCAGAGAAAAAATAAAATTTTACTATTAGTGTAATAAACAATTATGAAGTGAGGCTTCCTCGGAAATGGCCGGCGTCGGTAGCCGAATTGCTTAACTATGCTCCCTAGGACACAGAGATTAAGGGACTCGAGGGACCGCGGTTTCCTGTGTGGGTGATCGCCTGGGTACCCAGGAGATTCTACGGCGCCCAGGCCCTACCCGAAGGGATTACAGGCAATGACTGACTACAACTGACGGTGACTAACTTAACGGAGGATTACTCCACTTCGGCACAAGCAAATGATTAAGAGAACATTGTTACGAAAAACGATAAGGTTTTTTTTAAATGCTTCTGTGAAATCACTAACAATACCCTTCTGAATAGATTACACTAAAAATTCTTAACATTGTTACATTATGTGAAAGTTGTATCATAAAAAGAAATACATTACTTTCACCGCCTCTTGGTTTTCTGTTTATCAACATATGCAACGTACTCTTTCTGTAACCAATTTTGTCCCCTTCAAGCTAATTATTCGACCTAAAACCGACATTTATAAAACTTAGCTAAAATAGAGCCTCAATGTATAAATATATGCGAAAACAAAACGTAGTTCCATATAAAGCTTTTTTCTTGAATGACTAGTCTCATGATCAATTCTGTTCACACAAAACAATCTTTCAGAAAATGTAGTTCAAATCTGAAGTCCTATATCTTCGAACATCATGAAAGCAACTCTGCATACACGAGTACTTGTTGATAGAAAAATATTAAATGTGGTCCGTGGAATTTTCTGGAAATGAGAAAGCATTAGGCCTGACTGATTGGTGAACTCAATTCACCAAACAACGCACCCACTTTAGGGATAAAGAATTACAGGTTTCTAAAGTCAGTATATTTTTTCAATTGGCATAATTACAAGTTCATCTTTTAATTTTGAAGGACAGAATGTATATTGACGTTTACTTGCAAACAAAACAACTCAATTCGCAAATTTTATATTCATGAAAAACTCCTGCACTCACTTCAATAACTTCAGAACTGTTTGAACACTAACTGAAGATTTTCTGTGCATGATCTGTAATGTTGTTCATGGGAACTTTGTAAGCGGAGTAAGGTAAAACAGATTTGGATTTGGTTGATGGCTTTTTATTTGCTCAATCTTTCTTTTTTAGATTATATATCACGTTTGGAGTCGTTTATTGTATTATTGATAGATGATATAAACATGAGGAATGATGAAGATAAGAGCCAATAATATAGACCTTTCCGTTTGATACTTTCGTTTGATCTATACAGGAAATCTCGAAAACGTATTGTTGAAATCTCTGCAAACTGCAGAATTCCTGAATATATTAAATGCCGAGCAGCTATCAAAATTAGGTAGTTAGGACTCAGAGATGAATACGGACCGAGGAAGTTGAACCCTTTGAAACGATATATCAAACTTCTCGGAAGCTGAGAGGAGGTGTTGGGAGACGAGATTAAAGGTGATGTATACATCTCATTCTGGCAGCTGCATTAATTTGAACACGAAATGACATGGTCGACGACTGCTAATGACATTTTAAACACCAAACTTACTTACTTGAAAATATGTAATTATACAAATAACTTTTATATTTGATAGCAATACCTGGAGCGAAATAGGGAATATCTCCGAGAATGTCATACCCACATTCTCGTCTCTCATCATGTCCTTGCACGACAAAGTTGTCCAATAAACATCCTTTTATCATCTCAATTTGCAATCCAATGCATTTTAAACATCTTAAGCAAGTGAGTGTTCATTTAACCCATTTAGTATTCAAGTGAAATTGGATTTTTGATTCCATACATTTTTCTAAGGATCATCAATTTATGCAAATAAAGAAATGTTTTTCCGAGAGTACTACATCAGGGCTGCACAAGTTCAAGGTTTCAGGCACTCATCCTTCAAACAACTGCGCGCCGCGGAGAAAGAGAAAGCAGAGCTTTTACGGCGCCATCCCACTTCACGCTTCTTCCAGATGGGGCTGCGTGATGCACTAGCGCGCCGAGGGCGCAGTGTTGAACATTGTGCTTACTACTGTGGTAATATGATTATTATTTCACTGCTTAACCACAAATAATATTCTGTGTCACGTTGTAATGTAATTGAATTTCTCTTTTTAATACAATGAAGATTTACCATATATCAGAACTCTCGTCTTATTATCCACGTTATGGGATCGACGTTTTCTTAATTATTACAAACAAACAAACAATTGTAAACAGGTGGTCTTGTGGCGATGTATACCGATGCCACGCTATCTAAAGTGCCTCTGACCGGGAGGTCCTAGGGTTCGAGTCACGACGGAGGGAGGGAGGACACTAGCTACATAGCTAGGTCAACTTCAGCCGCTGTCTGGGGAGAATTCAAGCGGCTAGCTGCTCTGATGCATAGTTTTCCGTGGTTTCTCAGATCGACACAAGGCGAATGTCGGAGCAGTGCCCTAACAAACGAACCCGGACCGCATGTGATCTTTCCTATCTCTTCCTTGTCCTAACTTCACCCCCTCACTTACACACATTTACACTTACATGCAATACACTACCAGACGTGTCGGGAGCTTAGAGCTTGTCCGGGCTGGGGTGGGGGTGGGACATACCTGATTGGAGATAACCCCGCAAGCCGACGTGTAGGTCCGCGCCGGAGCTCGCCATCCACAAGAGAAGATCATATCCACCACCCGCCATAAAAACATAAACTTAAGTTCGGGACTAATGGCTTCAGCAGTTGGCGCGCCCCGAAACACTAATCAAATAAACAATCTTACTACCTAAAGTATGTTAACATTCATAACCAGTAAGAATACTTTTAGACTTAAGAAGTACTTTTAGCAGTCGTAAAGTATTTCTATTGATGTTAAGGTAACAAAGATTCAGTCTGTGGGCCTTCAGATTCTGGATCAATGCATCCATCTCGAGCAGAGTTTTCGTCCCATTTCCCTTGTTCCATTGAACAAAATCCAATGAAGCCCCTTGCTATGCATCAGTATCTGGCCACGTTTTTTGAGCTCTGTGAGATGTAGTAGGAAATTTAATTGTTGATCTTAGTGAACTGTGCCATGAAATAATCATTCTCCATAATCTCGCGGTAGTGAGTGCATTCCTCCATGTGGAGCACGATCAAGAAAAAGACATGGACCTTGAAGGTCACTTTTCGATGCAAATAGTTTCTATTACAAGGGAGCCATTACTTCTTGTTATCAAGTGCTTCCATAATCGCTCGTCGTTACTTTTATTTATAATTAAACTTTGTATAGTCTAAGACCGGTGGTTGTTCACATTCCAAATATTAGGTAGACTGTATACAAATATCAATACACTACAGTGATTCTCGCAATTAATTATGGGAAGTTGTGAGTAACGTTTACACTTGAATGACATTCTTCAAAACTAAGAAGAGATTAATACAGCTATATTGGGAACCATTGTGACGCACAATTATAGCACATATCACACATTGCAAGTAAAAAACCGTTTTGTGGTTCCCTTTAAAGATGTCAGGAAGTCCGTTTTTGCATCTGGAATATAGATTGAGCGCCATCAAACGCATGAAATTAGGAATACAAATAATTTCGTTTTGGAGGATCATTAATACACGTATTTCATTTCAGATTTGTAACTGAGATCAAATGTGACAAGTGTAAAGGATAATAATATTTTATTCTTATAGAATGTGGAATGTGAATATGCGTTTTGTAATAAAGAAATTTGTAGGCTTTTGAGTTGTGATTGCTTTTTTTTCTCGTTAACAAACTTAGATGAAAAATCGTATAGAGACATTATTAGATCTACTAGGTTTGATGCAGAAATACACATTTCTCAGACATAAGTAGTCATTTTTCAGGTTCAAATAAAATGATATACGATTTGTTTCCTTGCCAAGGATTAAAAGCCCGGAGGCGCCCGGCTACGCATACAAGGCAGAGAGCTTTCACACCACACGAAGAATGGTGTCAGCGGCTCTGGGAGGAAATAGGTCGGTGGGCAAGGCAAGCGACGTCTGGATGGACGTGGCGAAAAGGGACCAGTAAGTTTATTGCGCTCCAGGAAAGTTTGGACAGAGACGCGATGGATAGAACTCACCCGAGAAAAACAATAAAGGCTTTCCTCAGCATGAAATTTTAATCTCTTGAACTTGATTCTCACAACGGATACATTTCGTGACGGTAAATTCGTGTAGTTTGTTTTTACATCATATGAATGTCAAGTTGTAAATTATTTTCCATTTTAAAAAATAAATAACATGTCTGAAAAATAGATGATTCGATCATTTGGGTAAGAGTTTTTATTCTTTGACACAATTGGCCACTGCTCGAAATAAGTAGGTTTTGAGAAATTTTTGAATCCTCAGTTTTTCAGTACCAAGAACCCACAAAACATGGGTTTAGACTACACATCGTGTTAGAGGCAGTAATATACTATATTCAGGAACAAGATTTATCCACTTATTCGTTACGAGAGACTGGCGATGAAAGTTTTTTTTTCTCTTAGGGCTTTTATCCGGCCGACAGCCGGTTGCCCTTTACGTCCCGAAGGGACGCATATTCGACCATACACTAGACAAACACTTGCGGACTCCTCTGATCTGGGGTCAGCAGAACGCGAGGCCCTCCGCGACAACACACAAAGTCAAGGGACAAACAGCTGTGCCCAAGGCGGGACTCGAACCCTCCACCCTTCGGACCGAAGCGCTGAGTCGGTACTCGCTCTTAGCCACCTCGGCCATCCAGGTCGGCTTGATGAAAGTTTTCCTTTCGAAAAATTGTCGTTCTTGCTCAACTTTATCTATACTGCATAAGCAATACGTGAGAGAGAAAACATTAAGTTTTTAAATAAATTCGTGTACATTTTTTAAACTAGGGGTGCTACAACAGCCCATTCTTTTTTTTATCTAGGGCTTGTATCCAGCCGACAGCCGGTTACCCTTTACGCTCCGATGGGACGCATATTCGACCATACACTAGACACCAACACACTTGCGGGCTCCTCTGATCTGGGGTCAGCAGAACGCGAGGCCCTCCGCGACAACACATACATACAAAGTCAAGGGACAAACAGCCATGCCGAAGGCGGGACTTGAACCCGCGACCCTTCGGACCGAAGCGCTGAATCGGTACTCGCTCTTAGCCACCTCGGCCATCCAGGTCGGCAGGCCCATTCTTTCTCTCATTATTTTTAATTGCACCACAATATTATACATCTACATGAACCTGCAAAAGTGTTTTCAACCAGAATTTTTTTCCTGCTCCGGAGACTCGAACTCAGGCCCTCCGAGTTAACTGGCCGTGCGCTTTGCCTCAATGCCGTAGAAACAACGTGGTTTTCGAACTTCGGGCGACACTTATATATCTAATTGTCTCAACTCAATTTTTTTATCTCGCAATTTTCTAAAATTCAGACATCAACGAAAATGAGACCTCCAGTATTCATTTAAGCTTCCCCTGTTTATACATGGAAAAATTTTAAGAAAACTGATGGTGTTACAACATCTCGCATTAGTTGTTACTGCTCTCATTATTTGCAACACACTTCACTGACAAACAAGGATAATTTCACATATACATTGAACATCCAGAACTGAAGCCCAATTAATATATCGCATTATGAATGCCTAAAAAGCTATATCATTACGTAATGTCCATCTTATGCATCTCTACACATAATCTTTTCAAAATTAATGCAGTGTAACGTACCATCTTATTGAACGTAGAATCATTGTAACAGTAACGTTAAGTAAATAAAGCCTCCTTACCTTATCCCTATCCCATACTTGTCGGCGTCCAATAATTGAATTCTCGGAATAACTTGTCAAAGTTCCATATCGCAGTATGGTATAACATCATGGCGTACTATCAAATTATCGTGCATTAAATCATTCGTAATAAATTATCGAATTCAATTTTTTCAGTTTTTCTTTCATATTTCATTTAAATTGTATTCTTAAGAGAGAAAACCTAATTGAGCTAATTGCAATGAAGGTTGGTTATTGGTACCGGGAAAATACATAAATACAACGAGAATACAAATTGTAGAATGAAGTAAAGATTGAATCAATATTGGAATTTTCAATAGTAAATAATTATTAAATTTATAAAAAATATTTGGATCCGTTCTATAGAAAATAATTGTTTCAACTTGTTTCAAAAATGCCTATATTTCACGCAAGATGATGCGACAACTACACGTATTTTCGAAACGTTGTATACGATTTTGTTTCAAGATGTCTTTTTAAAGAACGGATTTCATTCAGAAAAAGTCTCTATCTTCCATATTGTATTTGGAGGAACACACCGAAAAAACTGAACTTTTACCCATTTCAAAAATAAGAAATTTTAACGAAAATGAGATATGGATCATTAATTTAATCGTCCTTAACTGTATCGTAGGTCAAATTTTATTTAAAAAATTAATACGGTTTCTGAGAAAAGTTTGAACATGTTTTTGGGGCTTCTTGTTAAGGACCAATAAAATAAAAATATTCGTTTCAAACTCTGAAGGCCTCGGGTTCATTTAAATCGATCGGTAATATCAATTTTGGAGAAAATAGACAGAATGAATTAGGCCTTAGCGTTGATGACAGAAGGACGTACCAAATATTATCCAAAATGGCCCCTACTTTTTATTAAACTTTGCTGCGTAGAAGATAGGTAATTTTAAAAAACTATTTTCTCAAAAACGTCTTCAGATTTTTTCTTTAAACTTTTTCTCATAAGTAGCGAAATATGGTAAAATGCCGGCACTCATCCAATATTTCGCGTACTCTGTATTTTCGAAATTTGGAAAAAAATTCAAAAGTACAATATTATTGGTTGAGATTTTTTGTTAAATAAAATTTGTTTAAAAAGTAGATCTTTAAAAAAGTTCATATATAAATTTTTGGAAGAACTAATAGTTTTCGCGTAATTTCTGAATGAAATTAATACAATTTATAAATGTTTTGTAGTTAAAAAAAGCTTTATTTTTCTATTTTTTATCACGGATAAAGGAAAGGACCCTTACAATTTAGCGGTTCTTATGTTTTTTTTAAAATCTGAATTTTCGAAAACTGCAAAAGTCAGAAGTAATGCGAGAAAGTAGACGCTTTTGTGCCACTCCTTGTTTATTTTGAAAATCTTTCTTGTAAATATAAATTAATCAACAATTGTATTATTCAACGTATTTTATCTTTTCAAGACAAGCCGAATCAAATGCAATACAGAATCTTTAGAAAGATCACAAGTTTAAGCTCCCCAAACAACACGCACTATATATAATCAAATAACATCTAAAAAACTCTATAGCGTTCCCAAAGCTGGTAAAAGTCCCAACGCAAACAAACATTCAATATTTTCTTCACGCCATACTTTTAATGTATTCGGTTTTTCAGAAAACGATATTATTGAAAACCACTGTATTCAGTCAACACATAAATATTCATTCGTAGACGGCGTTTATGTTCCGATATGTACAAAGCAGTCATATTTACTCACATTAATAAAGTAGGATCTTGACAACATTCCCGATATGGCAAGAGTAGGTAACAGTTACTCCCCGTTAGCCGTTAGTGAGAAGTATAACTGGCAGTTGTAGTAGTGTTCGGTGCCTGACGTCACCATTTATGCGAGTGTTCGCGTTGGAAAGCCGCACTCAAATCAGACAGCCCGAGCAGATTAATTAAATCCCTGTCCGTCATCGCGTCGTGTGCGCCGTTCCATGCCGCGGTCCCATTATGCACAGTCGCAATGCATTCGCAGGTTCGTCAGAAGATCGATGATGTCCAGTTCTATTAACGAAATATTTGCTTGTATTCATCGCAAATGTAACGATTTTGCTACAACAGCCATTGCAAAATTTCTGGATCTCGTATATGAATCTTCCACGAATTTTTGGAAAGTGAGTAGGTTTAAAAATAACATTATATATTTTCTTTGTTTATTCCGATACTTTTGTGTCTCGTTTAAATTGGAAAATAATTACATTTGATTTTCGTTCAAATACTATTCTTGATATATAAAAGGGTTTTATTGTATATCTTATTTCTACAATCATACACATGATTCCTTTCAGTTATTTTGATTTTTAGTTCCTTTCCTTCCCGACATCCGTAGCACAGTCGGCTCCGATGCTGGCGACTGATTTAGTGAGGAACTAAATTTGGATTCTTTTTCTACGCAACCCGTCAGTATTTTTATTTTGTGTTTTCCTACGATATGGAAGGAAAGGCCAAACCGTCATTTATCCTCTAAAATTGTTCATAACATCATTGAATAATTCGTAATTTTTTATGGATGGCGTAAAGCTCCAAATAAGTCATTAATCAAATATGAAGGTATTTATGTATTATCGACAAATTCTCTATTGTCGACTACTAATTAAACAATTCTACTTATAACCTAAATATTATAGAATATAAGTATTATAGTCTAGAAGCTTATGGGTTTTTTGTATATTTGTTGGAGAATAATTTTTATAATCCGATTAAGACTTTCGAGTGCCAGTTTTAAGTTCACGCACAATTTTTTTAAAATATTTTAGAGAATTTGTTCAACTATTTATCATCATACATTGAAAATATTATGCATTTTGAACTTTTTTCCTAGGGCTTGTATCCAGCCGACAGCCGGTTGCCCTTTACGTCCCAAAGGGACGCATATTCGACCATACACTAGACAAACACTTGCGGGCTCCTCTGATCTGGGGTCAGCAGAACGCAAGGCCCTCCGCGACAACACAAAGTCAAGGGACAAACAGCCATGCCCAAGACGGGACTCCAACCCGCGACCCTCCGGACCGAAGCGCTGAGTCGGTACTCGCTCTTAGCCACCTCGGCCATCCAGGTCGGCATTTTGAACATTTAATTGTTTTAAATTAGGAGTGCCACAGCAGGACGACACCTATTATTGTTATTGGAAACGTAATATTGTAGTATTGAAACTCTCATTTTACTAATAATCCAGTGATTACTTCAAAAATTCTGAACTAAACGAAAGTCAAGACGTCTTAAAAAAAGGTATTTTTATATTAAATACATGAAGTTATTGTTTATTGTTGTTTTTTTGCGTAATCGAAATTAAGGATTTCAACCTATCGGTCTCGGCAAAATCCCTCGATCGCGCAAAGAAAGAAAGAAAGAAAGAGGGAGAGAAAGAGAGAAAGAAATAAAGAGAGAAAGAAAAAGAAAGAAAGCGTCATTCACGAATTATAATTTTTTTTCTACGATCGTATAAAAATGTTTATATTAGGAGTGATGTTTTGTTTCATCTCTACTCTTCTTGGTTTATTCGAAAGAAACCCCACTTTCGTTAGCGTTCGCATTTCAGTATGCCGTGGTCTCGCGACACGAGATAGTGACTCATTGATGTTCCTAACGAGCTCTTTTGTGTAACTAGTACATCATGGTTACAATTACCGAATTTAAAATGATTAAAAGCAATGATGACTTTACACGGAAATTGTTCGAATCTACGAACACTGCAGTATCTAATTAATCATTCCCAAGGTATTAACGAAAATAATTTACCATCAATTGAGAAATTTGAATACATCTACAAGAGAGTTGATGCAATACCTATTAACACATCAGGCTTCGAAACTACGTCATCAGTTGTCTCTGACATAGGCACATGTAGAGCCACGCAGCCTGCATGCCGGCCATGTTGTTAGCGTTGTAGCTGAGCAATACAGTTCCAGAGAGTTGTTTGTCAGTGTGTTTTTTTTATAGTTGCTCAATAATACTTGAAATCTGAAATGGGGGTTTTTGGTGTTGGTTTTCCAATTGTCACGACAAGTATTAAAATGGCCCTCGAGTGTCTGCATTTTCTTTCCGCAAAGACAAAAGTTTTAGGAAAAAATAGTACAAAGCCATTCGCAGGAAAAAATATTCACCCAACGCAATCCTCTAAGGTAAGATTTATAATAATTCATTCCTACATACATGTTAATAATTGAAACATTTTAGGCTAATGATAGAGAAATGTTTTTCGATGATTAAATGTATGATCTTAGTATTCAACGTGATGTGAGATTAAGTTTCATATTCACCCACCATAAAATAATTACGTATTCATAAAATTTATTATGTATAATTCCTTAATCTATTGGGTGCTTACATTATTATCGAACTTTAATTAATATTTGGTACGTGTGTGAAAAGCTCATTTTCGTCCAGAAGATATCCTAAGAGCTGTTGCATGCTACGACGAAACTGGGAAGAGACTGCAAGCTTCTCTGGGGAGAATGAAAAGGGCTTCTCTGGTCGATGCATTACTTTTCAACTGCCCTAAGTATTTATCATCGTACTCAGCTGCGAAGGAAACTGGTGAAGAAAGACGTGAAAATATTGAAAATAGGGACTTGTAACTTGCAATGGCGAAAGACTATCCAGTGAAAGTGAGTTCAAGAAAAAAATTGTTTCAAGAATTTCTCCGAATTCTTATGTTGCCTGAAGAATTCGAGCATTCCCACGAAGTGAAATGTTATTACAAATGAATATGAATATATGCGAATGTGGTAATTTATTTGTTTATATTATTTTATGTTTTGTCAGTAAATGTTAAATGTTTTGTAAACTCAAGATAAAATATGAAAAGACTTTTCATTAAAAGAACAGTAGTCATTGTTGCACTACTGCAGAAAGTTGAAATTACGTATACTTATTTAAAGACGAAACGTTTTACAAGATCTAGTCATAAATATGTTCCCTATTATAAACAATTCTATCAGCCGTAATCTCGTATAAGCTGTGGATTTTCGGGCCCACGAATTAAAATAAGTATTATAAAGAAGACCTGAGATCAAGCTAGAAATTAGCGAGTGCGGGTTAAAAGTTACATAAAGAACCTAACTTCTATTTCATCTCCCAATTGTATGATTACAATAGAAATTTGATGAATGCAATTTTGGTGACGAGTAATATAATTCTTTTTCTAATACATTCTTTCATCAATAATAAAGAGAATGCTAAAGTATCGTTGGCTGTATCAAGTTATTTAATATCGGCCATTAGAACGACATATCCGTCCTGAAGGTCTTGTTAATGATAAAAAAGAGCAAACATTTGTGCTCTTTAAAGTAGCTCCTAAAGTGTAAGTTTTCTTCAATCCACACTTCGTTATATTCGAATATTCCTTTCCATTGGTGCGTCTTACGATTTCGGAGAGACAGTGGTGTACATGTGCTGACGTCACGGATGGAGTTGTGAGGTCTGAAGAATTAGTTGGTATTGGTTGATACGAGTTTCATAATTTATTATGTGTTAACAGTTACCTACTAATTATGTAATAACAGTTAATTCTAAGTGAGGTCTGAAGTATTAGTAGGTATTGATTGATACGAGTTGCATAATTTATTGTGTTAACAGTTACCTACTAATTATGTATTAACAGTTAATTATAAGTTAATAGTTACTGGAAAGAATTTAATGATAGTGAAATAAAAGTTGTTTTTCCATTAATATGTTTTATTTTCTTACTTCTCTTATAACCCACCTACAGTGCGCAAAAGTCTTTTTCGCACTGTGACGTTACCGTGAAAAAAGTCTTTCACGCGCGGTGAGGACACGTTTTCAGATGTTTTAAAAAATGACTAACTTCGCGCACGCGTAGCAGTACGTAGAAATCCACATTTTATTCGTATAAAATTTCTACGGTCGTCCGTAGAAAAAAATTTAATTCTAAAGTTTGGATGAAATGGCATTTTTCCATTTAATTCAGTATTCCATTATTACAAAAAGTTTGAAGAAACAATATTTACCCAGACTGCGGATGATAAATCAAGAGTTTAGCAGTGCTATGAATTTTTTCAGAATAAATGTTAGAATCTTCTAGAGGATACAGGGACGTCGAAGACGCAATTGAACATGTAGCAGGAAATCTCATCTATTGAAGTCATATGTGACATTTGCTCATGATTTCTAGAAACCTCATCTTGCACTGGTGTTTGGAAGGTACAGGTAACATTTTAATTGCACTAGAATGGTATTTTTACTTTCTCACACTTACTTTGTAAGAAGAGAAAGTTATGTATCAAAGTTATGTAAACGGCGAATTTTCAGCTGAAAAATTCTTATTACCGGACCCTCCTAACGAAAAAGTGAATAAATCCAGTTGCTATATACAGGAAGCAACAAAACTTCGAAAATAAGCTCTTAAAGCAATTTTAAGCATATTTTCTCTAATAAACTCCGTCAATATTTCGAATGGTTGAGCCGCAATGAGCACTGAAGAGTTGGTTTGAAAGAATACACAGAAATAAAAAAGCACCCAATTTACACAATTCAATTGGAAATAAATTCAAATTTTCGATACTTACGATTTTCGAGTTCCCCTTGAAGTTCAAATAGTCGCATCGGACTATTGGAGATTAAATGGACGTATATTATCGTAAATTCAATATATTTTTCTCTTCCGTTTTTGAAATAGTTTGCGTCACTTGTCCACCTACGGGATTTGGCGTGAAAATGTGAAACAGCAAATTAGTTGCTAAAACCATATCTTATCATAATATTAGTGATGGCCGAGACGTATTGATTGAGAGAAATTATATATTTGATTGCAAATATTGCAATGCTATTAACGATGCTGGCGTAGCCCATTCCTTATTTTTAATTAATCGTTTTATTCAATTCGTGATGCCTGTATCAGATAACCAACGGTTAAATTGTTTCCGATTTGTTTCTCTTTGTTTCGGCAACGTTTGTAACACCCCTCCCGGCGCACAGAATTAAAGGATATCATCACGTGAAAATCAGATAAAATGGATGTTTGCATGATTTTGATTCTTTGTATTTATAGTGCTAGACGCTCGTGTGCAGCTTTTCACTGACAGGTACACACAGTTTAAGCGAAACAATTAGTACTAGAGCACCACATTCTTTCTTGCTTTATTTATAATATTGTAGATGCACTTTTACAATACTACTTGAACATGCAATACTGCTTCCAATCAGCAGAAAATTTTTACGGTGGGATGTCTGGTGACTAGGTTTACCATGACATTCACGTTATTACAAATTTTGCGGTACACGTACGGTAAAATAGATTTGGACTCCATTTTAGTTTTAATAAGTTTGATCGTGGCAATGGAAACTGAATTTATTAGTGTATTTATGTTCTTTTTTCGTGAATATTTGACTGCTATACTTTCAGAATCGTTCAATTTTTATCAATTCAACATGTGCCAAGCAACCCGACTTCTAGAGTTGGTTGGCTCAGGTTTTTGGGGTAGGTTGGCACTAATCGCGAATGGGTTGGCAGACTACTTTGGTGAGAGTGAGGAGTAATCATTTTTCAAAGATTTATTTACACAGTACAAGCAAAATAGTTTATCATAATTTCGCCTTTTAGAGCAGGCTCATATTAACAACTAAAGTAGTGTTGTGGCTTTCAAAATTAAGTATTTATTTTATTTATTTTATTTTACGTCAAAAAACAGTTAAAACTGCGTATGACGTGCTATGGGGAAAAGTGAATTGTGTGCACATTTTCAAAATTCTGTGATCCCTACACTAAGTCATATACTACTTAAATTTTGAAAACAGAAAAAAAGAAGAAAAAAAGAGAAAAAGAAAAGGAAAAAAACCTCCCATGTAATAAAATCTATTTTCAAGGATAAATAAGCAATAAATTTTGGCTCTTATCCATGTTGTCCTGGTATTATCCCATGTTGTCCTAGTATTTAAGTAAAAAAGGCGTTGAGTGGGTAAGACTTAATTGTTTCAAGTTTCACGCTAAAGAGGATTCGAACTTATGATAGACGATAGTGCTGGGTTAAACTACCAAGAAATACTTTTTTAAACACTTTTTTTTAAAGAAAATGAATGACAAATCTGGAAAACTCAACATCAACGGTTGATAACAAAAAGTTAAAGCCCTTTCATATCCGAAACGCGCGAGTCGTCCTTAACGTGAGAGGAACGCCGGGAGGGAAACCGTTTCCCCATGATGGGTTTCCCTCCGCGCTTCCACCCAGACGCTCTCACGGCCACTACATGAATGTGTAAAAATAACTCCATTATCTGTGCACCTCTTCTAGAGTTCGGTGGGAAATATAGTCATTCAAATTATCGTTCTCCATGTCATGGCAGGAAGTGTATTATTTTACGAAGGACATGATGAGGGATAAGAGCACAAATCTGTAGCTCATTTGCTCTTGAAAATATATTTTATTACTTTGGAGCAAATATATTGTTAACAATTGTTGCCCACAACACTCATTTATTTCTATATTCAGAATTCAACTTAAATTTGGCTTAGGGTAGGGATCCCAGAATTAAGAAAACGTGCACAGAATACAATCCTCCCCGTAGAAGGTAACACACAGTTTTTAAATGTTTTCGATGTAAAAAAAATATATAAAAACGTATAGTGGGCCACATACGTGTCATCTTCTCTTCTCATTTCACGAGCTGCTGGAGTGTCCAAACAGTGAGCCACTGCGTTGCCGTGCAGTGAACCAAAACACGAGCTCGTAAGAAACCGAATAACTATAAATACCATGAAAAGTTCGGTTCGTTTTGAACAGATATGTTTTTGATTTTGAAAGTATATAAGAAACTACGAAATTTTATTTTATCAAAATATTAGTTAAATGACCTTAAAACATCTTACTTTTATTTTATTTATTTTACGTCAAAAATAGTTAAAAATGTGTTACGTACTATGGGGAGAAGTGAATTCTGTGCACGTTTTCAAAATTTTGTGATCCCTAACCTCAGCCATATACTACTTGAATTTTGAATACAAAAAAATTAGCGTTTTTTGCTAGGATCGTTAACAAAATATTCGCTCAGATATAATATAATCTATTTTCAAGTGTAAATCAGCAATGACAGTTTTGCTCTTATCCTCATCATGTCCTTCGTCAAGGAATAATAATTCCTGTCGCAAGAACATGGAGAAATATAATTTAAATAACTATATTTCCCACTGAATTCTAGAAGATGTGCGCCAATAATGAAGTTAAATTTATGTCCAGAAACAAAGCAAGGGGCCATCTTAGCATTTGCTCAAAAGATCAAGACAATTGGACGAAAAACCTGATTGAGAAGGAGGTTATTGGCCTAGAGACTGCGGTACAATACTTGTTACAGGTTGTTAAGAATTATACAGGTCAAATGGTAAATAAGACATTAAATATGACTGTTAAAATTAACGTTACTTTCCCTTTGATCCTTGGTAAAGTCTCTAATTGAATAGAAACAGTTATGCAACAGAAACAATTTCACTTGGGCTTTAAACTTTTCTATCGAATTTAATCGTTTAATGTCATCTGGCAAAGTGTTATAAAATAATGTACTACATGTATTGTATGTGAAATTTTTGTAATGAGCTGTTCATACTGTCACCTGATGAATATAATTATTACGTCGAGTGTTATATTTACGGACATCGGCGTTTGCCGAAAATATATTTCCGTTTATCATTTTGATCTAATGAAGAGGCGACATTTTTAAGAAAAGAAAATGTAGCTGTTTCCGTAGATTTTGTTTTTCTAAATTCATGTTGACAATCTGAAAATTTTCGAAAATTAGTTTTATTTTGAAAAGATTGTTCACGGATAGAGGATGATGCTATTTGACACTGTGCGAAAGGAATCCTGTCGCCACTTACTAAACATTCATAGTAAGTGGCAACAAGCCCTGAACGAGATTTTTTTATTAAAAATTTTCGGGGAGGTGATGAATTCAAATTTTAAAACTTGATACACGAAAGTTAAGAGCTTGGTGGAAGGTTTCAGCTGCAAAAAGAGAAAATCAAAATATTTCCTTCCCAACATTAAGAAGACAATCAATAAACTATGAAAATAATACTTTCCAAGTTTCAAAACATATTTGAGATCAGGACTCTATGTACGATAGGAGGCGCACTGATTTCAATGTAATGACATCACGCCGCGAGGAGGCAGGATTATCTTGGTGTGAAGGTCGTTCTGAAGGGCAAGGGTAAAAGTCCCAAAGATAACGAACTTCTCTTCATTATCACAGTAATTGATAAACTAATGGTACTACAACAGCATATACATTCTCAGATCATTTATAACTTGCACATTTTTGAAAATTCAAATAACTCAATGAAAATGATACCTGCGTCATTTCATAAGCGTACTTTGCTCTATACGCACGATTATATTTTATCTTCTTACGAAGTAACGCGATAAACTAAAATGACATCCAGAAAAAGAAACACTGCATCCAATGAGCTCTGTGTGTCGTACTCTTTGGCAAAAATACCAAAAATATCACCTCACTATCTTGTTTAATAAATTTTTGGGGTATACTCTCTTATTAATTAAGCCTGCAAGTACAAAAATATGTTAGTTTGTGTGATTGTGATGTTCTCCAATCTTGTTTTATTCGATCCTCATGAAATTTTATATATTTGAACATCACAAGAGAGAGAGGAAAGGAAATTCACATGCTACTTTTTATTTAACGTAGATAACTGTTAAAGCTAGGAGTGATTTATGTGGGGCAGACTGCACATTCCTTATGCTCCAAAATCCATATCCTTGCTCTTATATTACATCATGTTGAATTATGAATAAAGGTAGGAACGAAAATTTTTGTCCACATTTGATAACATGAAATATTAGCTACAATGTAATAAAATACATTTTGCAACTGCAATTGCGCTACAGATTTTGGCTTCAACTCCTACCATGTGTGAAGGAATGTACTCACTATTGTAAGATCATAACCGATTGTTGACGATACTGTTGGCCAAATAAATATATTTCCCAATAACACCCTCAAAAATACTCAGTTAGAGAAGCAACATTCATAGTTAGAAAAACCTTTCTTCTCATCCCTTCCCCAACCCCTAGCAGATGCTTAAGCAAAAATTTGAGGACGTGCTCTTTCTGTTTTTCTGGAATATTTTGAAAACGGTAAGGACATTGAAAAAGGGTCGTAACTTTCTGTAAGCCCATAAAACGTCCGACAAAAAGGAATTTTGATTCATTTCAATAGCACAATTACGCTCCGAGTAATTAAAGTTCAAATTTGAAAACTAGTTCCGACTGACGCTGGCGAAGCACGCCGAAAATGGTGGGGCGGCCGAGGGTTGGGGAGGAAAGCGGAGAGGATAGGAACGAAGGACTGAGCGGAAAGGGGCGTGGTTGTGGTAAGGATGTAAATAAAATTACTTCCATTTTAGGCAATAGCCAAGAGTTAATTCCATTTCCTAACACATAATTGTGATAAATGAATACCAGGGCATAAATGAATACGCGGGGTTGCATAATCTAGAACACGGTGAAATCTTGATGAATGTCACAAGCTGAGTTTAACTCAAAACTAAACAGAATTGCTTCTGTCTCTACAGTGATTCTCACCGTGAAGACGCGAGTCCCGACGGTAGCACAATTTCGACACTAGCAAAGGAGCTAGGTCGAATCCTGCCGCTGTCTGGAGAGGAGTTCAAGCGACTGGTTGCTCCGATTAGTAGTTTTCCGTGGTTTCTCCGATCAACACCAGGCAAATGCCCTTTAAGTACCTAACGAACCGACCCCGCACCGCGCGAAAACTATTTTCCCTCTTCCTTCTCTTATCCTTACCCCTTACACTTACTACGTGCATTACACTACAACACATGTCTGCAGACCATTCGGGAGCTTGGAGCTAGTCCGGGCTGGGGCAGTGTCCCGGTGGTGGGAGAAACTGGTTGGGGAAATCCCCGCCAGCCGTAGTGTAAATCGGCGCCGGATCGCGGTCCCGCGCTGTCCCCGCGTCGCGTCGCGCCGCGCCGCCCCCGCGCTCCGCCCCGCGCCCCGCCCCCGCGCCCCGCCCCCGTGCCCCGCACCCGTGCCCGCCCCGCGCCCCGCCACCGCCACCTCCCCCCGCCCCTCCCCGCACCCCGCCCCGCGCTCTGGCCCCGCACCCTGCGCCCCACCCCGCGCCCCGTCCCCGCGCCCCGCCCCCGCGCCTTGCCCCCGCGCCCCGTCCCCGCCTCCCGCCCCGCGCTCTGTCCTCGCGCCCTGCCCCCGCGCCCCGCCACCCCCGCGCCCCGCCACCCCGCGCCCGCCACCCCGCGCCCCGCCACCCCCGCGCCCCGCCACCCCCGCGCCCCGCCACCCCCGCGCCCCGCCACCCCCGCGCCGGCTCCACGCCGGCTCCGCGCCGGGCGTTGAATTACTCTCGCCGCTTGCGCCTGATATTTCGATCTCCGGCGGGGCGTTGTTGGCGGCGCGGGGTCTTTATGCACTTGGCAGTGCCCGGCCGCTGTGATTTCCCACTTGAATAACTGCCTTTGAACGAAGCTCTTTGTTCTTCGCTCCGCCTATATTTGCGAGAACTTCTCTCAGATTTGTTTCACCACGGCTTCTTTCTTATCCGCCGGTAGATTACTCGAGTGACGGCGCTGTCTCCCTCTCTCGCGCGAAGGAGGATTTTTCCACATTTCCGCCACCGCCGCATCCACCGCCGACTCACCGACCACCGCCGCCGTCGCCTCGGGCGTCGCCACTGCTACCACCATTGTTGTCGTCGCGTGGCGGGGGACTTTTCTTGTCGCCGACCGCTCCCGAATTTGAGGTTGCCGCCCCGGAGAGGGTAGCTAAGACGGGATGGGTGCAGCCTCCCGCAGTAAGCAGCGCGAGAAGATGCGAGCATAAATTGTTCCGTCGCCGACGAGATTGCTTCCTCGGGAGATCGTGAGTGTTAAAAGAACTGTATTATTGGTACCATCTGTTACTGTGGAAAAATAGTTGGGGAAACTCTTTTTCACAATCAATTTCTTTTCTTCACAATCTTCTCGAAATTCATAATTTGTGAGTAATTAGTAATTAATGAATTATTCGTTTGTATATGCTCTGTAATTTTGTTGCCTTCGTTGGCTAATGTTTAGTGGCTTCATATCTAATTTCTTTAGGTACTGACGGTGCTTTCTGCCTTGAACTATCAGATTTTTGCTCGCTACAATCTGTTTTGCAAAGAGGTGATTGATATACTTTTCTACCGAAGTCCTTGTTGGTGTAATGTTCCATATTTAAGCCATTGTGCATTATTAATGCATTCACCATAGTCCAAAAAGTAAAAAAAATAGCCGGTACCACCTATTTAAAAAAATGTTCTTGTCTACCTCATAATCTGCTCTCAGACGATCAAAATTATCTACATAATTCATATGGGCATTCTAGTCAGCTACCACTTTTGGACAGGGAATATCTGTAGTGCTTCCATCCTTCTCTATACTTTTGACAATAATTATTTCACTGCAATCATGAACTGTAGACATAGAGTTCACACCTCTCTTGTGTTTCCATCTGTACACAGACATGCAAGCCCGTGCCTCAAATTCTCCTCTTCGTTTGCTTTTCTTTTTTTAGTTTGGGCAATTTCTGTCTCGTGGAATTTAGAGTGGATGCAGCCTATATATTTTGACATTTAAACAATAGAAATAAATCTACAGATGCAAAAATATTGTCTTCTAATACAATGTGTTTTTTTCTCAATTAAACTTTCTTTCAAATCTGGGACAACACGTGCACCAAGACCAATTTCCATTTTTGATTCTTTTTTTCACAACACACTTGAAATTTCAGGTTGTAAAACGATCTGTTACAGACATTCCAAAATTTTATAGCTACTCTTCACAGGCTTGACTTTCATCTATTGCTTGATTGTACTCCTACACTTAAATTTTACTATTGATTTATCAACAGCAATGTCTCTGTGAGACGTATAACAACTAGGAAAATATTCTTCTAACATAAGAAGCAGTGGCCTTATTTTGTATAATTTATCAAAACCAAGTTATCCTTTCTCTAGCATAAGGTTATTATCAATGAGGTGAAAGTGCCTCAACAAAAAACTGAACCTGTTCACTGTCATGGAATGTGATATGTATGAATCGCGTAAATCGAGGGATGATGACCAGAAGTCTCTGTAACTCGGCTTGCGTGCGACCCCCACTTATAAGTTTATGCCCAAATATACTCTTATTTCTTTTTCAGTAACTGGCACGAAAGGTTTTTCCTCGGGTTAGATACAGATAAGTATGTAAAGTAATATGATTTCCCGAATTTTTCTTCATCAACATTCGGAATAGTAAATATGGTGTTGTGCTGTCAAGGTTCTTAATGTGCTGTGATACACCACCTTCTCCTCATAGTCAGGAATCGGTGGCTCAGTTTCAGTTTTATTTCAGTAGTGTAAAACCTTGTGTAAAATAACTGCTGCTTCATTATAAGACGAAGGCACAATCACTGGCACATTATTGGTAGAAGAGTGATCGAAAAAACTGCACTAATTATCGCAATCACTACCTGAGTATATATTGAGTTCCTCCTGATCATTTTGATAAGTAGGATTCTCATCAGAATCATTTAAGTAATCACTAATATTACTTTCAGACTCAGAAGGTATGTCTTTCAATTATACTTGTTCAAGTTCTTTCTCACTTAGGCCTCTACGTGACTTTTGTAAATGAACTGAGATTCACAAACTGACACACTTCCACTTTGCAAGGCACGACAGTATGTAACTGCCTTGCAAATGACGGTAGGCAATTCGCAAAAAGGGAAAATGTATCGTATTAAAAATCATATTCAACCGTAAAAGTGAACTTTTATAATTATAAATCGCATTAGGAATTCCAAAACTATCGTAATATGTATGATTCACTATAATATCGCAGAGCACGCAATCGTGTAACCATCTTCATAATATGCGCTAAAGATTTGCTGATAAGAAATGTAAACGATGATGCTATCTAACGGATCACAGATTAACTATTTACGTGGTCAGATGAGATGACTACGGCTTAATAAACGCAGGAGAAATTTTGAACGAAGTAATCAATTTCCATATCTATCGCCCTTCAAAGCGTTTAAGTTAATATCAATTTTAGTTCGCCTTCAGTTGATTGACTCTCTAGTAGGGCGAAACGACGAGCTATTCTATTATGTCCTAAGTAGAATTACCACCCTGGACATACTCTGCGTTCCTGACCGGTCTCCCGACATGTATGGCAGTGAAGTGCAAGAAAGTGTATGTGGGTGAGTGGAGAGGAACCAAGGAAGATGAGGGGAATGTCGCACGCGGTCCTTGGTTCGTTTGTGAGAATACTGCTCCGGCATTCGCCCGATTTTCATAGAAGAAAGAACGGAAAACTACCGATCAAAGTTATAATTCGCCCGCTATAAGTTTTCTCTAGACGTCTTTAATACAATTGACGAATTTGTGTAGGATACAAATAATAATTATATGAATAGTATATTTGTTTGTGTAATACATATAACATTATAATATTAATTTTGGAAGTATATATTCTTAGCAATTATAATACTGTGAACTTTAAAAAATGCCATATTGCACTACTGACAATTTCTACAGCAAATTTCGAGTTAATTTAAAGAAATATTTTGATTTTGACAAATACTCCATGTGTGCCTGTATACTGGATAGCTTTTCCGGTCATCCTAGCCAACGGAAGGGAAGCGTTGACATGAGTTATCTGTTCGAAATTGTACAAGCTACCTATGTAAAGTGCAGGTGCCGTGTGTGAGTAGTGACTTTGTTCGATAACGCGTCCACTAAAGTAGCAAATTGGGCCCTCCGGCGCATGGCCAGTGTCCATGGGGCCTGGGCCGCTGCAGGCCGGGGCTCCCGCCGGCTCCACCCGGCTCCACCCGCGCCAGCCGCCCGCCCCTTGCCCGCCCCGCCCCGCCAGCACACGTCACGCACGCTGCTTGCATTGCAGGCCTCGGATAATGGAGGGTTTAAACGGTTTCCGCACTGCCTACGACCGCGGCCGCCGAACACCCGGGCCCACGAGAACACCCGGGCTCCTTGCGCTGCGCCGCGCAGCGCGCCCGCTCCAGTGCACTCCCCTTTTATTTCCGCTAGACACTGCACGTTCACTGATTTTTTATATTTATGGGTTTTTGCGTTTTCCCGTTATTTGTTGTGAATTGTCATAATGCTAAAATACTGTATCTCTTGATTAAACCTCAAGCGAGAAAAACGCCCAAAAGTTAATACAATTTAACTATCGGTATACAAATAATTTTACAGGCATTCGTGGATCGTTCTGTTTGAGAAATCACTTTTCCATTTAATAGTAAAATTTATGTGATTTATTTCTCCTCTTGATACTGACAGAAATATAATCTTCTTGTACAACTTAAATTATCTTCTGTTCTCTCAATCAATATATCAATATTTTGAATATAACAAATTCTTATTTACCAAATGCATTCAATCTCAATGTCAAATATACAGGTTAAAACATCGTAATAAATAATGAGAGATAACGTTTCATTCTGAACCCGGCGTGGAGGGGAGCATTTCTATTATTCGCTTAATAGTAGTAGAATTGCGGGCGACAACGAATCTAATGGAGACGTCATTCATGGATGATTTACTGTTCGAATGGAGCACCCAGACTGAGAATGTGAAAGGTCACTGGTTGGAAATGGAAATCCACAGGCAATTGTTTAATGAATGTGTAATTGAATGAAACTCTCAATGCTAGTTTTTAATTTTAATTTTAATACCTTCACAAGTATAGACCTTCAAACACAGTTGAGGCGGTAGGTAGAAGGGCCTTTAGGACTATGGGCCCTTCTTCCGGAGAATACAGAAATTAATTCTGCGTAATTTAATCTATATCTAAGCAAATTTTCATAATTTCATTTCTAATTCTTAGGTTTGTAGAACAATATTCTAACAACAATGAGTATTTTCCGTTAGTGACTGTATTTTGTTTCGTAGTGAATCTGATGCGAATAAAATATTTTTTCTTATGTTTTCATTATGTGTAGTCGCCAGAGTATTTTAGATAATTCTGTGACTGAAGGAGCAAAGAAAAACATGACTAGAAACGATAACTGGGAAGGGGATATCAATAATCAAGATGTATTTCCTTATTTGAGAAAAAACAGTAAGCGCAAATGCTGCATTCAGAATACAACAGTATCTTATTCACGTGTACAAACCATGTGGAAATTTAGTCGTATATGAGTGATGAATCTGAATTAAGGTTATGGTTTTGAAATACCAATGTTTATTTTGCATCTCTGGTAGCTCTTTGGTAAAACAGTTATGGAATTCAGATATATCTATTTGAATGACCATTGATGAATGGGGAATTAAGTGGATGGCTGTAATTAAATGTGTTCGTAAATTTTGAAATATTTTTAATGAACAAATTTTACTGAGGGACAACAAATACTTACATGCAAACATACAATATTCAAATTGCCTTGATGGTTGGTATGACATAAATTGTTTAACTTTAAATATAACCGTGGCTGCGTTTCCAGATGATAGTTTGTAATTTTCCGTTAGCTCGGCACCACGAGGAACAACACACCGATGATTTGGCGTGTTATTGCATCAGCTTATTCTCCACATACGTAACACCATCCTCAAACTTGGATGGAATGAAATCGATGTCCTTCGTCGACTAAATATATAGCAGGTATACAGACAACATTAAATGGTCGTTGAAAATATGAATTTACAGAAATTCTGATGAGAACACTAATGGAAAAGAAATTTCACTCTATTACATAACCAAAGGAGATCTTTCCTCTTAGTCCGTCTTATATCAATTAATTAATATTTCGGGGTGCGATGAATCCGGGAGGCACGGAGGTGGGCGTTCTCCAACATTGTAGGTTCCCTCGAAGCTTGTGGCCGTGATCTCTACGGCAGGGGGCGGTGAGATTACGCTCTCAGGGCAGCGTCCGGCTGCTCGTGAATGGCGCAAGATGGCGGCTGCGTGTCGAGCCTTTTGTTCGTGCAGCCGCGATGCCCTTCGCCCGCAGGAGCTAATTGAACTTCTCGTTGTGCGCGCACGGAAGTGCGGTCATCGGTAAACGAAATTCAGCCTATTTCGCGGTCGCGACAACTCATGCCTTGCCCGTGAAGGGAACTGCTGCCTGACTCCCTTAATTACCAGTCATTTTCATTTCATTATCATCTACCCGTCTAAACATGGCCGGTGGGTTTCGACGAAATACTGGCTGTCGTTAGGAATGGTCGACGGCGGTCGGTGCGCTAACAATCGCCGACGGTAGAGTAAATAGCAGCTGGCATGTCGACGCAATTGAGAATTCTCTCGGCGCGGGGCCTCGAAGCAGCGTGGCCGGAGCGAGAACTCCAGGAGAAGCGACCGTTCGGCGAAGAAGCGAAAACCGAGTGAGGTCGTGCTACTCGGCGTAAATTGCCTTCCGGGCTACCTCACTCTCATGACTCGAAGAGCTTTTCGCTGGCGATTTGTAAATTTAAAATTGGCGTGTGTGGCGGAGGTGGCTATCCTCCAATGCAGTGATGTGAAGGTTTCCTACTGGTTGCAGTGGCACGTGGTGTGTCACGAGCTTCTCAGCGCAACTAGCTTCCGGAAGTAATCTATCAGAAGTAACCTTTCCCCCGGTTTACAACTTAGTTGAATTGCATATAAAAAGGAGGATACGTACAGAAAAAACAGTAAAAATATACATAAAAATACAACAAAGAATTTATTTATCTAAATCTCACTTAATCGTATTTCATGTGTAATGCATAAAAGCGTTCAGGTCGAATTTGATTACCTATCTTTCTCTTGTGGCGAGGTGATCAACTGGATGGAGAGGTAATTTCGTCGTGCAATCCGTGCCACTGACTTCCACTGGCAGTGTCTTCCTTGACATCACTGCTCCAATGGTTCAGCACAGTGTCATTTGATATTAACTGCCAGCATCCGGTGGTTAAAAGTTCATTCCTGGATTTCTGAGAGTTTTCTGCCTGGAGGACAGCCATTGATTGCACCGTCGACGATTGCATTCCCTTCACTCTAGCCAAATGGGGCCGGACCGAACCCTCAGGCTCTGCTAGCCAAGACAGACTAGTAGTGCTAAAACAGCACGTAGTTTAAAGCCAAATTACGCGAAAAGAACTCAAATGTTCGAAAAATTCTACATGGGCTTATTTCAAAATCTATATTTAAGGAACAGATTTCATTGATCGAAAAATATCTATCTTTAATATTTAAGTTGTAGGAAGACTCCGAAAACATTTTGAACTTTCGCAATTTTCGAAAAATCAGAGTTTTTAACGAACGTGAGACATGAACATCCTCATGAACGTCCTTCACACTATCCAACAAAAAATCAAATCAAAAACAATGGATTCATTTTTTGAAAATTTGGAAAATGTCCCAGAGACTTTGTATAATATCACCAAAATTAAATTTTCTATTTCAAATTCAAGAGGCCGGGACAGAAACCAGATCGGTTGGGAAATATCAATTTTCGAGAAATCGGCTGAACGGTTTAGCCGCTAGCATTGCTCACAGCCAGCAAACAGACGTTTTGCTGTCATTCGATTTTTCGGCATGAAGGACCCACGAAACACGAATTCTGGCTACACCACGTGTTAGAGTTTTTTTTCTAAATTTAGAAACCAGATTTATCTACTTTTCGTGACCAGAGTCCTGTAATACGAGTTTTTTCTGCCGAAAATTCGCCATTTTTTTCACACAGCAAGACATAACTTCTCTCTATAAGTGGTAGCGGGAAAGTAAAAAGTTGACACACAGGGAAAGACTGTAGCCGCGCCGCGGTGGTAACGACACTCAGCCGGCGTGACATTAGTCGAAATAATGAACAAAACTTATTAAATTCAACATGTCCGACTGTTTCTCGCGATTTTTCTCCACAGTATCATTTTTTATTGTTTTAAAATTGATATAATTCAATGAATTTGCCCTCAAGATTTTCTTCGTCAGACAGCTTTATACAAAACCACCAATTTTTAATTTAAATATGCTATCACAACATAAAGAAACCATTAAGAATTGCAGAGCGACATTTCAGGGAATTCATTTTTCCCTGTCCTCAGACTCGGTTGTGTAAAGGAGAAAATAACTAAATTTGTTTTGAAGAACCATAAGAAAGTAACTGAGAAATAAACAGCAAGAAATTACTGAGATGGTAATAGTAAAAAATTATTGTAAAGAAATATAGCATTGGATATAATCTAATATAGAGGCACACCAATTTAAACAACAAAAGATCAAAATAAAAAATAAAGTAAAACAAATACACAAATATTTACAACAGAGCGAGCAAACACACGTCTAGCATGGCCGTTTCAAAGTGCTAAGAACCAAATGTAAACAACCAGCTGACCGTGGTGAGGAATTTAGAAAAAGAGGGGGAGAGGCGTCAAATACGTTACATGAAATATAATATACAAACGGACATTTTCTAAATGGGTTACCAAAATACATTAAAGGAAATATTATATACTAAATGACGAATTTCACAAAATTACAAACAGAAAAATTGCAACTGTGACTAGCAACCGTGCATAAAATTATTTACTTGAAACGTTCCATAAGACATGACATTACATTAGACGCCCTGAAATTAGAAAGGAACTTAATTTATTAACATATATTACCAAAAAACACTTTTCACACACAAACAGCAACAATACAACACCATGATTCAAACATTGTATAACATTTCATAAGGACACGGAAAAGTATGCGATTCCACCTGTGTATTGAGACAATCTGATGTTTTTATATGAAGAGTTTCCAGAACGAACCTAGAAAAATAATTACGTCAGCGTAATTATTTTTCTAGGTTGGTTCACATTTGGTAATTATGTTTCTTGGATGTACGTAATTATTTTATTAACGTAATTCTTTTTTCAGGTTTGTTCTTGAAACTCTTCATACAAAAGTGTTACAAAGAAAAGTAATATTTAGTATAAAAATTTAAAATTCTAAATACAATTAACAGAATTGCTTCCTCTGACCAGTGTTCAGAGTTTGTGCAATTTTTCTGACACAACTTTTACATACACACGATTCATACGTTCTATATTCAAAAGCTGAACCTGCAAGATGATCATATTCCACTATTTCACGTAGCAGTATACAGAAGAACATTACCTTCCAAACTAGCGGTGAGGTAGGCATTTAGGTAGAGTACACGAGCAAAGCTGGAGCTTAAAGCCTCATTATCGCCCGAGGCAACTCCGCCGGGTTCGAACTTGGTGGTCGATGGTGGAGACCGGTGCAAGTTGGCGCACGGAAGCCTGCCGCCCACATGCTGAGCCGCGCAGCGGTCAATTACGTCGGTCGTCGTTGGAGGCGGCGGCAAGGGAGGGCGGTCGGCAGAGGCACCACCACGGCAGGAGAGGTCGCCAGGCACGGGAGCAGCGGTGCCGTATTAACCTTATTTGACGCCCAAGCCCACAAACTCAAATGAGAGAGAGGTCTCGCCCCTTTTTCAACACAAGTTTAAAAATTTGATTTAATTCAAGAATTTCAAGAATTTTGTAAGAACTATTATTACTATTACATAATAAACCATGTAATAAAATAAATATTGGGATTTATTATTAGTATAGAATTTTCCAAACGTAGCCGCACTAATTAAACATGGCAACTTGTGTGAATCCAGAGCAGCAGATGTTTTAAAATTCGTCACCAGATTTTTTAAAATTTCACACTTGGGCACTTTAATTCACAAATGTAATAGTGTTTACAAATTGCAAGAAATGTACACTTTCCCTCATATAAAGTGGCCGGAAAAAGTCTATCTTCCACACCGCGCCGACAAACTTGGACACCCCTCGGTCTGGGGGAGGGCAGGGGGAGGGACGCGTTGACCAATCGCTAGCAGGTAGAACCACAGTTGTCTGTGATTGGTATAACATCCCAAGGGGTGGAAAGGACGTTGCCTCAGGGGGAGGGGGTTAGTTTGTTTACGTACGAGGCAGAAATAATCCCTACCGATGGAGAGATTTTGCCTGCACGTTCGCCACGACGAAAAAAAATTTCTCAGCGGGGGTTTCCGTCGAGAATTATTGTCAATTGACCCGTAAATATTTAGCATTTTAGCAACAATTGATTTAACGTTTAGCAATCGATTTGTAACTCCACTCGAAGTGCAACTTTCAGATGCTCATTTCAGGCACAATTTGCGAACCCTTCTTGGCCGTTCTAACGCATATTTCGAATTTGTTTATAAAATTATAGACTGTTGCAAAATTGTTAATTCAGAGTTTTCGGCTTTGGGGCATCGGGAGACCCTCCCCTTTATATTTGCAAAAGTTGGAAATTGTTTATAAATTTGCAATTGTTGCAAATTTTTATCTAATCTGAATGGCGTTTAAATGTGATGCAAAATTCCGGAATCCGTTCGGTGCTATTATATATCGTTCTCGAGATGTATGTAATTGTTTATAAGAAATTGACATCTTAGTGGACCCCATTTGTTTGCGCTTAATTCATTCGCGCTAGCAGAATAGCGTGGGTTGGGCATACTGAAAAAAACAGTTCTCCAATGCCGCGCTTTTGCCTGCCACATACGCTTAAAATGCACTTGCTTGTAAACAAATTCTGTGGCCAAATTCTGTAACCAAATTCTTCATTATCTCTGCACTTTTTTTAGAATTCAGTGGTAAATATAGTTATTCAAATTATCGTTCTCCATATTGTCGTGGCAGGAAGTATTCTTCCTTGACGAAGGACAAGATGAGGGATAAGAGCCCAAATTAATATCTGCTTTACCCTTCAAAATATATATTATTACATCGGAGTGAATATTTTTTAACAATCCTTGCAAAAAAATTTAATTTCTTTTTTTATTCAAAATTCAAGTAGTATCTGTCTTAGGGTAGGGATCACAGAATTATGAAAAAGTGCACAGAATTCACTTTTCTCCGTGGCACGTTCACACACTGTTTTTGCCATAAAATAAATAATTCATCTTCATTAATTACTTTGACCAAAGTGGGTAAAATAATGCATAATAACTAGATATTGTTCATAACAATTGGATTAATTCCTATGACTGTAACATACATAAGAAATCTAATGAACAATTCAGAATGTTCGGAGGAAAATTGAACATGCTTATATATTTTAATTCCATGAATTCACGAAATGTGCTTTAGGACGCTGAAATTTTAGTATCAATTGAATTATCAATTTTATAATGGCTGCCAACTTCATTTAAATTTGTGCTTTTGGTAAATAATTTAACTAAGCATTGCTGAGTTGAATAACTATCGTTAACATTGTACTTCTTTTGTGTTTTCAAAGAAAGTCAATATTTTTAGAAAAAGTAGTATTTTTCAAAGCACTCCATTGCGTACCTACGTCAGTGGCGTGCACTTTCACTTTCATTTTTGGATATACAAGCTCAAATAACGGTCATTCCATGCAAATTTTCTCATGGAGAAAGTTTTCGTCGCAGGTTTTCATAGAGTACCCTCATTTGCATTCTCTCTCTCTTTCTCTCTCACTCTCGTTCTCATTCCACAATCTCACCCATTATCATCTCTAGCATCTTACTATTTCATCTACCATCTTCCATCACATTCATCATCGTTTCTCATTGTTACCGTCCTGCTATGATAATAGAACAATTCAAGATGAGCAATGGAAGTCCAAAATTTGTCACTTTATTTTCTCATCTCCTTCGAAGGACCCTTTCTGGGTATTCGTAGTTGTTATTGTCTTATATTGTCAATATTATTGTCTTCAAGAATTGTACATTAATGACGAAATGTACTTAAAACAAAATTGTATATACAATGTATCATAAAAACCCTTGAAAGGCATAATAATGTCGAACAAGGATAATAAAAAACCATTTAAAAAATCTCCATCTTACTTAACAGGAAACAGTTTAAAAAATTAAATAATAATTATAATCTCTATCTGTGCTTCTGTTTAATATCCCGTATTGGACAGTACCGTTGGTCAATAATAGTTTATTCTCCCAAAACTTTTCTCCCAAAAAACATTCCTTAATTTTTCACTCATAACCCTATAACATCGTACCTCTATTGGGTTTCGGCTGTGAGAACTTAGGCCAGGGTTGTCCAACTGACGGCCGGCGGTGCAATTTATTGTAACCCGCGAAAAAGGCTTTAGTCATGAGTGATAGTGCGTCGCATCCACATCGGGCGGGAGCAATGCGCGCCAAGCGCACGCGCCTTGTCGGGGACAAAATCACTTTAACGTAAAAATTGGATAAATGTTTATTTAAGAACTTTTTCTAGTAAATTCAGAAATTAAAAATCATTTCAATGCATTTCCTTGTGTTGTGTATGGTACGGCCTGACCAGCACAACACAGCAGTTCTTTCCCCTCATTTAGAGCAGCTGGGCAAACTGTCGAAATCAACAATACGAGGAAGTCAAGTGTGGATCGCCCGAGGACTGGAAATATGGTCCGCAACCATATTAAAGGTTTTAGTTGTGACCCTTCAGGCCTTGTAAGCTGGATACCCCTGCATTAGACCGAGGCGCGAACACGAACGTGCGGCATCGATGGCACAGATGGCGACGCGCTGCGGACGGCGGTTGTAACCCTGTAGATCATAGCCCTACCTAAGGGAGCGACAGTGGTGCGATGTTCGTATGTGCACTTCCATGTTTTAAGTGTGGTTGTTTTATTCATGAAAATTGTAAGTTTTCACAGTTTTTAATAATTTCAACGAGCAATGTTGTCGTCTGTACGGTTAACATTGACAATAAAAAGATGATAATATAGTTGTAACACACCATACTACTCATCATTAGTCTCCTTAAATTATCATTTTGTATACCTTACCAATAAGTATTGAATACTAGAATTCTACAATTTTACTAATTTAACAAATTTTTACAGTTGTTGTAGAATTGTTAAATCGATCTATAGAGATAGATACAATTTGTTATTCTAGTCTTTCAAATATTGTAGAATTATAATAAGTTTTATATTAAATTTAATTTAATAAAAATTGCTCCCTAATTTTTAATTTCTATTACTTATAGAGAAGAAATAAATACAACAGGATCATACTTTGTTCTGATTCTGTTAAATTTCATACATGAAAATAACATCTGGATTTATTCGAAAAGATTTGAGGCGTGGTAAATTCAGAGTTTCGGAGACTGGTTGAATCATGTTATGTGTAACGACATGATTCAACCTTAATATCATTCTTATTTTAAGTAGTCTTGAAAACAAAAATACTCTAAATTGTTTTTATATTTTGTGTTATAAATACTGAAGTGTTTTTAATATTGTTATAATTATTAATGAGCAATGATTATTCTTCCGCCGTTAAAAATAATGTGAATATATCAGAGTAAATGTCAGATACCAATTTCTAAATATGTTGAAAATATTCAATTCGAATTTAACTAACATAAATTCACACAACAGAATGTAGTTTGTACTTTTAAAGAAAAGATATGACTAAAATTATATAAAAAAGGATTTTATGAGAGACTCGTTAGTCACAAAGTCGGATTTCAAATTGATGTTCAGCACAACAAAATGTATAGAACTGTTTATTTGGTTTATTAATTGGAACATTTTAATTGTATTATATACAATTGTATGAAAAATATTGAAGAAACTATCTGAAATACAGTTTGCGCAGAAATAATGTTGGGACATATTCCAAGATGTTATTAGATATTGGACAAATACAAGTATTACATGCATTCAAATATTCGTATGAGTACTAATTTAGTTGCAGCTAGTAATGAATACTAGCGGAAATAACTCGGCGTTTATTTATCACAATCAGCTCTTAATAGGAAAGTGAAAAGAACTAATTTCACCTAAAATACAAGTAATTTTATTTACATTACCGCCACACATACTATCCGTTCTTCTGTTCCCCCAGTCAAAACTAATTTTAAAGTTGACCCATTTGATTTTAACTTTTAATTATTGGAATAATACAACACATAGATAAGTACTACAGTACGTTTACATAAGAAAATTTTGGCAGCTTTCATTAACTTTACACTAACTTACACTAACTTAGTACTAAATCTAACTACATATAGATAAGGAAACACAGAGAGCCTTACTTTTTCTCCAGCTCGGACTGGAATTTCAAAAACGCATGTATCGGGAACCTGTTTTCATTCACATCCGGGAAGCTGTTATTTTTGCAATAAATTAAGATAGGTGTTCAATTTGGATGATGCATGAATAGAATTTGTAAGATATCTTGGTAATCAATGGTACTGTATACAGGATATTTAATTCCTTGTGTAACTGTAAATTCGAGACCAACCATGAGACTTTTTTGTTTTGAGGTATTTATTTTGGATGATTGGGATTTTGTGTAGGTTAGATGTTGAAGAATTTTTTCCAGATAGGGAACTAATAAATCATAATCGGTATCGTAATTATACACACATCAATATGTGTGTAAAGATCTATTGCATTGTTCAGAGAAATTTTGGAGTTATTTAGGGGTTTTAGTTTGTGGATTTAATTTACCCGCGGATGTTTTTTACATTTTCATGTTCTTTCGAGTGTAATTTCGAAACAAGATTTAGTCCTAAGTATTTGATGTTTTCATGGGATCCAAATAATTAATGCATTACTAATTTGGGAAGTGAGGGTGTAAAAGTTGATTTAAGAGAAAAGATTTTTGTCCTTCATTTTGAAGCATTTAGCGTAAATTTTCATGTAATGGACCATTCATCTATTTTCTCTCGATAAACGTGTATGTTGTTCCTTTTTATATTGGTTGAATAACTGGATCATTTAAAAATTGTTTCGTCAGCAAGATGGCTGATGTTGGTGTTGGTGACTACTGAGATGCCAGATTTGTAGAAGTTACAGTGGGGGTGACAACGGAGGTCCATGGGAGAGACCTGCCTGTATATTTCTGGGTAATATTGATGAGAGACTGACATGATCTTGATGAATTCAAATTGATAATGCGGAATGGCCTTGGTTTTATTTGAGTACTGTTTCATGTTTTAAGAATAATGTTTTCTAATAATTTGGCTAATGTGATGTCGGTCTGTAACTGACATGGTTGTTATGATTTTTGTTGGGTTTTAGTATCGGAATAATATTAGATAACTTTTAGATCAACGGGTAGTTGCCTAATATGGGATTTGAGTTGTATATTGTGTGTTTTCTATGGTATTTGATAGAAGAAATGATTGAGAATTATGTTATAGATTTTGTCGTGCCCAGGGAATTTTTATTGCGTAGCAATCTGATTAGGGATTTGATTTCTCCACGGGTGGAAATTTTAATTCTGTTCAAAATTGACCGATCATTACTCGGAGCCTCATCACACTATAGCAATGGATCATATTGTACAGACTAGAACATTTTACGGACTTGAAAAAAGCCACTTTCTCATATATTTCGAGATGTTTCCGAAAAACTTTAGTTTTGGCACAGAAATTCTCCTTTAAAAGCTGGAAATAATAATGGTGCATTTTTTAAACCTCTGTACATATATTCATGTGGTTTGAAGATCACGTGTGAAAAAGTCATCATGATTGGAATGAGACCTTATATTTGGTAAAAATAAACAAAAAGTAATAGTTTTCTTCGTACAGATATCTCAGAATAAATGTTAGAATAACTAGAAATGTAGAGTTGCGAAGATGATCATTTATTGCCAGTGAACAAATGGAAGAAAGTTTTATATGATGGTTAAGCACGTGAAATTTGCCCCTGGTTGGTATGCAATTCGTCAGGCATGAGTGTTCGGCGGGCTCCAGAAATTGCTTTAAACCCACAAAAAAATGACCCACCAAACACCAATGCATGATTTGATTACCTCACAGTGGCAAATGTCACACGTGTAATTAGTTATATAAAAAAATTCAAGTACGTGTTTATTGTCGACTCCCCTATATGCCCTAGACGTTTGTAACATTTATTTCGAGACATTCTGATAATGGATTTTAAAACGTTCTTTTCCCAAAGTAACACCAAAAATATTATTCTAAAACAACATAATTTTTTCTCTCGTTCAAATCTTTAGTAATAGTTTCCATGTTGATTCATCGCAATCATGAGCAGTGGACTATGAATGCTCGTTGGGTGGGAATTTTTAAGTGGAGGTTTAAAGCAGATGTCCGCTTGGAAACCAACGGCCGCCCACTGCGTGGAGGCAGCGGCGCGGGGAGGCGCGGGTGCGGTCACCGCGGCCGGCACCGCCAGGTGCGCAGCTCTGCTCCGTCCCCACCGACGCCCCCGCCCCCGCCCCCGCCCCTGCCACGTCCCGCCGTGCACCGGCGTACCCTACCCTGTCCCCCGCGGCCGCCCCCGGCCGGCTCCCGCGCGCGCTCTGGCGCTCGGGTGCCGCAGCGCCGCCCCACCCCAACCGCCCCGCCCCCGGCCCTCCCGCAGCCCCATTCGATACGGCCCGGCCACAGCCGCAGCCGTTGCACCGCCGCCGCCGCCGCCGGCGCACGCCCCCTGGATAGAAACCGGAGCCTGGCGCCGGCCGCAACCTAAGCAATATCGTGCGGTCGCCGCGCCGGCCTCACTTGCGGGAGATTGCGCGGGCTCCGTCGCCGGCATCTCGCGTGGCCGCGCCTCCCGGCGGGCGATGGGCTCAGGCCGCCGGCCGGAGTGGACAGCGGTCAGCCAACGCGCTCGCCGCTTCGGCCCTTCCACCCCGGCGCTAATGCCGCATCGCTAGCCTTCATTTTTTCATCGTTTTCACCGGATCTTTTCAAATATATTTCTAGCTCTATACGTAAAAGCAGAGACTGTATTCTAGTATGTTACCTGCGATCTACCGTCCTAAACGGATTTGTTTTAAAGCAAAAACGGTGCAAATAGTGGAGGGATTATCGATTCGCTTCCAGCTCTTCAAAGATTACTCGCGTGTTTTTAGTGTGGCCGTGCTTTTGATCCTTTACCATCTGTGATCTCCCATCCAGTAATCTCGCAAAAAATTGTGAATGATTACGTAGGTGGGAGTAAATATTTGCATCAATTTAATCATTTATGTGCAGACCCAAATAGGGAACAGAGAGAATGTAACGTGAAAGCAAATTAATGAAAGGTGACGACGAACTGTTTAGTCGTTTACCGACCGAGCGGGATAAAGTAAACAAAAACACTTTTTTTACAAGTCACTCCATATACCTGGATAGGTAAAGTCGTTAAGGACATTAGTTTGAGGTTTTAAATTAATAGCGACAACCGCACACTGTTAAGAAATACTCTATGTTGAAGATGTTATCTAATGCAAAAGATAATTTGGTAGCAATGTGATGTTGAAGATTTTAAAAAAGGCATCAATTAAATTACATACACACCTATTTTTTAATTTATTAAGTTTGATACAAAGTTGAATAAATCAGTTCTGTTGGTTGTAAGTAAATCGTATTTTACAGAACCGATCCTCTTTAACAAATGAGTCTCTCTCTCACTTACGTAATTATAAAGAGTCCAAATTTATCATATGCCTATGGAAATCCTATCCTCACAATCGAAATGTAAGGTAAAGGTAATTTGTAGCTTTCTCGTTATATCATACATTAAACTTTAGGCATGAAACAATTAAAATCAAGATATCTTTATTTCCATTCTCCAAATTTCCTGTAATCTTCCTGAGATCTCTGCGGAAAATGTGGATATGGGTCTCGCAATCAGTCGTACTCAAATTGTATTTTGCCATAGGCTGGACAAGGGTGGCAAGGGAGCGGAAGGAAAACACATGGAACAAGCCAAACAAAATTGTTTCTCTACAAAATACCACCATAGTATTTACTGAGACGATGCCACCAATAAAAGATATTCGCATGTGCCTTAAATAAATGAGATTCTACCTTGTACTATATGTTATTTCACTACGTTGTATTATATGTATGCTCAGACTTATTGTTTTCTAACAACTTAAATAATTTTTCAAGTTTTTTTTCTGTGCCACAGTAGTACTTTTAAGAGATAGTTGCATACACTACATTTTAGTCGTTTCTTATATTCGTTTCGTAACAGATATTCTTAAGGCGCACTCTACGGTACGTAACGGTGCATGTATTATAACTTTAAAATAGAAAACAGTTTTAAATAAAGAGATCATTATATTGTAATTGAGTGGCTAATTAGATTATTACATGATACTATCATATTTAATTATAAAGTGAGGAAACACTCACGATGACGTCTGTCTTTTTTTGTTTTTTGTGGAAAATGCAAGAAATTTTGGAGGGTAGTTCACAATGAATGTCCAAAATTGTGTTTTGTACGTCTCGGTGAAGGTACGTTAGAAGACGAGATAGTTGTGAAATAATATTAATATAATCATTCAATGATACTTAAGTTAATATTTTGGAGATATGCATATTTTGTATAAACTAATGGGATTTTAAGATTCTTCACAATAAATTATTTTGAATTACTTATAAAATGTTTATTTTAATCGAAAGTACTTTTATCTAGATTAGACGTCAATATGTTTAGGAAGGGAATATCGTCTTAATTATAAACAATCCACAGTTTGAATGAATTAATATTAATTGAAGGACATTGCAAGAATTTTACATAAGTTTACGTGAGTGTGGATTTGTATACGGCTTTCAAAATGATAAACTCTCAATATTTGAGAAGCACGGGTTTGGAGTTCATGAAATAACTTTTCTATACATTTTGAATGCGGAAAAATGTTGAGTTAATGAAAAGTGAAGATTTTAATATTTTGTTGGATACTAATATGTATCCTTTATTTTTGAGGTCGTTTGTTTTACAGCTCAGTATGACTATAATTAGCTCGTTTTAATAACGAAATTTTCATACATTGGATGATATTGATGATGATTTATTGATGATACACAGTGCTTAAGGAAAATGATAGATCTAAATTTTTTTTGGATCAGAGAGGTCGCATCCTCAACGGTGTCCTTTTCGCGATAAATGAATTGCACCCTATAAATCGGATGTCTGGTGAACCACAGTAACATAAATAGTATAAAAAACACTTTACATTTTTCTTTACTTACTAACATAAAATGGCGACCAAGTGAGATATATTGTGATATCAAATTGAAGATAAACAAAAACATTTTTTTCTTATTTCAGTAAGTCATATTGCATTTTTGCAAACTAGAAATACTTCCAATAATTTTTAATGCACAATAATGGTAGTATATTCATACAATTTTATTTTTTCGATACGTTCAGTTTTTACGCGCAGGATAATCTTACACAATATTTACAGTTTTATTACGACTTCAAAGAAAGAAAAACCTTAATAAATGACCTCTCTCTGTACCTTCTCTCTATCTACTATGGCCTCTACGCATACTTTCAATCTTCTTCAATTTCCTTATATCAGTGGTTCTTACCGCTACCATCATTCCCCTAGGACACAATTTCGTTTGCAAATTTTTAAATACACCAACGTGATATATCACATCACAGGAATGGAGTTTTAAGTTTCATTGCAATTTAAATCACTTATCGCATGGCTAATACTTATATGGAATTATTCAAAATTATTGATTCATTTTATAAGACAATTTATTTTCCGAAAAAAGGTTTTATAATGAGTTAAAGGCTCTAAAAAAGAGGTCTTTTAAAAGCATAAAGTATATTTACCAAATACCCTACAAAAGAAATAAATAAATAATACATTTTCGAAAATATACACCGGCATTAGTTTAATATTCCGTAAGCTGCGACAGAAAGTGATCTCTTTATTCTATATATGAGCCATTGAGAGCAAAAGTGGTGTAAGTAAAAAAAACATACTTTCAGGAATGCCGTGTAAACGAAAAATGCTGTAAAACTATAATCCGTAGAAATAGAGAGAATACTTACTCCACTATCGAACAGACCGTTTCTGAAAACTATCACTTACATTAGAGTAATTGGCAATTTTTGCTGCGTGAGTAATATGCTGGAAAAATAGGAAAATAGAGTCAAATTACTTTAGAAAATAGAGGCAACTTTACTGCAAAGCAATGTAGGTACTACTTTACTGTTTTTTAATAAAATTTATGTACGTGCATGTTGAAACAATATTAACTGCATTTTTTTTGTTTGTATTGCATAGACTCGATACTTTCATTTAATGGTCAAAATGGTTAAATGGTCAAATTCCATGATTATGAATATTCTGTAATTCGAAAATGGTTGTGAATATATCTACAATATACTACATTGTTGCAGTATTCACGATCACAATTTTTTGTTAAAATATTTAATTTATAGCTATGTGAAAGCCAAAGATTTTTTGTTATTTATTAAGAGTCTGTGTGCTACATTTTGGAAAACTCTTTTGTTACCATACATTACCACATTACCATAGATATACCATTATATAACATTATTTATGGTCTTATTCAGCAGCACTCAGGGAATTAATTCAATCAATATTGATGTTGGAATTTAATGCGCTTTCATGGAATTATAATAATTAATACTACTGTTATAGTCAATTTTAAAAATTAAAAATTAATTAACATGAATATCATGAACATAGAGTGAAAACAATAAGTTAATTTCATATTATTTGAGAATAGATATAATATGTTATTATAATTAACATAAAAGGAGAATCATGAGTGTTTTGAAAATGTAATGGCGATGTATATGGTTAAGGTTTGTTCCTCCATGACCCACTTCTCGCTCGGAGCCTGTCGCCGCACGCCGCCGGGTGGTTCGGCAGAGGGCGCGGCCCCTTGCTGGCCAGCCCAGCCACTCAGGTAGGTTGCTCTCGTTTAGTTTCGCCTACGTGCGTCGAACAGGCGCTGTCACTGGCCCATCGATCACTCTTCAGTGTGCTTCTGCTACAAGGCGCATCTCGCGAAATGTCAAACGGCCGCTGCCCTGGAAACAGTCGCCCTCGGCACTTTGTCAACGCATGTCGTGACACAGGCAAAAGAGTTTTGGCACGACGCGGAATCTCGCCAAAGATTAAGTTTGGAGGCTGTCTCTTTAAAATATTTCTGACATTAGTTGTGTTCCAAATGTTGACAAACACAAATTGTTAAAAACCTTAAAAATAATAATTTGTATACATATGTATATATGTATATATGTATATATATATATATATATATATATATATATATATATATATATATATATATATATATATGTTCACTTATTTTTGGTTGGATTTTATCTGGCTTAAGTATAGATTGTGGGATTTTCTGAAATTCTGTTCTACCTTTCCGTAATTTTTATAAATGAGAGTGAATCACAAAATTTATTCAAACGTATTATCTATTGTTAGAAAGTTATAGTAGAGTCCCGTTATTGTTAAATTGAAATTCTTCTATCTTTTATAACTTTCATAATTTTGGTGAATGAGACTTTTTTCTATTTTTGAAATAAAGAAGGAAACAATGTGAAGAAAGAATGAAACTCAATCCCGAGGCTATATTTTTCCTCTAAATAAAAACGAAAGAAAAACTGCCGCAACTCTTAATTGGAAATATTGGTCTTTTCTCCGAAGCGCACCACCATCGGATCCTGATAATAATTAGACGAACGACCTTTCACGAACCAAGGGTGGTACTAGCCTTTAATGCGGTAGGTGCGGCTGGGATGCCAGGTCGAAGCCACGCCCCGAGCATTCTCCAGTAACCTTTGCTCCACCCGTTGGAGGAACGTTTCAGAGTTTTAGAAAAAAGACCTTCTCCTATGAGAAACAAATGATAATAACATGAAAAGTTACATGGTAGTTTTTGATATCAAGTCATATATACAACAAAATTTTAAAAGTTATTGTTCGAGCCTGAAGAACATGGCAAGCGAAGAACTGGAGCATCTTTCGCTTCAGTGCTTTATATTCTAGTTTAGACATTCTTAAAGACAATGATCGTAGGTTGAAATTGCATCATTAGAGAAAAAAAATATTTTGTCTTTCTAATTTTCTACTATTCAACACTCCCTTGTATCTATTCATAGTACAGTCATGTTCCGTGCGGTTTCATTATCCAGAATAAACGAAGGATTGTTTTAGAAAAAAAATATCAGCTCTTTGTGTGAGAAACACAATTTACAAATTTCCATTTGAAAAAGTTTGCATGTTTTCCTTATCACTATGACAGTAACAGACCAAATAAAATTAAATTAGTGGTACTACAACAGCACAAGTTTATCTAATTGTGTGTTACAGTTATGTAAAATTATAAAAGTAGTTGAATCCGGAAAAGGTTTCCAGCCCTAAAAAAATATTTCTCTTGGCTGAATACGAACCAGATACATAGGTTACGTGAGCATCGGAATTATCCACAAAAACACACTGATATATGCATTCAAACAACGTTCCCGGTGCATCAAAAAGAAAGTTGAATTAAAACACTTTCTGGGATTTTAACATAAATGATGACTGTGAAGAATTATTAAGCAAAATTGTTCTTTTCATGTAATAATGAAAGTAAAACTTGGGTCCGTTTTACGGTTTTACGAACTTTTTAGTGTTACAATTTTACATAAAAGTAAGCAAAATATTTTCTACAAAATTGTACTTGAGTTTTCTTGCATATCATTTTTTAAAGAACACATTTCATTAATAAATAATGCATATCTTCAATAGTGTAGTTATAAGAGCATGTCGGACAATTTTTTAACTTTTGCAATTTTCGAATATCAGAGGCTTCAATGAAAATACCTTGACTCGGGGAACGGCTAATGCAGGTTAGAGTAATCTACTCCGCATCGCTCTAATTGAACTGTTTATTTCAAATGATTATTTATGCATGAAAAAGTTCCTAATTCTATTCCAAGGTGAGCTCTTTCAATACACATACGTTATAATTACAATATATATCAATACACATTTTGATCTCTGTATTTATGAAAAAATCCTTAAATCTATTCTATCTATCTATGAAAATCTATCTATTTATGAAAAAAATCTTTTAATAAGTTTTAAAATCCTGAAGTTTTCGGTGACACGATGTAATAGTGTTTCATTTATATGAAAATTTGTACCTACCATTATTTTCAAATTTTACATGCATTGATAGGCGGGACCGGAAGCGGTAGCACAGTGCATCAATTGATGTCACTGCAGTGCCTCTGACCGGGAGGTCCTAGGTTCGAGTTCCGACGGCGACAGGATTTTCGACACTAGCTTTTCGGCTAGGTCGAACTCAGTCGCTGATCGGAGGAGAATTCTAGTGGCCGGCTGCTCTGATCTGTAGTTTTCCGTGGTTTCTCCGGTCCACACCAGGCGAATGCCGGAGCAGTATCCTAACAAACGGGCCACAGATCGCGCGCGATCTTTTCTTCCTCTTCCTTGTCCTACCCTCACCCCTTACGCACTCACACTAACATGCACTACACTACCACATAATCCGGGAGACATGTCGGGAGCTTAGAAATTGTCCCGGCCTGGTGGGGGAAAACCCCACTAGTCGACGGCAGGTCAGCCCTGGATCTCGCCAACCAGTGGGGAAAGGTCACCGCCCCCTCCCGATGAAAAACACACTACCCTTACGGGAGTAATGATCTCAGTAGTGGACGCGCCCTGAATCTCAATCAATTGATGGGCGGAGATAGATATTTTTTGCAAGTATTATGGAAACTAAAAATGTACATAATATACACCAGTCTAACTTGTTGCCGCAGCACCCCTCTCGCCGTCAAGCTTATCATAGCAAGTAACATCATAGAAGGAAACGATCCGTAGTAGTACACGCCTTCTATTTTCCTTACTGAAGGCGCTACCGGAACTGGCAGCAAAGTATTTGTCAAAAGATGTGGAATATTTAGATCCTGTTTAAAATATCATGTGTACAAAAATATCAGAGCAAAAATTAAGATTACAACTTGTTATAATTTGGAACGTAATTTAATTTATTTTTCTAATCGTATATCACGCATGAGTTCCAAGCCACTTTCACTAGTGTTCTCTCGTGGTGAGATTGTCTGGACTGCGGAGGGGAGGTTTTATTGTCGCCTCTACTACTGATTCTCAGTGGTGACAACTACATTGACATCGCTTCTACTCACGATTATCTATGTAATATTTCAGTTATATTATAATAGGACGCTTCGCATTTGAATCAATTTTTACTTTCCCGCTAACGCATACGTAGTGGAAAGAAAGTTATGTAATGCTGCACAAAAAACGGCGAAATTTCGGCAGAAAACCTTTTATTACATGGCCCTGGTAACGAAATAGTGGATAAATCCAGTTGCTAAATTTAGAAAAAATCCTCTAACACGTGGTGTAGCCAGAATCCACGTTGGGTAAGTTCTTGGTACTAAAGAATCGAATGATTGCAAAACATCTATCCGTACGTCAGTCTGTGAACAACGCTAGCTAAACCATTCAGTCAATTTGCTCCAAAATTGATATCATCAATCGATCTGGCTGTGAATATTGCCCATATTGGGTTCTCTTGCATTTGAAACGGATTTTTTTTATTTTGTAGGGTACTTTACATGAAACTACTGAGACATTTTCAAAATATTAAATAAAATTGGCTCCGTCGTTTTCGATTAAATTTTGTTGTTGCGTAGTATAGAGAAGGTTTAAGAGAATGGTGCAGGTCTTGAGTTCGGTGAAAACTGATTTTTCGAAAATTGCAACAATTAAAACTTTTTCGACACCGTCTTTTAACTACAATATTATGAAATTAGAGATTTTTCTCTTAATGAAATCTGTTCCTTAAAGATAGATTTTGAAATGAGGTCATGTACAATTTTTCGAAAATTTGACTACTTTTCACGTAGTTTTGCATAAAAAACGGGTGAGAATGTACATGCTGCTTTACCATCACTAGTTTTAATAACTCTTTGGTTGTCTGCTCACTCCTGGCACCCAATTATTTCTTAACTGCTGCGGACGCCTGAGAAGTCTATAACACGCCGTCTAACTCAGGAGTTCCGGAAAATATGGCGGAGACGTGACCTTCCAGGTACCGGTCCTGCTGTTAGACAGTTTTATCGCTACGAAATTACCCGTCGAACAGCAAGGACTCCCCACCCGGCGCGACAAAGCACTCGCTGAGGGGTTTGATCTCGCCCATAGCAAAGCCGGAGGCGTCGCACGCATATTTTGGCTATCAGACTTTGTACGTTCGGTGCCTACGAGAGGCAGCATGTTGGTGACCTTCATTGAAATAGCACCAAGTCAACTAATTAACCACTCGCCAGCAGACCGACCTGCTAAAGCATACAATTCCTCTGCTCACCTATTTATCTATTCTCTTTTACATAGAATGGAGGCTTTTAACGGCAATTTCAACGTGCTCACGAAATTCGCAAGGGAGAACATCGCAGAGCTCTGCAGATGAGAGGCAGTGTTTCCTGAAGCCTTAATAAAACAATTAGGAGCCAATTACTTGAAACGATTGCAGTAAACAGAGAATCAAGATATGTAGAACCCGAAGAGGCAAACGGGTATCATAGACTTGTAAAAGGAAATAATGTTAAAAAAATATTGCTTTATGGGTTTCTTTAATTTAAAATATTTTTATTTATTTTATTTTACATTTTCTCATACAGCGAGGCAAGCGCTTTACAAGACTGGACAGAGACGTAACCCAGCACGCACAACACTAGAGCCTCAAACCGAGAGGACCTTTCCTCTGTAGATCTCAAATGATACAAAAATAATTCAAAAATAGACATATTAATTATGTATTTTAAGGTTCAACACAACTTTCAGTTTTGCCGTGACAAAAAAACACTTGTCGCAGATAAACACGATATCTGAGACACCCGCCTGAAATGCATCAGCGAGGGACCAGGGGTTTTATTAGTGCTCCTGATCAGCACAGGCAGATGCCGCTGATCAGGGGCAACAAGGATTCAGTGACTTCAGGCAGGGAAGCACCAACCGATGGGAGATCCCCCTGTCTCTCCGCCTCCGCAGCCGCTACAAAAGTTAGAACCTCTACAAGATTCCTCCGCTGCCTGGGTGTGTATGAGCCCAGTGAGAGTTTGCTGGTGAGTCGAGTCGTGGGTGATGAGCCGATATTCTTCTGAGATTGTGTACAGAAACAGACGGGACTTTGGACTTGAGACGACTTCTAGCGGCTTTGGTGACTGCGTCAGAGTATTTGGGACATCTGTATGGTGGAAAGAAGACTCACAATTGTGTAGGGTACTATTTAAGTTACGGGAAGGGCTGGTGCGATAGTGATACATTGTAAATTGAACAATAAATCGTGTAGTTTTGAATCCTGCAAATTTGTATATGTACTTTTTTACCACATCATCAAGAACATCTAAAAAGTGCTGTTCCAAAACGCAACACATTATAGCAAAATATTTATTATTCATGAACCTTAATACAATGGTGACCGGCCTCTTCCTTGAAGCTTTTATGTAATTTCAGTTGCATCGTAAGCCGTGACGAGCTTAATATGAGAATTCATTTGGTATGCATAGTATGAGTAAAGGAGGAATAGAGCCATCAAATATTTGCATTTCCAGTCAAAATCGAAAACTTTTCTTCTGGTTTTGCATTTTCCTAGTTTCTTTCGTGGACGGAGTCTGGAAATTTTCTATCAATTTATGAATGCATCGGACATTAGAAATATAGATACAAGTGGCCTGCAGCAACCAAAGTGCTGCTGAACAAAACCACTCGAAATGGTTTTCTAAAACATAGCAATAATACCATCACAGAAACATCTATTTCACAACAAATACTAGTAGCTGAAATATGAAGAACCATAGTTGAGCAGTAAATGGCATAAAGCCATGTCAAAGTTGATACTGAAGTTTCACAACCAGTCTGTGGATAACATGCAAGACAATATAAGTAGTTTGATGAAATCAAGAAACCCACGACAAATTTTGAAAAAATAAAATTACATGTCAGACATATGAAAGAGTACACATTTTATTAGCAAAGCTTAAATATAAATAATAAAGGTTTTTTATGTATTGAAGTTTTTTTTTTATTTTGAAATATTAATAGTAATAGTATCTGCTAATTTTTTTTTCATCTTACCTTCTTGTATCTTTCCTTTTTGCATCTTCCAACGCATTCGTGCAGATGAGCTTCTTAAATATTCAGCAAGGGAAAAGGTAAAAAGGCACATAATGACGTGGTTTTCATTTTCCCGTAACTTGAAAAAAATATCGAATTTATTTTTAGTTTCTTTCATTAGGAATTGCAGTAAAACTTTCCTTTCTTTAATTTTTTGTTCATGAAAATGTGCATTTCAATTCTTTAGTCCTTTGGACATTAAAATTTGTTTGTGAATGAAAACTGTACCTTTCAGTGTCGATTTAGGAGTGCTATGCATTGCCGAGATTGGCCACCGCGCAGAGCTGAGTCGGCTGTCGCGCGGGCTGCATTGTAAGCAAGCGCTGCTTACTTCCTCGGGCGGGCTGCTTGCATGTGGAAAGGTTGTTAATAAAATACGTAAATTGAAGGTATGAAATGCAGGAGAAAGTTGAAAATGAACAATGAAGAGAACTCTATTGCCAGATTGATACTTTTCCTTGATATGTTATATACAGTTTTCATTTGTTGACAATAAATAAAGTCGAAACAGAATTCTTACGTGGCGCTGCTTGGGCTTTCAACTTTACCACTAATTTTCACAAGTATATTTGTATCCAGGAAGCAAAATACCCGTATTTTATGTTCAACAGTTTCAGTCGTATAGTATTTATCACTTGTGCCGTTCCATCACTCCGAATCAGGAATATCATAGGAATATGAGATACGATTAGCGAGAGAATTGTTGAATTTAATTTTGACGGGCGACTACGTAATATTGGATTTTAGAACAAACAAAACGAAAGTTTGAAGATCAAGTATAAAATAAAAGTTCCCAGACGCACTTTTACATCTCATATACCGACTGTTAACGCGAGGACAGGAGTTGGAATTTTCGAATCGCAGTGCACAGAAACTTGGGAGCAAGGAAAGAGAGGAAAATGAAACCTTTGACAAAAACTATTTCATTATATAGAACGTGAACTGGCAGAAACCACAGAGTCACTGTATTGACCCAATTCTTTTGTAGTTTGAAGAATTAGCGTTCATTAGTATTTCATTGTGAACTGTGGTACCAAAACTATTTTACACAGACTAGTTTTCCCGATTGTTTAAAACGTCTGAAGATGTGAATAAACTTTTATCTGCATTAAGAGAACAATTAATACATATATTATGCCTGGTTTTGACCGGGTTCGTGAAGAGATGGAAATGTCATTTGCGTAGAGATGGTCGATTTTATCAATGGCTGAAATTGCGAAATCTTACCAAATGCTGAAAAAATGAGTAATTGTACGTTTGACAGTCCGTGCAGTATATTTTGTAGGAAATGATCACAAAATGCGAAATCACGTACTACAAAGTGCTAAATGGTCGCGATTCTGTAAAATAACTGCAAAAATGCATTTTATGGTTTCATTCATGTTTGCTTTATAACTAGGGATGCGTCACAGACAACTTTATGTTTGAAAGCATTCAATTTGAGAGTGGCCGTGTTTATTATTTAATTTAATTAATAATTGAAATTTAACTGACAAAGCAAAGTAAAAAAAATAGTACGAACAATTAAAAAACTTATCCTAAAAGTCTGAGCATTCAAGATCATCTCAAGGAATCTCAGCTTCCTCAGTTCGCTGCACGGAGAATATCACGGGGAGCAGACGAAGGCCCCACGCCTACGGCGCACGCGTTGTTTCTCACGCTTTTTCTTATCTTATATACTTTTTTATTTATTTCCACAGGCCAGCATAACTGCTTTACAGGGGTTGTTTACCTTTTGAATAACAAATCAAAATACAAACATACAAAAATAAATAACTAACAACGAAATTCATTTCACTCAACACTGGTACAAAAGGTAGCATTCATAAAATACATTCATTCTTTAGATAAATAGAAATAAGGGAAGCCCAACAGGTTCCTCATTATTGTATGTTCTTTTACAAGTAAAGTTGAAGTTTATTCCTTGCATTGTTTATTCTAATTTTGAACGATTGTTGGGGGGGGGGTCAGCAAATTGGATTCAATATTTGTCATATGAAAATCTGTTTTTGATTCGGGATGTTGTTGCTGATGACCCAAGGTTGTAACGGTCACTTATAGGTATATTATGTAAATTTGTGAAGAAGGAATGTGAACGTGTAAGCATTACTAGTTGGATAGTTTCTATTTTTAATTCTGAGTGTAGTTGAGGTTTTTAATAAACCAGGGGCCATTTACAGCCATACGTAGGATTTTATACGAAGTTTTGTATTTTCTTTATGTTAGTAGCAGATGTGTTGTACCATATTGGGCATGCATACATTATAATGGGAAGAACTAATGCTTTGTGAAGGACATAAATTTTGTTTTGAAGGCGGTTTTTCTGTTAATTACCGTTTATGTAATCTTCTGATTGCTTGTATAATTTTGTCGTTTATATGATTAGTCCATGTAAGTCTTGTATCTATTAATACTCCAAGATATTTAATCGGTTTGTTTTTTGGTGACCAGTCGAGTGTGTTATTAAATAGCTTTAGAGGTTTGGGTGTAGAGGTTATTGGGCATAATGTGAATATTGTTGCTAAATATTTGTTGGGGTTTAATTTTATCTTCCATTTGTCTGCCCATAGTGATACTTTGTTTAGTTCTTCTAGTAGATTTTCTGTAGCTGGATTTAAAAATTTGTTGGAAATTAGTATTGCACTATCATCAGCAAATAACGCTATTGTAGTGTTTTGGCTTGTTGGAAAATCTACTGTGAATATGTTGAACAAAGTTCCTGATAACGGACTGCCTTGTGGAACACCTGCTGTAATTCCTCTTTGTGTGGAGTAGGTTGAGTTTATTCTTACTGAAAAAACTCTTTCTTTTAAGAAGCTTTGTATTATTTTCACTAGGTAAAGGGGTAAGCTAGATTCTTGTAACTTAAATATCAATCCCTCGAGCAAAACTGTCAAATGATTGGCTTACGTTCAAGAATACTGCTAGAGGGTGCTTTTTTCGTTCGAAATTTGTGTACATTAGTTCTGTAATTCTTAAAAGTTGATGTGTTGTGGAGTGTTTTTCTTTGAATCCAAATTCGAAAAATGGTATGTATGATATTTCATTTATGTATTTTAGAAGTCGTTTTAGTATTAGTTACTCAATTACTTTGGCTATGATGGGGATCAGACTTATAGGTCTATAGTTTTCTGTGAATGCTGGTTTTTATCTGGTTTTGGTATTAGGATTACTATCGAGTGTTTCCATTTTATGGGGTAGTACACTATTCTTAACATTGAGTTGAATATTGCAGTTAAGTATCTAATTGCATTCCTATTTAGTTTTTGTAATAGTATGGTTGGTATTTGGTCTATTCCAGCTGATGTTTTCCTATTTAGATTTTTAATTATTTGATATGATTCATTTGGTGATATATATTTTACTGGATGTGGAACTGTTATTAGTTCACAGTTATTGATTTGTAGTGTTATTATTTGAATTTGTATTTAGAGCAAAGGTTTCTTGAAAATTTTCGGCGAATATTTCACATTTTTCTTTTGTTGTTGCAGCCGTTTTATCTAATTTCTTTAATTCTGGTACGATTGTTGTTTCTTTCAATATTTGTTTTGTAACCTGCCATAAGTTGCTGTCTTTAGGATTTATCTTTTTAATGTTATTTCTATATTGTTTGATTCTGTGTTCGTCTAATACTATTTTTATTTTGTTTGTTAGTTTATTTAGGATTTTCTTTAAGTCTGGGCTTCTCGATTGTTGCCATTGTCGTCGTATTTTGTGTTTCTCTTGAATTAATTTTTCAATGCAAGCAGGTATGGTTTGCTGTGTTAATTTTGGTTTATGATATGTTAATCTATGTTTTTTGTGTCTATACCATAGGGCAATTCTGTTCTAATATAGTTCATGTCTGAAGTGAGTATTACGGAACAGTGGTCAGAGTCTAATTGAGGTAAGGAGTGAGCATAGAGGGTATGTTACATTTTTAATAATGGCAATGTCTAGGATATCTGGTTGAGCATTACGGTTTTTGGGGTAGTGAGTAGGATGTGTTGGTGCTAAGATTTGAAAGTTTAAAGTTGTTGATGCTTTCAGTAATTTCCTCCCGTTAGGAGTATTCACTTTGCAGCCCCAATTGATATGTTTGCTATTTAGGTCTCCCATTATAATGTTAGGTTCTGTACTGTGTAATATTTGTTTTAAATCATTTATATTAATTTAATTTTTATGTGGTTTATATACTGTCATGATATATAAGTATACATTTTTTAATGTTATTTTCACTGCAATCAGTTCAAGATCATTCGGTTTTGTAATAGAAATTAATGAGTGGTCCAATTTCTTTGTGATTAGAATAGCAGATATATCCAGGTATTTTAAATGTCTCTCCGGGTACAAGGTGTGTCTCTGTTATACATGCAATAGTTATTGCGTGGTTTTTCAGGAAGTGGCTGAGTGTATTTCTTTTATTTAGTAAATCTTATATTATTATCCACTTATATTTGATATTTGGTTTGATACCATGTTTTGTATTGGTGGAATTATTGTTGATATTGTTTTATTGATTATTGTTGGTAACATCTGCACTATAATTTGTGTAATGTTAGACTGTATATTGTTCTGTGTAACTGTTTGTGCATTTGTGTGTGTGGGTATGTTTTGTTTGTTATTAAATGCCATTTGTCTATGTAATGAGTTGTGATTTATATTTGTTTGTTGTGAGTTTATTTGTGTGTGGTTTCATTTTAATTTATGTTTTGTGATTGTGAGGTTTGGTATAAATTATTGTGCTGCTTTGGTTGTTGAATTCTCTTTCTTTTTGGAAAGTACTTGCATTGTTTAGAAGTCGCCATATGATTTTCTTTACATAGAGTACAAATTGGGGGTGGAGGGTGTGTTGTCTGCAATAATTCACAGTCTTTTGTCCAATGTTGTTCTGCACAGTAGCAACATTTTGGGGTCATTGTACAATAATTTTTTGTATGGCCATAAATAAAGCTTTTTTTACATTGAGGTGGACCTTGTGGTTTCCTTCTTAATTCTACTTTTAAAATACAGTGCAGTAGTTTGTCTAATTTAAATATTTATTTTCCTTCAATTGAATTAGTTAATTCTAGTGCAACTACTTTAAAGGGTTCTTTGTTAGTCAATTTAGTTACTTGTGTTAGAGAGTTTGAACTGTTCGTTTCAAACTAGCAGGACCTTGATTTCGTTTAGATTGAGCAGAGAATTTCAATTTTGGAGAAAATAGTGTGAACGGTTTAAGCGCCAGCGTTGACCGAATACAGACAGACGGACAGGCAGACGTTTTGCCATCAATCGCTTTATCGGTATGAATGTTCGGACGAAACATGGATTTTCACTATACGTGTTAGAGGAAGTAATTTACTACACGAAGAAAGGAACACTTTTTCGTTACGAGGGCCCACCAGTAAGTTCGCCTGTCCAAAGAATAGCCTTTTTTCTCACCACACGATTACAATATTTACTCTTACTTACGTCTAAGGCGAGAAAGTAAAAGGTCGCTGTGGCGAACGATCGGCCATGGCGATATAATGTGTGGGTTCGAATCCCGTGTAAAGCGTAGTCGTTTTCATCTCTTGATTGCTGTGTGATTTGCAAAGGCAGTTCCTTCCGTCACGTGACTCAGACGATACTGACATCTTTATTCGTCACTTTTAAATTGTTCGAGAGAAAGTAGTATTAATGTTTTGAAGGTAAACGTTGATATTTTATTAGAGATATGGCATTGGAATAAGACAGTCCTGAAATGGGAGTATAATTCAAATTATAGATAAAAAATTTATATAAAAATGGCTTAGGCCCAATTTTTGAAATATTTTTTAATACAAAAGTGATCCATTTATACCAGTACATTGAGTACGACTTCAAAGGTTGTCTAGTGGCCAAGACGTTGTTTACGGAACCTATGTGTCTAGTTTCTCAGCCTTTGCAAATTCTTTTGCGGATTGGAAACAGTTTTGGGGGTTCAACTAGTAATATAATATTAGGTAACAGTTACGAGAAAATATGTGCGGTTGTAACACGACTACGTTGCGAAAGTTATAGATTCACTTTTTATTGCCTACAAAGGGAACTGGCTCCACTCTATGGAATTGGCAATATCTAAATAAATTTTGTACTACATCGTCAGTACACGTATCAACCGCCGGGGTCTCAGTTATTGAAAAAGAAGACATCTGCATCGATACCTTTACTTCTCCGGCAGGATGTCCGTTCCGGTCGTTCATACTATCGGCGTCCCCGGCTGCGCCGCTCCGCTCCGCTGCGGCCATTGGCGCCACCGCTAGTCACCAAGCGCTGTCGCCCGCGCTGCCCCCATCCGGCGGTGTCGCCGCCGCTTTTGCTGCCTCCGCCCTCGTCCCCGCCTCCACCCCACCTCCGCTCCACTCCACGCCGACGACGGGTGGAGATGCACACGCGGCAGCAGTCGGAGTGGGGCTCCCTGTCAAATATTTACCGGCGGGGTATTGATTAGGAAGCCTGCCGGAGGCAACGCAGCGCTCCCGCACATGTCGTGGCGGTGGCGGCGGCGGCGGAGGAGGAGGCGGCGGCGAGGGCCGCGGCTCCGAAAAGAGGCTGCGCGCCTCTGACCTCAACACGTGGAGGGTGCGGCGATGCGCGCGCCGCCGCCGCCGCCGCCGCTCCGCGCCAGGTAAACCACCCACCGCCGCCGCCACCGCCACCGCCGCCCCTGCGCGACCGGCCACCCGCATCCACGGCGCGCCGCCACCCGCTCAATGCAACCAGCGAGCGCCCGCTCGATGCACTGAGCGCTTCGCGGGAGGGCCGCTTCAGATCCTGGAGATCGGCACGCCGCGGCACCCACATGAGTTTGCCACCTGGCCACGCGATCCCTTTGATACGACTGGTACTGTATTCTAGCACTGTCTGCTTGTGTTCAAATGTTGCCGACAGTTACATTGAGAACTTCTGTAATATTCAGCGGGGTAGAATGATACAACACACGTTACCTTATGGAAAGGCCAAAGAAACAACCGAAATAGTACCAAAAGAATATATATTGTTGTTTCTCGTTCTCTAAAGCTAATTGACTTTCTTTTTACGTGTCCTAAATTTTTGGAATTTTTATGTACCCAGATTGTTACAGATAAAATGTTAGTAAACGCCCGACAATCTCAAACTGGTATAAGTGTAAGATGATTCACTGACATCTCTTCTTATTCTTTATCCCAAAATCCCTTCCTTTGCACTTACATTTTCAGAAGAAAACAAACCGTTAATGAATCTAATACTTATAATTTCCCATGCTCCTGGGTCATAAAATATAGAAGGAATAGAGGTATTGGATATGAATAAAAGATAGATGATAATAATATGAATAGATGAATTTCACATACAAATATCATAGAAGAGCGTATGTGCATATATATCCACGTTTCCCAGGTTCCCATTCCCACGTTCCCCAACTATGTTTAATAATTTCAAGTGAAGCAAAGTTGCCTGCGTTTTGTCCCGTTTCCTTCAATGACGCTACCACTGATGTCCTAAACTTGAAAACAGCTCACGTGCCGTTCAAAATGGGATTAGAAATTTAAAATAAATATAGTATTAGCTAAAGTTGTGTTGTGATTAGGACAGTGACTTGTTCGATAAACCCAGAACAGTCTGCTGGGCGTGTCGTAGGTTGTGAGGATTCTGATCAATTTTGGATCTGGATTTGTAGCTATTAATTAACTCATATTTTTAGAAATCAGGGGATGCACTCGGATATGCATTATGAAACTAGTTCTCAACAACGAAAGTAAACCCAAAAATTACATAATATAACTGGGACCGGGATACGAAACGGACTTAAAATCAAAATAATTCACATAGATGAAATTGCAATAGCAGAAAGTATGTTATTCAGAGGAATTTAAAGGGTATTTTTTCTATAGAATATTTAAATGAGGGCGTGCATAGAAATGCATCATAATATTTTATTTGTATGGGGGTTTAAATAATTGTGTATAAAAACAGTAAGTTAGTAAAACTGTATTGAACTTATTCACATAATTACAGTATGTTTTCCCTCGCAATGAATTACCTCTCCCAAGGTGCTTAGTTTCTTGATACTGTCAATGAAGAACGTTTAATTTTGACCTCGCTACCATAGTCTCACAGCTGTATGCACTGCACCGTGCGAATAATTATGATATTCCCTTAGGTGTTCTTTAAGATTGGAAATCAGTTAAAAATTCGATGGCACAACGACGGGATTATGAGGTTGGTCAAGAACGTATAAACAATATTTCAAATCTTTCTTGCTGTCATTGTACAGTTGTGAGAACGACCGGATGCTCGAGGAGGGCCTGCTTCAAATAAGAGCAAAGTTTGTTAACATATGAATACAGATTTTTAGGGTTTTACGGTTTACGGTATTGCAGAGTGTATGGTGGTGCTTTCAGGCGTTAATTACGTATAAAGCACCTCACAAATATTCCAAAATTCTATAGGGATGAGTTTGCTTACTAATAGAAAGTACTGGAACGATTTTGTCACAGGTGATACTTTGTGGCGGAATTCCATGAACGATCATTTGTTGACGGAGTCGAAGTGGTATACCCAGTTTTTGTCACCGGTGACGATATTGTTTAAGGTTTCATCACCTTCATCGCCTTCACGTTAGTAATGTTCACATCTTCTGCCTGAGAACTTTATTACAACGCGTTTCATCAAGATTAGGCGTACAGACATGGTGTTCTTACACGTCGACATGTTTTGTTGTAACGCATTGCGTTAAAGCAGTACAGGTTGCAACTTGCTTCAATTAAGTAGAAAATGTAACCAAACAGAATGCATTATTGTTGGTTCTTCGAAACATATCTACCGAAACAGACAAAAATAGACCAACTTCTCAACATGCCTAATGTATTAATGTGTTAAACATGCCAAAATATCCGTACGCTATTTGATCATTAACTTTCGTCTTATCCGTATGGAAGATGAATATGAAAAAGGTTTGGATGTATTTAAAAGATATCCAATTTCACCTTATAGTTGCAACATGTCACCGTCAATACACTATTATACAATGTAATTTGTAATTCACAAATTTCTAAGCACGGCCGTCAAATACACCACGCCAGTAAGTCACCTGACAACATTCTGGTCAGCGACGATTGAAGTGAATGAAGCACGTGTTTGGGTCACGTAAACGATGTGTTGTCCTCTAATGCCACCCGATCTCTGATATTCCACTCACGATCTCTTCATACATTATCTTGTACTAACCCAGTGAGATGCGTGTTCCATTTTACTTCACACACCCACCTCTGAACATGCTCTCCACTACTGTGTTTCATGGCCGAATACAAGACCCTCGAACTACAGACCCCTTAAACTAGACAAGAGGACCCAATTTCATCACACCAACCTTCCCATTAGCCTCGAGGCAATTTCATTTAGCTTTGCCGAAGTACCTAATAAAGTAGCTGACCCTGGCCTCCGACCTGAATCTCTAAGAGCCCTCGTGATGATTCAGTACACGTTATCTCCGTGCGATGTTGACGTGAGTACATGAAACAAGGCCATGCCAAAGTTATACGATATGCAAATTACGAGGGATGTCGACGTTCATAGACATCGCCATACACCGTACACAGAACAAAATATTTAACTACGATAAGCACGTGTAATACGTTCCTTTCCTGCTTCCTTCCTCCCTTCCTTCCAATGCAATTTTCACGTGTCATTTACCTTTTTCTTTTCGTTCCACTTACATTATAGAGGGTGAATACCAGAAAGATTTTAAATTCGAAGAATATATTAATGAAACTGAATTATTTGTTTCATTAAATGACAGTTTCACTGTGATATGCAAAGACAATTGTTATCTAAAAGCATTTTAAAAAATTGAAATTGTTTTGTATTACCATGGTGAAATTGGTTCTTGACAAGGAAGACAGTCTTGCTCTATAACCAGGCTCGTCAGCATCTGAGATTGGAAAACGGAGCATCAAAACTACCAACACGGTATGCGAAAGCATGTCTTAAATTTCTATTCTTTTACAGTAATGTAGAGCTAATTGAATTCGTTTTCTCAAAAGTCTATAACTGAGACTATTAGACTAGACTAGAGAAGTTTGACATACTTGTTTAGACGCATTACAAAAATGTATTTTAGTTTATTCAAACACAAAAATCTCAGGCGCTTGGAAGATATTGGAAATTTGGAGTTTTTAAAAACTTGGATGATTGTAAAGAACGTGTTACTGAAAAATTTGTTGTCGTCGTTTTCGAGGTTTTCCTTAAATGGGACTGCTGATTGCTTATGCTTTGTCTTTATGCCGTTAGTTCACGAGTGCATCACAAGTGAACTTGAGAGAACAAAAATGAATACATTCATGTATGAAAGCAAGTATTGAATATTATAACCCCAAACGTGTCAAAGAGGCACGCGGAGCTAAAGTAATACTGTACTTTCAAAACATGCGTGTAAGCTACATTTTAAAGGTCGACGTTTCAACATATAAAAGAGACTGCGAGACGAGAGGATGCGTCTACTGTTATTTCCTTTTATTAAGTTTTGGATCCGACATTAAAAAGGTGATTTTCACGGAGAATATTGAAGACCTAAAACAATTAATCGGATCATCAAGAAGTTTGCCTAGGTCAAATAAGTTTTCCTAGGTTTTGTATCCGCAAGAGGTGAGAGTTCGAGTCGTAAGTGATAGTTAAATGCTTTTCATACCCCACTCCTTAGTCTAAATAAAAAATATATGTGCTGCAGCTCTGCTGGTAAAACAGAAATAACTTCGAAGCATCGCTTGCTTAGCCGTGGATATGGAGGTGTCGCTGCGTAGAGCTCTCTCGCGTCCTTCGAGGAGAGGCAAGGAGTGTCGGCGGCAATGCATGGTGCCTGCAGCCTTCACAGGCACACAGGTGATGATTAGGGCTCGGATGTTCATGACATGTATTGTTTTCTTTTTGTTATTTCAATTGAGAATATAAGATAAGCATGATTTATCTGCAGTTACTAAAATTATGCAATTTTCACGTGTCATATACAGTAATGCTTTGGATTTTTAACCATTTTGTAATTTGCCCCTAGTTTTTCACACTATGGTTTTATTTTTCCATGAATTTTTGCATTTTTTGTCATAATTTTATCTTTTTGATTCCATTTTGACAGACATTCCTGCAGTCGTCTCAAAGAGATTTTTCACATCTAATTGTTATCTAATTTCTTACAATTATTGCATCCAATTTTTGGCTGCCTTTCTTATAAATGTTTGTGAATTAGGAAGGTAAACATATAGAAGTAGAAAAAGAAAGCGTAGAAGGCATCAGATACGAAAGCAAATAACTTTCGCACGTTAACTTTAGCACACTATCTTCACAGGGCGACAAAGAAAGGGGTGAATTGTGAATGTTCTAGATTTTAAAAGTACATTTTTCAATATAATGGTTATTTGAAAAGCGGAAAGATTTTAAAGGCATTGAAAATGAAACCAAAAGTATTTTGTCTTATTTATGGTCATATTTTCACATTTTTAGGTCATAAATGTTTGCATATTTTTAACATTTTTAGTTCATAAAACCCGGGTCCTACTAATAATGATGGGTGGGCTGGCTCCGTGCTAACCGAAGACAGGCGGCGGCTGCCAAGGCGTTTGGCAAGAGGGCAGGGCCGCCAGCGTACAGACAGCGTGCAGACATGGCGCTCGTGGTCCCGGGCGACAATACGCAAGGACAAAGTTCTCTTCCACTCTGCTGGGGGGAGGGGGTCTTGTACGCCTACATCCTATGTTGGTATGCTCATCCGGCTTCAGTGGGTCAGAGCTTTTGCTGGTCAGAGCTTAACTCATAATGACTCATGACTAGTAACTCATAACTTAGGTAGGTTTAGTCAGGCCCTAAGGATGGGAGCTGAATTACGAATAGATGGCGGGTAAGATGAAATAAGTCAGTTGGTATACTTTTGTTTTTAAATCGCGGTGACTTATGTGTATATTTTTAGTATTTTTTAAAAACGTAGATGAGTCATATGAGCTTTTGATTTTGCAGTTGCTTGATGGAAAACGTTGGGTGAATTGTAGTAAGGTTGATTTTTGATTTAAAATGTTCAAGAGGGGGATCCGGTTTGAGATTGTTAGCTTTCTTCAGGAAATAGTTTTCTGTCACAAGGTGCTTTTTAAAGTTTGCTTTTGATGCTGTAGCCCATATCTCACTACCATAGTGTTGTGCTTCTAACTAGTCTTATAAACACGTAACTTTGATTTGCTTCTTAGTTTTTTGACAAAGGCGCGTAATGCTATAGAAAAGGCCTGCTCAACTCAGTGACTCGGCAGGCTGTTCGCTGCCCAACACGACGGGCGGCCCAAGAAACTCCCTCCTCCAAACTTCGAGCTGCGATGTTTAGGAGGGGTGGACCCACCTCATCGGAAGGGGAAATGTCTCTTGGAGGGGAGTGCGGTGCAACCTATAGTAGCACCGCACCACCTATTCGTTCATGTCCATATTGTACGTTGAGCTCAGTCAAATTAGGCCAAAAACCGGTGATCGAAGGAAAAAAATTCCGGAGTTTTGTAACTCGGCATGATTGTTGGTAGCTACATTATATTATGCGAGGGTCGCTACGGACGTTTTACGAACATTTGAGATATACAGTGTGCGGCCCATTATTACCTTTCCAAGAATGTGTAGCAACACTCCCCCAGCATTTTCTCTTAGCTGTTGTTGAGTATGTTTGATATTGATATGCGCTGTATATTGAACGCTGAACTGTCACCGCTTCGAAGCGCGACACGGAGTCACCGCGAAATATCGTTAGTAGTTTCAGAAATTTCGAAAATGTTTGTTGTGGATAAATATATTTTTTGAACTAATAATATAAATCGTAAAAAATATATTTTGAAGTTTCTAAGGAGACAAGTATGATACATGAATACTAAGTTAAAAATAGAATGCAAAAACCATGTTTTTCGTAGATGAGATGGGGGCAGGGTTCAATGGAAAGTTTATTTTGGAACAAAATAATTGTACAAATGTACTTTATTTGTTTTTTACTGTTTTATCCGCCTATTTATTTTAAAAAAGGACAATCCTTGAATAAAAATGAAATGTATACATTTATTTACACGGAAATTAATATTACACAGTTGATGTAATTTTAGAAAATGATGCACCCAAATTGTTGCGCCCAATTCACAGTTTCCTCCGACTTTGAAATTGTCACGATTCTGAAGGTCATTCACTTGCCTTTCGTCGAAAGGCGGTGCCTACCCAGTTCTCACTCTACACCAGTGATATCAACGTTTCCTATTGGTGGCAACGGCACGCTTCGTGGCATGTCACGAGCATATCAGAGCAACTCGAGTTGGGAAAATAATCTACCTGCAGTAACCCCTCAGTTTTCCATCTTAATGGAATCGCATGTAAAAAAGAGGATATGTACAGAAAAATAAAAGTAAAAATATAAATAAAAATAACTAAACACCTTCTAAAATTTATCTAAATCGCGCCTAATCGTATTTCATGTGTAAACCGTAAAAGGGTTCAGGGCGACATTGACTCCCCACTGCTCTCTTGTGGCGAGGTGATCAACTGCATGTGGGGGTGATTTCGTCGGGCTACCCGTGCCACGGACTTCCGCTGGTGGCATCGACCTTGACATCGCTACTCTACCCCTTCCTTCCCACCAAAAGCGGCCTTCTCCCAGCGTTAAGACGCCCGTCTCAGCTCAGGGATGCGCTGGGAGGGGAGATGTGCGCTCGCGCCCGTTTGGAACGAGTTGGGCAGACCTGTTCTAGAATATGGTGGATCTTAATGATTTAATATGATCGCCCCATGAGAGGTGCGTGTCTGTTGTTAACCGAGATCTTTGATGGGTTTTCTTCCATTTCATGGCATCAATGTTTACTTAGAAAACCAAAACGTAGTCTTCGAGGAAGCCAGTCTTAAAGGAAAAAAATGTTGGTTGGGATTTGTTTGCATTTAACATTAGTTCGTTCCATGAGCACCAGTTCCCAAATAGTGATACAGCATTCTCACAGCTTCATCTTCAATGTAGGCACTTTAGCTGTGATAGGAACGCCATCAGCTAAAAGAAATAGCTTAATTAGATGATTGTGGTAAGTAATTAATGACGACGAAAAATATGAAATGAGGCGAGCCACTGTCTTGGAAATACCATTTGAATTGCTCTAATTGACGAAAGATGGGATCGATGAGACTGTCAAATCTTGTGTGAAGGGAATTATTCTAGAAAAAGGTGAAAAGTATTAATAGATAGTAAGCGGGAAAGTGTTTGGAAATTTTAGATAGTAAAAGCTGTACCGTGTCAAATGAGAATTCAGTTTCACATTCCGTTTGAAGTAATGTGCTGTATAGGGTCAGGTACTGTATAGTTTTGACAAAATTCTGTCAGTTCCATATCTGAGTCACTTGAATAAGCGGAATTGTAACAAGGTTTGCCTATATTTTAAGGCATTGCTACAAACAATGAAAATAGAAATGCACGACTGTCATGTAAAAACAGGTCACAGCTATGTAAACGCAAAGGTAAAAGAAGGAAGAAAATCGAATACAGTAAATCCTACTGGACTGCATGTTGGCTGCCGGCAATTAGTCTGGGGTAAACCAGTCCTCGGCCTTTACGAATAAATGAACCAAATATTCGAATTTAACATTCGTTCCCTTGCTAATGTTTCTTCACAAGCGTCTACAATCCTCGCTTGCTATATCCCTTTCTAGTTATTTGAATGCAAACGTTGCTCTCTGTTATAATCTGTATGCGGTCGTATCAACAAAGTGACTATTTATGTGAATATATAATGCAACAGTGACAATCCACGAGCTGATCGTACATTACTAGGAGTGCTCTCGATTCTGGGAACGGCTAGATTTATTTAACTAATTTCCTCTTTTTTAAATTTTCTTTCTGACATGTTTACGTCCTGAGCAGAATGTTTGGCATATTCCGAGACTGATTTTGATTCCTCAGCGCTCGACTAGTTTGTTATTGAAACAGAAGTGTCCTTAGTGTGTTTAGCGCAAATATGGGAATTACTATTAGCGGTCCGTGAGGAGAAACATAGAATACTTGTTTAATTCGCGTTGGTTTTTTGTAGTTTACTTTTATGCCCCCTCCGCTAACTCATTATATTTTCAGTTAATATCCTTCTTTCTCGCCTATTACTTCTTACTACGCCTATTACTGCCGACAAGTTGCGACAAAAGAATTGTCAGTAAGCAAGATTTTATGATATCATATCATGAAATCTTGCTCGCAAAACTAACAAAAACAACAAGAACAAAATATATGCTAGGCACATATCATTCGTACGTGATTTTCTAATTTCTTAACTACAAGAACAAAACACTGCCGTGACATCTTATCTTAAATATCCATATAATTCACCATGAGCTCAGAGTTTTGTGTCAGGACCACTGACCTTCCTGGTTTTTGTAAATCACGTAGGAAACCGAAATATTCCTGCCACCAAAATCTACGCGAACGATCTTCAGTTGTAACTTAATGGCCACCATTTTCAGCTTATTTTATTCCTTTAAAAGGCTAACGAACATTTGATAACCTTTAGCAACTGGGCAGCGTCTTTAAGTCTATCATTGAATTCAAATATATCATAGTGCATGTTCATTGTCGCTCTCTCCTTTATTTCTTCCCCGTCTAACTTTCCTTTCAGATGTCACTTTAACTATCTTCTTTTATGCATTTTGTCTTCGTTTTCCCCTGTAGTATTTATTTTATATTTCTGAACACTATTTGTGGTCAGCACTATATTGCCATCCTGATTGAGGTTTTTCTTGGCTTACTCACTTAAATCCTATGCCAGGATTATCCCTTACATTGCACTGTCAGAGGAAAAAATGTATAATATGATCTTTGCCTTCTATATTTCAATACTATACTAATGTATAATAAAGATATTAATGAATGTTTACTTGCAATAAAGCAGTGATGACCTCGTATTTTTGTTTCGGTTGCATGTGAATCCAACATTTATGGCAAAATGTTTACCTGAATATATGAAAGAACGAAAGTTACGTCTTTCAATGCGTACTTTATGAATTTCTTCCCGCTTCATACCTTTTGAACTAAAAAATTGACTGTGATGATTGATTGAATCAAAAGTTTGTGCTCTACAGTCACGTAAATATAAATACTAATATGTCAAACACTGGCAATGTCAAGTGTTCAAGGACCCAATTGATTTAACAATCAGATTTCATTTAGACAACTTCGTAAATACCAATCACGATATTTGTGACTCATTTCAATACAAATCTAGAAAATTGAAAAATTCCACTCAATCTTAACATTTGTTTATTTCTATAAACATACACTTCTATTAATATGAAACAAATATCAATAAAACCGTAGACTAGAAAAATATATTGAAATGAAATTGCACATTACAAAAATTGAAATACAATTAGTAAAAAATATAAATGTAAGAAGAGAATTTCCGAATAAAATCAATGATTTTGTTTTTTGGTTGAATTCGCCATCATTAGCACAAATCTAGCTTAGTAACTATGAGTAAATCACTGCGCAAGAGTATGCAAGAAACATTTTTTGCGAATGATCTCTCTGAACTCTGCAGAACAATTCTAGGATAGTCAACTTTGAGCCTGACCGCGATCTACCAAAAATTTCCCCCCGAGCTCTAGTAGCTCGCAATCAACGATGTGGCGATCACTACTCTAGGACCCACCGGTCAGGGGCGCTGCAGAGATATCGCCAATTCTGGCTCTGAGCTACACACAGCCGGTAGCTTCGTCAAAATATCGCGGCTTGGAGACAGAGGAGGCCAGATTGAAATCGATCCAGGCAGGGGGATGGGGGATGGGCATGGCGCGTGCGTGCCGAGCATGTGCCCAGGGCAGAAGCGCGCGGGCCGTTTAGCGCCGAGCGCGTCGCCCTCCACTTTGCGGCGAGCTAAGCCGCAGGAATTTCTGGCAAATCTCCCGCGCGCGCTCGCAGGCAGCTGGCGGCGGTCGACGGCTCTGCGCGTGGGCGCGCCCGCGCCCGCCCCCGCCCCCGCGCCCAGGTCCCAGCGCCAGCCGACCGCGCCGATGAGCATGCAGATGGCACCGGAACCTATGTTTCCTTTCACTTAGATGTCTACCTGAGAATAATGAAAAATCCTCAAATTTCGTGTTTTTAATTTTATGGAGTTGTATACTCAGTTTTATTCTCTTTTAAATGCTTCAAAATGTTTCTTGCTACGTTTCTTAAGTTATGAGAAAATGGTTTTTTTTCGAAGCGAGTATCAATGTCAAACCCTAAATGGTGAACTTCAGTTGCAGTTTTCCGATTTGCGAATTTTCAGCAAAATTCATGCATGTCAAACATCATAACTCTTAAATATAATATACCGGTAGCGGTATCAGTGCATCAACTGATGTCACTGCAGCGCCTCTAACCGGCAGGTCCTAGGTTCGAGTCCTGACGGCGGCAGGATTTTCGACACTAGCTTTTCAGCTAGGTCGAATTCAGCTGCTGTCTGGAGGTGAATTCTAGCGGCCGGCTGCTCTGATCGGTAGTTTTCCGTGGTTCCTCCGATCACCACCAGGCGGAGCAGTAACGGACCACGGACCGCGCGCGATCTGTCCTTCCTCTTCCTTGTCCTATCCTCTCCCCTTACACACACTTACACTAACATGCATTACACTACCACATATTCCGGGAGACCGGTCGGGAGCTTAGAGCTTGTCCCGACTGGGGCGGTGCCCCGCTGGTGGGAGAGTCCTGGTTAGGGGGAAACCCCACTAGCCGACGGTAGGTCGGCGCCGGATCTCGCCATTCAGCGGGGGAAGATCACCGCCATCTCCCGAGAAAAAATAACATGCTCTACACTAACGGGACTAATGACCGAAGTAGTTGACGCGCCCGAGAACACGAAAAAATCAATCAATCAACTAACATGCACTACACTACCACATATTCCGGGAGACCGGTCGGGACCTTAGAGCTTGTCCCGACTGGGGCGGTACCCCATTGGTGGGAGAGTCCTGGTTAGAGGGAAACCCAACACAATTTGGCAATTCACAAAAAAGATACTCAGGAAAAAAATTATAATTCCTCCAATCAAATTAGCAATAACAACTGCATACACCCCCTTCCAAAAGGCAGAAAATTTCACCAACTATTTTTCGTCCACTTTTACCACCAACACCACACAATACCATCCATCTCATCAATTAATTAATAATGCATTTATTACTCCCACTTACGGACCAAACCCAAGAATTAAATTAATATCGCCCAAAGAAATAAGAAATATCATATCCAAACTGCCAATTAAAAAATCCCCTGGATACGATAGAATAAGTAATACAATAGTCAAACACTTTCCTCCATCTGCACTGGCCTTCATCACAAACATTTATAATTCGTGTCTCAGAATCGGATATTTTCCTCTAACTTGGAAGCACGCGGTCATCATACCGATTCCCAAACCAAACAAGAACCCCTCATTAGTTAAAAGTTACCGTCCTATTAGTTTGCTCCCTACCTTTGCGAAAATATTGGAAAAAGCTATCCTTACGCGCTTATTTTAAATTCACTGAGAAAATATCTACCAGTCATCAACGTCTACGGCTAACAGAATATATCCACACAGGCTTAAAAATAAAAAACACACAGTCGGGATTTTTATTGACATCACCCAGGCCTATAATAGAGTATGGCACAAAGCAATGATTTACAAACTAAAAAAGATAGGTACCCCATATTATCTCACACAAATAATATCCTCCTACCTTGAAAATAGAACGTTTTCAGTCACCGTCAACAGTCATCATTCAAATCCAAGACAAATAAGTGCTGGCTTACCACAGGGATCGTCACTATCCCCTACACTTTTCAATTTATATGTATCCGACCGCCCGAAATTAGACAACATACAAACAGCCCAATTCGCGGATGATACTGCCATTTTCCTTGCCGGTAATTCATTAGTAAATATCAGAAATTCTCTTCAGCTGTATCTCAATCTCATAGACAGTTGGGCAGCATATTTAAAAATAAAACTGAATCCTACCAAAACAGCCATTAAAATATTCACTTTAAGACCCTATACACCTCCAGCACCGCTCACAATAAATAATGAACCCATTAACTGGCTCCCTCCAAATAGTACCGTCAAATATCTCGGTCTAAACATGGATACTAAACTGAACTGGAACCAACACATCAATAGTAAAATACAGCAGGCAAAAAATAAGATATACCAACTAAAACCCATCATTAATCGATCTTCACACCTCCCACTCCCAACCGCCATATCCATCTATAAAAGTATCATTAGACCACTCCTCCTTTACGCCTGTTCAGTTTGGATCTCCGCTGCAAGAACAAACCTAAACAAGCTCCAAATAGTCCAAAACCAGTTTCTTAGAACTATCACAAATGCACCTTGGTTTGCCTCAAACTCACAGCTCCACAAAGAATTTCAAATTGACTCCATACAACACCATATGACATACCTCTCAACCCAGTTCTATCACTCCATACCTCAAATTCCTCACCTAGACAACTTCAGACTCCGGAAAACTCCTCATAGAACCCGATTAAAAAATAGATATCCATACCAGGCATTCCTAACCACATTTGCCGAAGTAGATTGTTTTTAGAGGTGTCTGGAAAAGATTTCCTCACCCGAATTAGTTTTTAGTTTAATTTTAGGTAATTTAGAATGTAAGCAATCAATACATATGTAAAGTGTTATGTGTACTGAACTATGTATGATCTGTAAAAATAAAATAAATTTAAAAAAAGGGGAAACCCCACTAGCCGACGGTATGTCGGAGCCGGACCTCCCCATCCAGCGGGGGAAGATAACCGCCATCTCCCGAGAAAAAAAACATGCACTACACTATCGGGACTAATGACCGAAGGAGTTGACGTGCCCGGAAACACGAAGAAATCAATCATTAAATATAATATAATTATTTTTGCAGCATGAAACGTATGATATGATCTAGTAAATGAATTAGAATAGTTAATCTGTCATTAAAGTTTCAATTTTATGAACTGAAATGACCAGAATAAATTTATAAACAATTATTTTTCTCAACTAATCAAATCCTTACTCTTTAGTTTCTACAGTACTTTCATCATTCTTGTTCATTCACTAGAATATTCAATTGCGATTAATTTAAAAAATTATCAAAATATATTTATTTGTTGTAGAGTTATGATGTTTCAAATAAAAGTCAGCATTTTTGCCAATTATTTATAAACAAATAGAGAAAAAATAATTATTTGATTTCTAAAAGCGAAAAGAAATAATATGTACAAGGGAAAACAAAATAGACCCAAAATTCTAGAAATTTTTTGAGGTACACAGCTACCTTAAAATGGAAAGTCCTTTCAAAAGAGGAGTAGGAGTAGGGTAGGAGAGAAAGACACTTCATCCAATCTGGAGCTTCAATGCCAAACATTTAATTCGAAACGAAGCTCGCGAATGGATGACAGTGTCCCCCTCTCCTGCCAGCTCGCGAGCTTCAAGGGACGTTCTGTTTTCACGGGAGTATGTACTTGAGTGGACGGCCTAGGTCACGCAAATTCCGATAGCTAAATAACATCACTTACATTAGCAGAACGGACCACGTTAAAAACTCCACCACTCGTTCAGACATTCATTCAAACCTTGCTACCTAGCACATGCATTTTATTTACCATCCACACCATCTCAGTTGCCAATTGCTAAACCACTTTAAAGTTTAGCACTTATGTGGCGCAGACCATACCTTTTACCGTATCTTGCTTACACACCATTGAAAGATAGTTTAGAGTTCGCAACGAAGTTTCAAATATTGCAAACCAACAGATTTACTATTGCATTTCCTCATAAATAATGAGATTTAAATTGATTTAGTTTGAATAGATTTATGCGTTTTTACGCAGAAAAAAGTATTCAGAATGAAAAACATTATTTAAAAGAATTCTTAGAAAAATTGTCGTTAGTTGAAAACATTTTTTGAAAAGTTTTGAACTGAAGTTCGAATATAATATCTAGGGTCCGGATTTTAATGATCTCAAATCAGCGAAATATGCAAGCATTTATGACCTAATACCTGTATAAATATGACCTTAAAAAATAAAATATGACGTTATACAAGTTTATTTTTTTTAATTCACTTTTGTATTTTTTTTAATATAAAATTCACTCAAGAACAGATTGTGAGTATGGTACATATGGTTTGCAGTCTTTGAAACTTCTTTTAACTAGCATTAAAAAAGGTTGTGTCTGTAAAACAAATCAAGTTCAGTAAAATAAAACCCATAAAAAAATGTCTTGCTTTCCTACTGCATACTTCTCGTTTAATGTTTTATAATTTCCTCTCAGTCTTCAGTTTCTAGAGAGTTGCATTGGATCACAAGGTGTATTTTCAGGTTTTCCATCTTAAAAGTCCTACCGTTGTCGCTGAGGATAGATTTGTATGTGGGAAAGCTCCTCTGCACATCACATGACATCGGGAGCGCATTTGAAGGCGGCGATGTCACTGCAGTGCAGCATTGGTTCATTGTCTTCAAATGTTGCGGCATTTCCTAAAATTATATTACTAAATTTGCACATTGTAGAATATCCAGGATTTCGCTGAAGAACACTCGGCAATTTGGTGTACTCTTGACTTCAGCCACATGACCAAGAGCTCGACTCACTCCGTTCAAATTCGCTTACGTTTCAAATAATACTTTGTGGTATAATTGTTGGGTTTATTTGTGACAATATACCTGATACATTGTCATGCGAGACACATTTTCAAGCTTTTTATTTTTATTGTCCTTAAAAATATGACATATGTATGCATTTTGTGGAAAATTTGGCCAAAATATGGTCTTTTACTAAAAACGGTTCTTAAAAATATGACAAGTATATGCATTTTTAGCAAAATTTGTCCAAAATATGATCTTTCACTAAAAACCGTGTAAATATGACTTTATATGCACAATAAAAGTACGTTTTCCTAATCTACAATACGTGGATTCGTTCATAAATTGTTTTAAAATTCACTCAAATGTTCAGAAAAAATATATGACTTGTCATTAAAATCCGGGCCCTACTAATATCTGATTGAGACTAGGATGGAGAGAAAAAACGATTTTTAGAATATTGAAATCTAATAGTTCTAAACAATATTTTTTTAATTATTCGTTGAATAGTTCGCGGAAATGAAAAGTGGAAGAAAATGACGAAAATCCCAAACTTAAATTTCAAACTTGCTTTGAAGCTTAAAATATGCAAGTAACGTGTTTGGGCTCTACATAGAGTTCATGTAAATCATTTTAATTGCCTGGTCACATAAAAGTTATGTTTAAAAGCTTTGCACTATATTTCTAGTTCGCACAAAAGGTGTAAAATTTTATATTGTAGACAAAAAATCGGATTTTTTCGTATCATAAAATGACGCACTGTGGTCTTCACAAGGATCAGGGAACTCTGATTCGACCTCCACACTCATCATGTCAACTATTCAATCAATGAGGGTGCGTTAAATTATATTTATTTTGATGAGGACTATATTTAATATTTTAGCAAATATGAGACGTATTCATACTGAAAGCAATGCTGCCGTAACGTAGTCATCTATTTTCTTGTTCATACACATTTTTCCCAGATTGTATGTCATGTTTGACGCCCCTTTTCATAGCTTGGCTACGGAATGAAAATCTTATAATGTCTGTCTCATGGAGAGTTTTATTTTGAAGAGTTGAGAAATTGTTCACGTTGTCAAGCTTCCCTTTATTGGATGGAGCGACAGCTTACTGTTTATCCACTATATCAGCTCAATGTTCGTGGCATCAAAATGTATTGGAGTTCTATAACGTTTAACATTCTTCCGCTTTAAAAAACGAATGTGAAATAAACTACAATCTAGTCATGTAACAACTTTTCCCGGTTCATTGTGTCCTGTCTAGAATCGGTATTTATGTGAAACTCGGACTTCCACTCGTTGAAATATGGACACCTAATCCGATGGTAACATTGTTGGAGAGTTTCAAATTTCAATACTCTGCTCGTTGCTCTCAAAGTTTTCTCGGTTTTAGCTGGTATGGCATACTTTAGCTTTGCAGTGACTGCGGGGGAAAAAGTGCAGGGGATTTAATTCCGGGGAGCGAATGGTCAACGTTCCTCTTGCAGTAGAGCGTTCTGACAAAGAGCAATTCACCGCGAGAGGTGACTCAGGGCATCAACTGATGTCACTGTAGTGCCTCTGACCGGCAGGTCCTGGGATTCGAGTCTTGACGGTGGCAGGATTTTCGACACTACCCAGAAAACTAGGTCGCGTTCTGTCGCTGTCTGGAGGAGAATTCTAACGGCCGGAGGTTCTTATCGGTAGTTTTCCGTGATGGTTTCACAGATTAATACCAGGTGAATGGCGGAGCCATGGATTGATTGATTGATTTTTTCGTGTTTCCATTCGCGTCAACTGCTTTGGTCATTAGTCCCGTTAGTGTAGTGCATGTTTTTTTTCTCGGGAGATGGCGGTGATCTTCCCCCGCTGGATGGTGAGATCCGGCGCCGACCTACCGTCGGCTAGTGGGGATTCCCCTTAACCAGGACTCTCCCACCAGCGGGCACCGCCCCAGCTGGGACAAGTTCTAAGCTCCCGACCGATCTCCCGGAATATGTAGTAGTGTAGTGCATGTTAGTGTAAGTGTGTGTGTAAGGGGAAAGGATAGGACAAGGAAGAGGAAGGACAGATCGCGCGCGGTCCCGTGGCCCGTTTGGTAGGGTACTGCTACGGCATTCGCCTGGTGTTGATCGAAGAAACCACGGAAAACTACCGATCAGAGCAGCCGACCACTAGAAGTCTCCTCCAGACAGCGATTGAATTCGACCTAGCTGAAAAGCTAGTGTCGAAAATCCTGCCGCCGTCAGGACTCGAACCTAGGACCTCCCGGTCAGAGGCGCTGCGGTGGCATCAGTTGATGCACTGAGCTACCGCTCTCGGTCGGGCCATGGACCGCACGTGATCATTCCTTCTCCTTCTTTGTCTTATCCTATCCCTTACTTACATACACTTACACTTACATACACTACTCTACCACACATGCCGGGAGACCGATCGGAAGTTTAGAGCTTGTCACGTCTGGGGCGGTGCCTCGCTGGTTGGAGATACCTGGATGGGGAAACCCTGTTAGCCGCCGGTAGGTTGGCGCCGGATCTCACTATCCAGCGTGGCAAGATCACCGCCAACTCCCGAGCAAAAAACATGCACTGCACTTACGGGTGTAATAACCTTAACCGTTGACGCTCCCGGAATCACTAGTAATCAATTAATTAATCAATCAATCTACAATTTTGTAAATTTACTGAGAGTACAATGAGAGATACCAAACGAACATAAGGTTACAATCCTGATCTCTAATCAACGAACCATCGTTCAATAGAAATAGTTGACGATCTAATACTTGTATTGGTCGGGCAAATTGATGTATATATAAAAAATAAACATTTTAAGAAAACACCATCTCCCAGGTATAACATGTATTATACTTGACTAATGATCGAAGTTTAAAACAGAAAAGGTACAGATTGTCACTCACTTTTTGTAATTTCATGTAATAATTATCGAAGTTCACGCCCGGACACACGAAATATTCACTCACTCATTTAAATACATCTATTTTTAAAAAACAATGCCATGTTATATTTCGTTTGCCAAGAGTACACGTACTTCATTAGTCTCTATGACAATAAAATAGCTTATATTTAAATACGTCTGCTTGGTAAGAAAAAAACCTTGCATAAGTGTCAAAGAGACATTAACAATCACTTGGAAAATTATATGGCTGAGAAAAAAACGAAGTTCAAAAAGTATTTCAATGGACTGGTAACTTTTGTTGAAAAAACAAAATAATTCGTCCTGAGGTGTGTGGAAGATGATTTGAGCTAGCAACAGCTGAGTTAGCTCATATCCGGCATTTTCACGGCCGCTGCAGCGACTTTGATGGGAGAACCTAGGGTTTCAGTACAGACGGTGGCGGAATTTTCGACACTAGTTGTGTAGCCGGTCGTGTTTAGCCATTGTCTAGGGGAGAATTCTAGCGGCCAGCTCCTCTGATCAGTAGTTTTCCTAGTTTTCCCCTATCAATATCAGGCGAGTGCCGGATCAGTACCCTAACAAATGGGATATGGGAAGCGTGCGATCTACCCTTCCTGCTCCTCGTTCTGTATTATATTCTTGCATGAACACATTTACATGCACTTCATTAATGTGCAAGACGGGAGACAAGTCTGGAGCTTTGAGCTTGTCCCGGCAGGTGCAGTGTCCGATGGGAGAAGCTACCTAGAGGAACATTACCCCGTAAGTCGTCGTGCAGGTCGTTACTGGATCTCAAATGAAAGTGGATACCGCCAACTCCCGGTATAAAACACTCAATACACTAACTGCTCTAATGGTCATATCAGTGGTGGTGCACGAAACAATCGGTGGTAGCTCCCAGATTGTAAAAGAGGCAATAAAAAATATTGATAAATATGATGATGAATGTGAGCTTTCGTCTTAAACCATCCTCACAACGAGAGTCAATAACGTCCGTTACCCCCAGCTTACTTTCCTTTATAAAATAGTGGTACCAACTGTGAAAAAACACTACTAACATTTCATTCATTTAACTGTATTGTAATACATTTTTTACATTTATTATATTGTTTAATGCAATAAAAAATCGCGTTCTATATCTTTTCAATATTCAACAATAAATAGAAGTTTCAAATATTTGAAAACTCTACGACCCTGGTCAGTGATAATTATTATTTAACATTATCCATTTAGTTATAATGATAATTTTTTATAAGCTAATATAATATAATGTAATGTATAAGCTAATATAATGTGAAAAGAACAAATATATGAGTAGAAAATGAGATTAAAAATCGGTAAATAAGAATTATCCTTATGTAGAACGCACATGCATTGATTTAACTTGTCTCGTGGACAGTAAACAATTCTCGCCATTTCTTGAAAGGTTGATGATAATCATGGTAAAAAATTGTGCAATTCCCAAAACCAGAAGAAACGCATTGACAAGTTTTAAAAGAACTCTAAGAATATCATAGAAAATGAAAACTTTTTCATCAAAATGTATCATTTAAACAAAGTAAAAACTACCCTATAAAGTTCAAATGTTGAATGCGAAGGAAAAAGAGAACATTCATTTGAAAGGGAAAGAAAATAAATTTAGTTGAGAAAGTTGACAAGTAAATTTTGTGGCGACGATTAAAACACGGAGCTCGGGGTGGCATTAACCTTACATGCTTTCTAGGGTTCTGAATTTAGTGAATCAAAATATATACTTTAAGGGGAGACTCATTAATATTGACTTAGTGGATATTAATATGAAGAGAACTAGGCAATTATCAGAATCAGAGTCAGATAATGGATTTGGAAATTGGGGTGGTTGACATATTTACAAATTACGTCTAGAATATTGTATCACTTTCGTGTACTACAGGCACGTGGGACTATGGGAGGAGTTTTGTCATTCCTGCTTCATGGAGGTGTCCCGCCAACTCCTTATATGACTTCCGCACTTCGATTTTCACCTCGCGCCGTCATCACAAAAGTGTTTTACAGCCAGATGTTCCTTTAATTTAGAGAACAGACGATAGTCGCAAAGTACGAGATGGGGGGTGTGATAAGGGTGGTTTAAATCATGGGAACCAAATGAGGTGAACGACTCCTACGTTGCGCGAGTGGAGTGTTTTGAAATTGCGTTCACATAATTAATATTGACATTCAGTCTCCATTTTGTCACATGTTGCCTTGACATAACGTCTTCCCATAAACTGAGGCGATTTCGCGATGAATTGTGGCGTCTCTCGTGCCCTTCACGTTCAGGATACCAATCACAGCGCGCACTTCGCACTTTACGCGAGACGGAATGTGAGCTTTCGTCTTAAACCATCCTCACAACGAGAGTCGGTAACGTCCATTACCCCCAGCTTGCTTTCCTTTATAAAATAGTGGTGCCAACTGTAAAAAAAATTGCCCTTCGCAAGACACGCGTCTAATGAACTTACTCTCTGAATAAGCCTCGTATATCTTTAAATTGTGTCATGAACACATTTCTAAGAAAGTTTGAAGAGTTGTTGATTACTTTTTCCGAAACAAAGATACTTTCCCAAAAATATGAAAACAATCATTTTAGTATATTGGCATTCATCTGTTTATGAGAAAGAACGCGAGAAGACAATATATTCATTCTATTTTGTAGGATGTAGAGTTATCACTTTCAACACTTTTATTATTCATAACAATATTCAAGTTATGCATAACACTAAAAAGAGAAAAATTCTGGTATTCTGCGCATTCCCACTACTTTTCAATATCTTTCTCTGTAAGGGGACACTGCATTCTCCATATTTGTCATATTGCGACGTGCGCCTATATCCCCTTTTGTCTCTACTTCCCTTCCCCTCCGATGTCCTCCAGTTGTTTGATGGTTGTTAGTGATTTCGTGTACGTCAACTAGCGAGGTCATTAGTCCCGTAAGTGTAGTGTATATTTTTCATCGGGAGGTGACAGTGATCTTTCCCCGCTGGATGGCGGGATCCGGCACCGACCTACCGTCGGCTAGCTGGATTTTTCCGACCAGCGGAGCACCTCCCCAGCCGGAACAAGCCCTAAACTCCCGACCGGTATCCCGGCATGTGTGGTAGTATAGTGTATATTAGTGTAAGTGTGTGTAAGGAGATACGATAGGACAAGGAAGAGGAAGGAAAGATCGCGAGCTGTACGTGGCCCGTTTGTTAGGGTACTGATCGGGTATTCGCCTGGTGTTGATAGTAGAAACCACGGAAAACAACCGATCGGAGCAGACGGCCTCTACGATTCTCCGAGGTCCCCTTAACATCGAGGAAATGAAAGAGGCACTTCATTCCTAGGACACAGTCCACTGTTTGTTACAAAGCTTGGCGTGACGACCGCTCCCGGATGAAAGAGCAGCCGCAATCTTCTTCGCTGAGCGCATCTTAAGCAACCTCGATCTAGGTGTGGCTTGAGAGGAAAATGTTGGGGGGTTGCAAGTTGTAAAAATGGAAATGTGTTGACCTGCAGGTTGGTATAGAAAAACAGCTACGTTTTGACGCCAGATACCGATTGAGATTACTCAAATCCATCAACCGATATCAATGCAATGTTCTGACCGGGAGATCTTTGACACTTGGTTTTTGACACTAGCTAGATAGCTAAGTCGATTTCAGTCGCTGTCTGGATGAAAATTTTAACGGCCGGCTGTTCTGATTGGTATTATCAGTAATTTCTACGATCAATACCTGGTGAATACCGGATCACTACCGTAACTAACGCCCCATGGACCGTGCGCGATCTTTCCTTGCTCTTCTTTGTCCATCCTCGCTCTTACTTATACACACTCACATGCACTACACTATCACACATGTCGGAGCCGGTTCTCACCACAAAGAAGGGGAAGAACACCGCACTACACTTACGGAACTAATGTCCATAGCAGTTTTCGCGCCTGGAAACACGAAATAATCAATCTATCAATCAATATAGGGCATGTGTGATAAAGAGAGAGGAGGTCATGTGGAATAAGTTAATTGAAGATAATGTTCAAGTCTATACGCTGCTGTTCGAGGAGGTCTATTTGATCTGTAAGTTATGAATTCAGCTATTAAGAATTTATTTTTGGAGGAAAGATGCGTTTCGGATAATACTGTAGTATCTATATTATTATTATTATTATTATTATTATTATTATTATTATTATTATTATTATTATTATTATTATTATTATTATTATTATTATTATAGGAACATTAAGTAGCCTTTGTTAATAAGATGCAGTTTGTCTTTCAATTTAGAATGTTAAGGGTTCGTAAATTACATTGCGATATTATTCATGTTAAATGCTGAAAAAGAGTTGATCTTAGCGTCTACATCTGTATGAATTTTAGATTGATGGACGAGGATGATAGAGAATATGACTTTATTAAATGGTTTCGTGGCAGAGGGGCGAATTTATGTTGGGGAAGGAGGTGGGGTGTTCTTTCGAGAGTTGGGATTGTATGTGTAGTGGGTGGATTGGGTACTGATAGGTTGGTTGAGGGGAAAGGTTTTTGGTGTTACGGAGAAGCTGTGATGAGGGACAGTCGTGAAGGGTTAATCTATGTTTGAGCTTAGGAACGGTGTGGTGAACGTTCGTTCATGAAAGCGACTTGTCTTCTTTGGAAATGTTCGTGATCATTCACAGACATCTTTGTAAAAAATAATCAACTTTTAATTTATATAGATACAATCACATCATAGATAGTTTCTTAGGAATGTCAGACCGATGTTTCGGCCAATTCGTTTTCCCCATCCTCAGGCTAGACTGTGTAAAGGAGAAAAATTATCACATAAATATGTTATAAAGAATATTAATCAATAATTACTGAGACGATGCTAACAAAAATTATTACGAAGACACATAGTACTCGATATTGTATAACGTAGAGACTCACCAACCTAAACAACAAAAAATAAAAATAAAAATCAAGTAAAACAAGTGAATAAATAGTTACAACAGGACATGTAAACGCATGTCTGGCATGGCAGTTAAGAAGTGCTTAGAACCCAATGTAAACCAGCAGCTGAGTGTTGTGAGGTATTTAAAGAAAAATGGAAGGGGAGGCTTCAAAATGTGTTACATTGGTGAGTCTTTATGTTAAACTATATCGAGTGCTATGTTTATTTGTGATATATTTTTATTGGTATAATCTCAGTAATGACTTATTAATATTCTTTATAACATATGTTGTATGTGATATTTTTTTGCACAGTCTAGCCTGAGGATGGAGAAAAATGAGTTCCCCGAAATGTCGCTCCCCGATATATGATATATATATATATATATATATATATACGCGTGTGTGTATGCGTAGGAAGTTAGGTTGGGATGCGTGAACAGTTTCCAATTTTGATAAAGATAAAGCATCTAGCAATTTTGGATTTTTTATTGTTTTTGGGGTGGTCAAAATCTTGACCTTTGCTTCTGACTATTATTGTGCCTGATAGTTAATTTGATACTATTGTGTTAAATAGGGGGAATTATGCAACAATTGTTCAAAGTTCACTTTTCCTTGAGCTCCGCAGCACTGCGGGCGTGGTCGAACCTTAACAGATTGGCAACCTGCACTTCGGCAGTACGTACTTGGGGAACATGGTATGCGGAGTAATAATGTAGGACCATAATTATGCCATGTATTTTATTTGTGAGGTCGCGAAATGTATGGTATTGCACTTGTTTTTGATCTAGAAATTGATTTAGTTACCTATTCTAGTGGCATAGCCCTTTTCCTTAAAAGCCTTTTAGAATAGCGTTAAAGTTATTTTCTGAAGTTGAACAATGTCAATTTTGAGCTGCGCATAGTTTTCTACCTCGCGAAAAAGACCGGTGGAGAGTTTACAACTGTGCTAGGAAAAGTTTTCTGGTCAGACTCCTTTTATTAATCATCTACTGGATCTTACGTAAATGTAGCGTATCGATTATGAGTAGACTAACATGATGACGCTATTGCAGGTGGCTTGCGTTTGGTATCTGAAAAGGTTCCTATAATCTCAATTTCCTGCGGTTTGAGCAGGGAACCACCTCTGGGATGCTGTCTGCAGAGTCCTGACTAGACGTGCAAAGGTTTATACCAGTACATTCTGCGCCTTCTTGCAGGTTGTTGAGCAGAAGGGGAAGCGACACTTAAGAGCACTATGGCAGATGTATTGCGACAGGACACCTTCGGGGAAGAATACAATCTGTGGTTGTTGACCCTGAGTTACCGACTACATGTTTTTCGATGAGTAGGAAGATTTTGAAGTGGGTAGAGGTTTCAAATTCATTTATTTTTTAATGTTTAGTATGGATCATTGTTCAACACGATATACTTCGATTTTCTAGGTGACAGTTTTTACCGCCTTACCCGGTTAGGTCATTTTCAGGTTAACTAACATGACACCAAAATGAGGTCAATTAAAAATAATAATATATGAAAGCCTTAAGAGAGTGCTGTTTCAAGCACATATTAATTTCTGAAAGTATAGTTCCTAGAGAAGATATATGGCGGTATATGTACAGAAATACAATTCTGGCTCAAATTAGAGGCTAGAATTCGGAAAACGGACATTTTTTAAGGTAATTTGTTTGTTTATGGCATTTTCTGCGCATCTAAGGACATCTATTGTTTTCAATGTTTTCAAAACAATGAGCGCATATACATATTTGTACCACGAAACCTAAGGAGAAGCCAGAACATTCATGACTGAGGATCACGTTAAGATTGTGCTTGTGTAGAGGCTGTAAAAATCCTTTATAATTCGCCCACTAAACTTTCCGCTTCAATCACACCGCACAAACTTTTCCAACCTTACCACTATCCACTGTAATTAACACAGTAGGAGAGACAGAAACTAGGGGCACAAGTTGGTAGATTTTTGAAATGTTTTTACCTAACACTGTCTTGGTTTTGACAAGTTTAATTACATAAATGAAAACTTACAATTATTAGGCTACTTTATGATATTTTTTATATTCAGAGGGATTGAATGTCGAAAGTGTATAGTTGTTAAAATCATCAAGTCAAGATGTGGCGTCCTAACACACAAGCGTGTTTATTTAGCACATTCCATTGTGTTGGTTGGAACTAGCTTGATGTAAGTTAGTACACTATTTCCATGTGTGTGTGAAGTAATAAATAAATGTCAAAATGAATATTTTCATGTTTTATTTACACAAATATGCAGTAGGTTTATCATTGTTTGCAAAATAGCCTCACATTGGTAACTACAGTTCAGTCATTAAGTTCGTAACCTTATTTAATTCTTTTAACTTTTGCGCTACAGAGAGCGATTGATGAGCAACTCAAGAGTTGCAGATTTAAGCAAAAAATAAATAAATAGATAATGATAACTCTTTAGAAATCTGAACATCATTGGCTGGTGACAAAACCCTAGAGCTCTTTCATGGCTGCTAAGTACAAGTCGTCCTTATCGTAAAAGAAACAACAGGAGGAGAACCCTTTCCCTGAAATGGGTACAGCACCTAACTACAAATACTCTGATAAGGTTGGGATACTCTGGGAACTATATCTTCGTGCTATTGAAAATGCGCCGAAAATGACACGAAATTTTATTTGATTAAAATTGTAGATAGAATGGTAATTGTATCATTTGATGCAATTGCGTCAAGAAATGAATGTTTCTTACTGGCTTCAAACTTGCAAAATATGGAGCTTATGACTTTTAGTGGTGAGGAACAGAAATAATATAATTTATTTTCCCACTTTCACTATACTCAAAGAATAACCAGAAATGCCTTTTTAATATTGGCATTGTAATAATGCTAAAGAGCGGATACTTTTTCGACTTTTTTGCTCAGGCACGTTGAGGGGGTATATTATCTATTGGCTATTAGTAAATCGAGTACCCCACCACCAAAGTTTTGCGATTTTTAAGTGGTCACTTGTGGAAGAAAATTGGGGATGGAAATAAATGAATAAAAAATGGAACAAATTAAAAAATTGATCATTTTTAGACAAGGTATCTTTTCATAAAGAGATATTCTAATTGTCCATTTTTTATTCTTACAAACGAATTTAGAACTGAAGCCAAAGAATTTTGAAAAATATTCTTAACTGTATTCAATTCTGGTGCTTTTACTCTAGGTATGAATAAAAATAATTGAAAATTGTTTTCTTTTATGGATATGGTTGACAGTCTGAAAATGGGGATCGTTCAAAAGGAAGGCTCCATGACGATCGAAATGTTGGCATAACGGCCAAAACGTTGTCATCTGTGACTAGGGTATGGGGCATCTCCCGGAGAGCAAAGCAGATTTGGGAATGATTGTCTCTGTGCCATCCAGACTCCAAATGAAATGTGTCAACCAGTCTCGAATGGAATTTTTATTAAAGATGGTCGCAGAGGTAACAAGGGAAAACAAAACAAAAAAAACAACTGATTCAATAAAATCAAGAATGTTGTTGAAGGTTTCAGCTGAAAAAGAGAGAGAAGCAGAACATTTGCTCTCCAACATTACTGAAGTCAGTCAATGATTTACGAAAATATGACTCTCTCGAGTCTAAAACACATTTGAGATCACTGTTAAACATGTATCGTTGCACTGATCATATTGAAACTTTTGTGAGAAATTCGTTAGGTCTTGAAGGACGCGTTAAACAAAGCCAGGGCTTATGGAAGCTACGTGGCAGATGTAGGATCCTGAGTGCTAAGTAGCCGCTCATGCCAACCACTCTGGACTATGTTTCCCCGTATAAGACGTTTAGTGAATTAGTTTCGTTTCTAATATTCTTCAGTGCCAAATATATTACCGAAACCGACTCAAAATCTCAGTCGGTATTGTTTGCGTGTTCTTTGAGCGCGCGAACAAATGACCTAATTTATTAAGTTAGCTTCATTCTTGTAGAATTGTGATTTAAAATATATTCCAAGTTAATTCCAATTTCTATTCAACCTCTTATTTACAAAAATATTTCTGTTAATAAAACCTATTTTTTTTAAATATCAGTATAAAGCTATCAAATGGCTAGTACGTCCTTTCAACTGGCATTCAAAGGCTAATCGCAGCATCGCAGCCTGGTCTCATAATCAACGATTCTCAGCTGTTCCGCAATACGTCAAAGACTTTTGAGCTTCTGTTGAAGCTCAAAAGTCTTTGACGCAACACGCAATGAATACGGTTTACAAAATGGCTGGAAACCGCACGTATTATGAGTTTTAAAATATAGAATCGGTGCCTTTAATGATATGTGTTTATGATTGAATTTTGAATAAATACACTGATTGCAATTAAACTAGTTCGATGTCCAATAAATCCCGGTGATGACTATTTCACTGAAAATGGCTGCAGAAAATCCTCCAGTACTGTACGAGAGTATTGAGATTTGGAACCTATATTCCAGCGACTCATCGAAATGCTGAGAGTATTACACTATTGCGCAATATACATGTTTGATATGAAATCGTAATTTTCAATTGAGAAACTTTCGTGGGAAGGCTCATAATTCGAAATTTTACTTTTTTTTTCATGAATCTAATAAATGTAATAGTTATCATTCTAAAATACTTTTTAAAACTACTTAACTTTAATTAATTCATAATTTTGTTCGAATCTTTGAGAAATCTTATTAAAAATTATTCAGTAAATGCAAAGTGAATTATTGTTCAAAAACTTTCCTTTGTAAAATCAAAATGTTATGAAGTAACCATTATAATGATCATTATAATGATTACCTTGTAACTACGACAAAGACTGCGCGCATATAAACTTTCCAGCGCGAACATTTAGAGCTGTATTGATTTCAGAAAGGAAAATGTTCATAGCAGATGCCCGCCCTGATTTGGCAGGCTAATGGAGGGCTCCGAGGTATTAAAGCGAGTATTGAGAGGCCGACATTTCCGCTGATAACGCAGCTCGGAGAACGCGGTCGCGCGCGCGCCGGTGGGATTACACCTGGCGAGGGCGCGCAGTGGGAGTTGGCTGCGCCCTGCGCCCTGCGCCACTCGTCGTTTCTGCGCGACGCAACGCGACCCGACGCAAGAGTTTCCAAACGCCGTCGGCGGTGAACACGGCTCGCACAGCTCACGCCCGCAGCGCGTTCTGAACCACACAAATGCGCCTCCACGTGCCTTCCACGCTCGAAGCGGCGTTTTGCCCAACGGCATCTAATGGCTTTGTTTGCTTTTCAAAAGTTATGGAAAAAATACTAAAATAATGCTAAACTTGGACTTTTGCTTCTGCAAAAGTTCAATTATTTTTGATTGTGTGTTTTCAATGTAATAATTAACTTTACGGCCATTATTTCTTTTTTCTATTAAGTATAAACAATTAAGGATTCACGAATATTAAATAATCTTCGCCTCTTTTGATACACTTAGTGGGAGTCTTTCATATTAAGTAAGGTAAAATGAATCAAGGACGTTTTTAAGAATACGACGTTTTAGCGTTATTTACAGCTGCGATAAAGGCTCAATAAATTGCAGAAACGGCGTATTTACAAAAAGTATTCATTACTTCTGGCTTTATCTCATACATTATTCAAATAAAAATTAAAGGGTTTATATCTCGATAGTACAATTATTAAAATTCCTTATTACATTACAGCGGCTATTTGTTGAACCTGAAGAATGTGATTCTACATTCATTTAGTGTTATCATCATTACAGAAAGCTAGTGGATGTTCTTTAATATGAAATTTCTAAAAAGAGGAAACTGCATAAAAATTAAATTGCTTCGAATAACAGGTTTTAGGACGCTCCGTTTTCTAGTAATGTGCGGTGTGAGACAGACCGTGTAACCTTTGTGTTGCAGGTTTGCTTTTGCGTCTGCCAAATTTACGCGAGCTTTTTAAACAAATAATATTGATTATTTCATGTTTCCGAGCGCGTCAACTGCTACGTCTATTAGTTTCGTAAGTGCAGTGCATGTTTCATTCCGAGAGGAGGCGGTGTTCCCTCTCCCTGGAGCGTGAGATACGGCGCCGACCTCCATGTCGGGTTGTGGTGTTTTTCCCATCCGGGTGTCTCAGCCAGCGGGATAGATTTAAGCTCTTGGCTGGTCTCCCGGCATGTATGCGGTAACGCCGTGCATATATAGAGAAATGTGGCCTATCTTACTAAGGACAGACAGTCAACAACTATCAAGTCAAATTAAAATAAACTCATTGATATTTCTTTTAATAGTTTTTATTCTTGAAGAACACGCATTATGGGACGTTTGGGGAGGTTTTTTTACTCCCAGGCTGTAACATTAATAAAAAATAATTAACAATTAACTTATTCTATATATTAAAAGTAATGTATACGCAACATAAATATAAACAATGGCTCACCCTAATTTTTTTATAGAAAAATGTATCGTCGAACTGCCAAAGAAAGCATCACAGCTGCAATCCCGGGATGACAAGAAATACGCTAAACTGACTTTAACTTCAAAAGAAGACGAGATGAGAGGGGATTAAGGGGATTGAACAGTAATGAAAGGGTAACCTATAAGTGAATATTTAACAAGAAAAAGAATCAAAAGTGTGTCATATAATTTTATAAAATTGTTTTACTCTCTTTGTGTGTTAAGGATTTCTGTGTTTTTATATGTAGAGTTTCCAAAAGTAATCTTGAGTAAAATTTGGTATCACCAGAAAGAACTTTGGTAGTGTCAAAAGTAATTTGTGACCTACAGCTATCCTGTATCCTATTAGTGAGTTCTGTCTATTGAGGAATTCTTTAACGTTCCTACGGTGTTCATAAATTCGTGTTTTCAATTTTCTTTTGGTGTGGCCTATATAGGTCGAGTCACAATCTTTACAGTATATTTTGTATTCAATATTGGTAGTTTCATTTAAGGGTAAGAGATCCTTCACACTTTGCACTACAGTACGTGTATTGGTTACACTGTTATTAGCATGCTTTTCCCCGTTCTCTGGCGACGTATGTAAATGTCAGTGGGGGTACAAGGGAAGAGGAAAGAACAAGGACGAGAAAGGAAATATTGCTCGCAGCACTAATCCGTTTGTTATGGTACTTCTCCGCAATTCGCCTGTTTTTGACCGAAGAAACCACGGAAAACTACCAATTAGAACAGACAGACGCTAGACTTTTCATCCAGACATCAGCTAAACTCGAAGTAGCTATCTAGCTTGTGTCGAAAACCATGCCACCATGGGGTCTTGAGCCCCAAAACCTCCTGCTCATAGGCACTACAGTGAGATTGTTTGATGCTCTGAGCCACCTCAACCAGTTAAATATATATATATATATATATATATATATATATATATATATATATATATAAAGTGAATGGGCAATTCGTCACCTTTCCGTGAAATGCTATTTGTTTACACCTAATTTTGTTAAGATATGTTAGGTGCGAGATTCGAAAAGTTGTGTTCATACTACAGAAATGATAATTACATACACTACAGAAATAATAACAAGCATTGCTATCAGCTTCTAGTGAATGATCCTTACGGTGAACTTTTTTGTGATTTAGAAAATGTTGATATATACTCTCGCTTTGCTCCCTCCCATGCGCCATAGAAGGTATGGGCTCCTTACATGTATATCGTCCATGTTCCGAAATACGTCAACTGTAGGTAAGTTCGTATAATAACAGTGAACATGCGTTCAATTGATGCATTCTGTCTCAATTTTTTTTTTAATTTGTTGCGTCGTTGTTGACGCAACGCGTCTCTAAACCCTTGTTTGGCGTTGAGCGCTTATTTGCCATGGTAGTGCACTTATGGAAGTTTACATGATATTACGCTGTTCCATTATTACTTTATTATTTTTCTAAATTTCTTTAGGCTAAGTCAGTCATGTGATAAATTGTAATCTTTTGATATGAAAGTTTTGTACCTTTTACTGTCGGTTCTGTTCGTGTTCCCATATTCTAAGTTTAGGAGATTCGGAAATCGCTTGCTCAGAACTTCCTAATATTACCTCCTATGCGATATTTAGAACATTTTGTTAAAATGGTTATTTTTATATTCCGAGATGTCAGAGCGCACGAAATAGCACAAAAGGTGATGAGAAAAGCAATGACAGCTGTTAAAAACAAAACTGAATTCCCATCGTTTGTTATGGAGAGGTCTCACACGTCATTGAAAATTTTAGTGCATGAACAGTGGAAAGTTTCCTTCTAAGCCGCTCAGCTGTAGCTCGGTAACTCGTGTAACATCAAAAGACGTCTTGCCAGCGCCAATAATTCCCTTTAAACCTCCAAGTGGATGATGTGTATCAACCGCTTTTGCTACTAGTGGATCTTCCTTCAAAAATGCCCTGATGGACTAGATACACAAAATCAAAGTGAAGGTCTTTCGTCTGCAAACATCAAGGAAACAAAAGCGAATAAAATGTAATGTCTAACCCAAACTAAAAAAAAGAAAGAAAAGCTCCACGAAGATATGAGATAACCCCAGAGAATAATGAAAAAAACCTTCTTAGTATATTGTTTCTTCTTTTTATATGTGGAAAAGCACATTTTTACTTTCTCGCTCTACTTCGGAAGAAGAGAATATATTGTAATTGTGCGCCGGAAAACGGCGTAGTTTGGTCAGAAAATCTCTTATTTCTTACATTTCAATAGGTAAAACTATAATAAAAATACGTTTAGGTTCTTAAGAACTCATCCTACATTTCAGTATGATGGAGAGATGAAAATAAAAAAACAAATGTGTACTGTTCACATTATAACAAATAATTATTGATGATTAAATGAATTTATTATGAAAATAAATGAATTAACTTCCTGTAAATATTGAAGTTATCTTTATTCTTCATCTGAATCATTAGTGTCAGTATACCCGTATAAGTACTATTATTGATTACATTTCATTTTATGTGTTACAAAAAGAAAATAAACTTAGTAGATGGGAAAGTAAAAATACACAGAAAGTGACCTGTGCATTTTAAAATTAAATATAAAATTCTTAATATTATATGTGCCTATTAAATTATTTTGAGTGTATTTATTCCATCAATATATCACGTTTTTGACGAGCACGAGGAAACGAATTGGCCCGTTTTCTCGTGCAGCAGTGTCGTAAAATGATTCAATACATTTGTTTACATTTCCCACAAAGTTTTAGAAAAACATTCCAGCGGAAAACATGCAGCCTTGGGAACATTTTAAAGAAAATTTCAGAAGAAATATCTCTCTGACATCAATAGACAGCGTATCGTCTTTGCAAGGCTTATCTCCTTTGGTCTGAAGGAAGAGATTCCGACTGCCCCACTCGACCGATTGTGCATAAAATTCGATGAGTCCCTCGCAGGACTTTGGCTCGTAGACATTGCGATTATCAACTCTAATAGTTTTTAGTTCCAAGATATAAACTACAGATTCTCTGGTGAAAAAATGTGTTATCTTCTCTAGGTGATAATTCATGTTATTTGAAACAAGCCCAGCAGTGAATACATCGCTACGTGATGTGGGGTAAAAGCGATGTTGTTAATCTACAGTTGGTCGACGGGTGAGGGCTGCGTTGACCTTTGATTTCAATTGTTTCTGTTACATGTTGCAATAACAATAGATCCTTGCAACTCCAGCTAGCTTTCAACAAATGTATTAGAAATACGACAGTGAAGTATCGTGAGCAACTGCACATTCAGTTGTCAGCGAGTCGTTTTTGTTGCTGCTCCGTGAAAGTGAGCACCACTTTTACCGTCGATAACCCGCGTTAGTAATTTATTCTCGTATTGCAATTTTTTGTTTAAGCCATCAGCATTGATTTCAACAGGGGAATAGGCTATCTGTTTGTTATCATTGGAACTGAATAACATTACTTTAGACTGTACTTAGGGTTTACTCCTCCTTGTGCTTTTTATAAAAACTCATAATCAGAGTCTTTTCCTTGACTCCGGAAGATGTATAATTCCTAACCCACTTGAACCTGGTAAAGAGTATACCACAGTGCTTTGGTTTTGATGCACAAAACCAGGTATCCTATATCTGAACTGAATTACTTTCAAAATCTAACACGATAACACGTTGTAGACGACTCTGAGATGAAACACATTCCTTTATAGAATATGCTCTTTACTATCTAATTTTATGCTGTGTCTCAGTGTCACAAATCAGAGTGGTATTGCATAATGTTGGACTTCAGACTGAGAATGAGTGCGAGAAAGCGTAGGGCATGGGCCTAGCAGCTGTTAGACACGTCCTGTTTACAAATCGTTCATCACCCTGCACAGACGAAATGGAGGACGCGTTGTCAATTAAATTTCATCGCAGGCAAAGAAAACTGATGTGATTCCCCATTTTGCGCGTTCTTCAAAGATGTGTTTCAGTCAAGTGCGTGAGAAGTAGAGATTATTTTTTTTATATTCCACGTTTTATTAAGTTTCGATTTTTTAAAAGCGAGAAACATCATTCACATCCGATACAAAATGAAATAAGAAAATAAATGTACCCGTGATTTTTTTAGAAAAAAACGAGAAAACCATAATACGGCATGTAAATGGAACTGAGTTTGTGTTGAAAACATACTGTTACTACCTGTAGTCATTGTAAAAGTAATGATTTCCTTTACAATATAATTAATATTATTTTATTCATTTAAAACCAATACATAATTATTACAATTGAAATTCATAAAACATTAAAAGAATGATGTACGATATCTGAATAGTTTTTGAGATCTCACAATGATTTTGTAATAATTATGTATTGGTTTTAAATGAATAAAATAATACTATTTGTAAAGATTATGGTTGGAAAAATATATATTATAACGGAATGAACCTTCGAAAACACGTGTCAGTTTGCGAAAAGACCATGGGCGAGGGCAGCGCTCACCATCGACCAACCGCGTCCGTCTGAGAGGGGTCGACCGTTACGTTAGGATTAAAACAAAAAATGTCTCCCATTACCTCGACCATGTCCAAAGGTTATAAAAAAGACGCGGAAACTAAGTCGTCCAGTATCTTTTGCTTGCAAGCAATGCGTGTGAGATATTTTATAGCAGATATAGCACATGAAGGTGATAATGGGAGTGGAGAGCGTAATAATAGATTTAGCCAAGGCATTTGACGTTGCCCCACACGATAATCTGGTTCAGAAATTACTGCATTTGGGTAATCAGTGTTTTGGCGGGGACCAATGAGCTTCTTTGAGAAAAGAAACAGAAAGTCCGAATTGGGCAACAGTTTTCAACTCTAACAAAGGTATCTTCAGGGATCCTTCAAGGAAGTGTTTTGGGCATTTCATGTTTCTTTCCTTTTTGACTGCCCTTCCAGACAAATTATTTTCAAAGGCGAGTTATATCGAGTTATTCAATCAAAAGTAGACGATGATATTTTGCAGGGTGATCTTGATAGACTACATTTATGGGCGGAAAAATAGTATGACAATAAAGAGTTTGAAAAGCAAAACCATAACGTTTGGTAGGGCCGCAAATACAGTAAAACTCAATACCAATTAGGCAATGAAAATATTCCAATATTCGTGAATTTTTAATACCTGGGAATAATTTTGATAGCAAATTGAGTTGGGAAAGTCATTTTACTGTGGGAATTCTGATATGGTGTTGTTGACGTTCTTATCAGAAGAAATAAAAGAGGTCATCTTCGTCAACATACTAAAACGACAAAGTCATTTCAACTTTGTCGTTGGGAAAGCCTGGAAGTCTTTGAATATTCCTAAGCGTATACTTAAAAAAAGAGTACTGTAAAAATGAGAGAAACAGCTTATTTATCTCTAGTTCGTCCATTAATGGCACATGAGGCGGTTTGTTAGGACCCTAATAGAAATTTACAAAACGAAAATTCGAATAGAATATCGAGAAGACCGTATACACTTTCTTTCCAAAGCAATAGGAAGAAAGTAGAATGGGAATATTTAGAAAGAGAGGGAGTTCAGGCAAGATTCTCTGCCTTCTACAAAGCGTATGCCGGTTACTAAACTTGGTATGATATCTTCATCCGACTCGGTAGACCCACGCACTTTAATAGATATGTCTGTATATGATAGCCATAAATGTAGAGTTAATACTAATATTGTTATTATTTCCTTTATTGTTATCATTGATACTATTATCATTTTAAAATTACTTAAATTACATTGTATTAATATTCGTAAATGTAATGTTGTTGTGTAAATATAATGTAAATTTTAGTGTTGTGTCACCAGGTTGCTGAAACCTACGTGCATAAAGATCTATCAATCTATTTTAATACATTTTGAGTCATATACTACTGAATAAAAAGTAAATTAATTTAATGACAAAAAAAATTGAAAAATGTTGAAACAATAGCACGAAAATGTGTTTCAAAAATAAAATTCAACACAATATCACTAAAAAAACAGTATCTTATCAATAAAGAGTGAGTTTGAGCTGTTATCCTTTATAATGCCCCACGTGAAGGAATCGACCTACTTTCACAAGATCATAGTTAGTTATTTAGTTAATGCATTTTTTACGTGGCAAGACTCCGGCCATTAGGCTCGCTCTTCCGTTTGACCACTTAAATTTCGCTACGCTCCTTTCACCATCTAGAGGAGAAAGAAGATATTACTCGGGCGACAAAACAGGCGAATTAGAATTTTGTTCAGAGGTGTATTATCTTTTAGGCTTTTATTTATTTACGTCAAAAACAGTTAAAAATTGTGTATGACGTGCTATAGGGAGAAGTAAATTCTGTGCACGTTTCCAAAATTCTGATCCCTACACTAAGCAATACACTGCTTGAATTTAGAATTAAAAAAAAATTCGATGTAATAAAATCTATTTTCAAGAATAAATCAGCAATAAATTTTGGGTTCTTATTCAGCATGTCCTTCGTCAAGGAACAATACTTCCTGCCACGACAACATGGATACGATTATTCGAATACCTATATTTCTCACTGAATTCTAGAAGACGTGCACAGATAATGAAATTACATTTATGTCTAGAAGCAAAAAAAGGGCCCATCTCGGCATCTGCTCAATTGATCAGGGAAACTGGACGAAAAACCTGATCGAGATGGTGGTCATTGATCCGGAGTCTGCAGTACAAAACTTGTTACAGGTTGTTTACATTTATAATAATAATAATAATAATAATAATAATAATAATAATAATAATGCCTTTATTGATATGGCGAGGCTCGGGCCATTAGGCCCGCTCTTCCGCCTAACCACATGTCAGATGTATACAAAGATCAAACATATATTATATACAAATATAAACAATATATTTATGTTGCAAGTAGTTAGTAGAAAACAAGTATAATTTAAATGTAGCTTTTAAAAAGATAAATGAAATATTAAAATAGACAGAAATGTGGCAAATTTTGTTTGACAAATTATAAATTCATAGACGGAAGTTAAACAAGTTGAGTTGAATAGCATTGCTCCAAACGTTTTCGCGCTACGCGGCAGCCTGGTATTCACCCCGAGCGACTGTAATCTTTTAAATACAGAAACACACCACCTCACTCGCCGCTCGACCCTGGAGGAAAACCCGCTAGTCGGGGAAAACCCACCAGGCAGGCTGCGTCCTAATACAATAGTAACTAAGCTAAAATGAAGTGACAGGATTTTGGGGTGTTTTCCTCAGCTGCTGGCCTTGCTGCAAGGGAATCGTCTTCTTGCTCTAATCCTCCTCTGCTCCTATGGATGAAAACACATTTCCGGCAGTATCAAACAAATCACAAAAGAATAAATTTTCAACAAGTACATTACGGTTATTTCTAAACATATTAGTCACTTTTTAACATTCCTAAAAGGTGGTAAAACTGACATTGGATTTGACACCCGAATATCTACAGTGATGTAAGTTGTATAATGATATATTCTATTTTGTAAGAAAGTCATTCAGGTGTTTCTTAAAAGATGTTAATGAGGAGCAGTTTTTAATGTTGAAAGGCAATTTATTCCACTCTCGGGCTACCGTAATTGCGTATGATTTATTGTAGTAGTTTGTTTTACTTTTTGGAATACAGAGTAACTGAGATTTCTGAAATCTAGAGGATTTAAGATATACGAAATAATTTGTTAAATATGACGGGGAATCCACTTTTAGCATCTTAAATAAAAGACAAAGGCTGTGATACAAACGCCTATCCTTTAGTGTTAGTATTTTGTTCTCTTTATAAACTCTGGAGATATGATCGTATTTTTTTATATTATAAATGAAACGAATACAGGCATTTTGAGCATTTATACAGTCCAAATGTTAAATAATGCATTAAATATCCAGTGCTCATCACATAAGTGAACACTCAAGTGTTGTAAAATAATGCACATATATTCTATGTGAATTTTTTGTAATGAGCTGTTGATTTTGTTACCTGATGAATATGATTTCTACGTCGAGTGTTATAGTAATAGACATCTGCGTTTTCTGAAAATAAATTTCCTTAAACAAGTCAATTTGACAAAAAACACTGATTCGTAAATCAACAGACAAGGTTATGGTAAAATTCTTAGATTGAGGCTTACAAGAATCCCGTGGGTGGGTTTGGTTATTATTCGTACAATTCTGTTTTGTAATCTAAAAGTCTGGGAGCTATAAAATTTATTTCCCCAGAATATTATGCCATATCTCAGGTGGGAATGAATTCGCGAAATATACACAACGAGCAGTATGAAGGCTGACTGAATTTGCAAGAATTCTGAACGCGTAGCATAATGAACTTAATTTTGTGTTCAATACATTTAAATGGACGTTCCATTTAAGGTTTGACTGAATTGAGAGACCTAAAAATTTTGTTGCCTTAACATCAGTCAATGGTACACCGTTCATTTTCAATGGAGGACAAAATTATTTATTTGAAATGGAAAACTGCATTAAAACAGTTTTTCGTTTACTGTTAATTTGCTATTTTGGAAAAATTTTGAAACATCTGATATTGTACTATTTACGGTTTCTTTTTCACAAAGATAGTTCGTATCATCCGCAAAGAGAACCGTTCTTCCTTTTCGAATCGTCGAGGGCATATCGTTAACGTAAAGTAGGAACAGAATAGGGCCTAAAATCGATCCTTGAGGAACTCCACATGCAACGGGCAAAGAGTCGGGAAGGTGCGTACGTAATGTTCCATTATTCCAGTAAGGTATTTCAACTCTCTGAGATCGTTGTTTAAGGTACGAACATAACCAATCTAGAGCAATACCACGGATTCCATATCAAGGTAATTTTGAAAGTAAAATGTCATGATCAATGACGTCAAAAGCTTTTGAGAGATCTAAAAATAATCCAATAGGTGCCTCGTTCTGATCCAATAATGAGGCGACATCTTTAAGAAAAAATATAGCTGTTTCCGTTGATTTTGATTTTCTAAATCCATGTTGCCAATCTGAAGGCGTGTCGCGTTTACTGAGAAATGTTTCCATTCGTACGTTAAATAGTCTCTCTAATAATTTTGAAAAAACTGACAGAAGAGAAATTGGCCGATAATTTTGAGGTTCTTAAACATGGAGTAAATCTGTAACATGAGACAGCTGGCATTACTTTCCCTCGGGAGGCGTACGAAGGATTTTTCCCCCTTAAAAATCCACGCTTTCGATCGGGTTGGAACCTGCCAATTTGGGTACAAAAACCAGATACCCACACCGTTATACCACCGACCAAGACCGTAGAAAAAGGCAACACTAACCCGCGGGCGATATGATGTATGAGTACTAATCGCGCACTTTTTCTTGGTATTCCACAGCGAAGGGTGTAGGGAGAGGCGGGTTCTGTGTACGTCATGACAGTGCAGTGCTGACAACTTTATCGTCAGAAAACTCAGCGTAATAGCCCGTCTGGAAGTAGATAGCAATGAGAAACATTGCAAGATATTTTATTTCTTAAGAGGATATTTTAATTTTGAAGAAATAATTTTTATTTTAGCAGCTACAGAAATAAGTAATGAGTAACAAGGAGAAATGCTCATGTACCTCATTCATTAACTCTCATCTAATTCAGAGTCCTGGGAAGAATGAAGATCTATCTGAATATCATCTTCTGCGTCTCCAGTATTAATTAAAATTTTATCATCTGACATCTCCATTATCTTGTCTTTCTTCCAAAATATATCCTCGAGTATCTAGATATGCATGTAATAACCATTTCATTCCCTGCTGGACGAAAATGACGAGTCTGTAAGCTCACGATGGTACTCAAGCAGATATATCACCGATAATGGTCCCGGAATATTCCTTTAATTTTTGCCTACGCGAGCTCTAAATCATTAAGGCCACAATTTTAAAGTTGGAGTCCAACAACTGTGAGACTATTCTCTAAGGCCAGCATGTAGTTGGTTGTTTGATGAGATCGTGGTGTGAATATCGATTTTCCTTGCATCCATTATGCAAGGAATATCCCGCTTTTGAACCAATTTAATTTTAAAGTCTTTGTGTCATATCAGGACAGTACCTTGTCAATCTGTTTGCAGTGATATGGGATATTGACAATTTTAAACCTCGAGTACTCACGCGGGTTGTAAGTGCAGCCTAGTCATTTCATTTCTGGTGGCGCGCAACTTCTATTGAGTTTACTGTGGTGGGAGTGTCAACAGCTTCATTTAACACATTGCAATTCTACAATATGTATCGGACTATTGTTCCGTCGAACTTGGAAATAATTAAGAGAGGTAATTAAGAGCATAATTAAACGCCAAGATTCGGAGTTATTTGTGTTCGGTCGAATTTATGTTTGGGAGAACAGGGTCGTTTACGACCGAATATTTCAAAAGCAATAGCGCAGGCACGATTGCACTGCCTCCAACGCATTTTGATGGACACTGCCGACTGTCCTGGTCGCTCCGGGCCAGAACGGCATCAAATGAACTTGAATTATTTTAATGTGTTGATGCAATCAACGCGAACATAAGCCACCTTCTTTCATTAGTTTATGAACGAAATGCTCTATGGAAGACCTCGGAACAAATTGCTGGAAATTGCAGAAGAAAAATGACGAAATGGGCTGCTGATACTTTCTGCCAATCATGAATGTGACCTTGCGAATGCAATTGGAATGTGATGTGTCTTTTACAAACAGATTGATTACAAACACATCGAACCAATCATATAGCTTATCCAATGGAAGAATGGCGTAGCTGCAGAAAATTGAATTTTACTGGGGAATGGAAAATTCTGAAGTAAAATACATTAAATCCAACATTATGGCCAGTCATGGTGCTTTGTACCTCGGTCGAATGTAACTTCGTACCAAGATCTTGTTAAGTATCGCTTTCAATAGATTTTCTTCGCTTTTAACCTTTGCATTCACTCCCTTTCCTACAATTGTAGCATTGTTTGTTTGAAATTCATGAGATTTTTGTCATAATTAACAATTATGGTACTATTTCGATCAGTAAGTTAGGAAGTCAAAAGAAACAAATGAGACATTATAATATTCGAATATTTAGTCGAAATGACACAATTTTACTACATTCACTGCGTTATTCTTCCGTAAATTGTCCGCTCTTCGTTCCTAAAATTCCTTAGAAGATACTTGGGACAATTTTAAACCAGAAATTGGAGAACTTCTTGTATCAACACTACACAATCAACCGATGCGTTCTTATTATCAAATGAGGTTACAATCATGTGACATTGCAGCAACGACGTAACTTCCTCCACGCTGACCAGAAAAAACAACTCAGAAGATATTTCTGCAGATGTATCAAGTTTCTGCAATACATTTTCTTTCACTCTACTTAGCAGTTGCATCATTATTCCATTGGTTGAGCGATATATTAAATGTATCTCTCAGCTCTATTAAATGTCACCGATACGTCGACATTTTCTTCGACCAAATACGGACACACACTGACCGTAGTCTACAACAGTGCTGCTCAAGACGCCGGCCCATTTGCCATGCCATTGCCCTGCTCTTTTATACAGTGATGAAATAATTGAAGTCATCTTCGTTAACTGAATAGATTTATTCAGAGAGCCGACTATCGACGGCTTTGCCGTCATCATCAGTCTCGCTGTATGTGGCACAAGTCTGGAGACAGTGCTAGTCGTGCCACTGACTCAGAGTTTTGCCACGTATAAGGCCACTGATGATGACGGCACAGCTCGAAAACCGGCACTCTGAATAAATCCATTAAGTTAACGAAGATGACGAATTATTTCACCTTTTACACCTCATCAGAATTCCCAAATTCCCTCTACATGCAGGCCACCGATATGGCCCGCTGCTTATTGAGCCAGCTCGATGAACGGGAAGGGAGACGCTCGGGCGCTTGGCTCTAGTCTAATGAAAGGAGAAACTGCAGCGAACCACCGCGGACATTCTGGCCCGAATTCCTGAATTTCAGCAGCCCTGCTTTAGAAGTAGTCACCGTGGATCCGTGTTTGGCCGAATTTACACTTGAGTGGACACCGATGATGACGGTCGCAACTCATCCGAAAAGTGCTGCCGAAAACTCCCGAATTGCTCGTTGCCCTAGTTCTTGTGACTTCCCTATCTGTGCATGTTTTCCTCGTTCAGTGATAGTTGTTCATATAACGTTCTTTGTGCTCTTGCAGCAATAAGGTGATTCCATCACAAACAGCGCGATGAGGGATAATAGCCAAAATCTGTAGCTTTTTACTTTCCCGCTACGAAATAAAGAGGTCAGTGTTCTGTCTATATAACCTGTATATAAGGCCTATAAAACTGGCAAAAGTATCATTTCATAGGCAGCGCAATGAATAGAGCAATTGAACGTCAGTCAGGAGATCCGTGGTCTATTACAGGTCAGAGTGATAATTCGATGAACAATTGTAAACATACTTAATACATTAAATGCATTTTTAATACGTTAATTCGTATTTTTTAACGATTTTAACTTATTTTACCTTCAAGAAATTTGATTCGGTATTGGCTCCAGAGTACGAGTCAGCTAAACGATATTCATCATTGCTATTTCAGAATAATCGCTATGAGTGCAATATCACTCCTTTCGTATCCTACATTAATGTGCTTTGATGACATTTTAGAACAGTTCTGACAGAGCCCTAAAGCAGGTAAGAATGAATCCAGGGGAAAAATTAAGGAGAGAAAAGCTATCTTTGTTACCCCTGCACCGCGCATGCAGGCGGCATTCGGACAGCCCTTTGAATCCTTTGAGTGCAAAATCTGTCGACAGGTGTTATAGACCTTACAAAAGGTGTAGACAAGTATATATTAACAAATTCTGAACTAGTACATTGGTCCGCAAGCGGCGGTAGGTTGCAATCTAGACACACATTCATGAGCGTTTATCCAACCTGTGTACATTCGTCACTTACATTACGCCATTGTTCAATTCAAACAATTTCATATCGTTTTTTTAAAAACTAGTTTCACAATTTGGAAATCATTGAAAAATTCTTATATGTTACGAGTATGCATGTCCATTTAATTTCATTCAATATTCGAAGAATTGCAGCAATATCGATGTATGTGATATCATTTGGAAATTAAAGATCGCCTTTCAAGCACCCTTTTGGAGTCTCGTTGCAAGCCAGGTAGCGCACCGACATCACGCTCTTAATGCTCTTAAAGTTCTAGAGTAATCCGAATCACATATTTTTTCTATGATTGGCTTGTGTCCCTGATCTAGTATATTATTGCTTCTATAAAGCAAGCGTCAGTTTGTGGACTTCGTCGCCTCATTCCCCAAAGATACAACTTCATTACGTTTAATTGGTACATGCGGAATTGTTACATTAGATGCTCTTATAATAGCCTGTAACACAGACAGTTCTTCTATCGAAGGAATTTCTTCGGAAGGAGGTTCATGCCTAGTATATTCGTAGACATTTCTTTGAAAATTCATCCAACCTGATATCTGTAATGAGTTATCTCATGTTTTTCTTCATTCAGTAGTTACACATCATACATAAAATATAGTATTATGATCACTATTAATAATATCACTTTTGATCGTTTAATCTCGTATCTGGGCCACTGGAACAACATTTTCTACAGTGAAAATATTTGAACCAATTTTTTGTAATGTAATGTCAACTTTCAAATTTCTACTGAAAGTTCATATTTACAAAGTTTGTGTAACACATCAAACTTATTCTGGATAAATAGGTCTTCAACATATTTTCCACGAGTCTTTTGCCTAATACTAAACCATTCATAAAACTAAGAGTTAGAATCCGTCCCGATTACCAATACTGGTATATGTTAACACTCGTCAGTAGCATGTGTCAGCGATCACAAAGAGTTCATATGTCCTCAGAAGGAGCTTGTAGGCTGAAGCAAATATTATCGAGTCCTGTCCCGATTTACACACTTCACACACAACTAAGTCCGTTGACATAAAATGCCTTAATTCCAAGACCATAAAGGTCGGATTATTTATGAACATTACTCCTTGCTTTCAGCTCGAAGATCTTGCCTGAGCCATCCTCATATCGCGGTGCATGCCAGCAACCTTTCATTTACTGTACAAGATTCTTGAATTAAGATAATATTCGGAGCGTCTTTGGAACTGCAGATAACTTCAAAGTCGACCATTGCCGCAATGACTCTACCAGCATTTATTTTCATTACTTTATAAACAGTAGCTATAAATAGTTCTTGCATATTTCATTTCAAATTTTACGAGAATGGAAAAGGAGCTACCTTCAAATTCTTAATTTTACAATGCTTGTTCATGAATTTCTGCATTCCCGTGTTTTCATGAATCCCGCCTCTTTCATTTCTCTTCCCCCTTCATTTATTTACGTGTATCAAAACATCTGTACTTCATTTCGCAAAAGCGGTAACGAGGAACAAGAGAGATCAAAGCAGAGCACCAAGAAAATTTATTTTACGTGGAGTGTGTGAATAATGTTCCATACGGGAAATATGGAAACCTCGGGAAAAATTACAAGATCTCTAAATATCATTCTTTTTATATGAAAATACTCAGAAATCAGATAATAATATAATCAGGCATTTTAGGCAAAATAAAAATTTCTCTATGTACATGATAAGTTTCCACTAGCGCCCGCTAGAGTGCACTGAACAGTAGGTGCACTGGCTAAAGACGCCTGTGTATAGGCAACCTGCTAGGTATACATGTTTTGCATTTTGCCTAATATCAAGGCGCCATAGGCTACTCTTTTGAAAGGCAATGAGCATATAACTCCTTCATTATCGATAGGTACTGCGTCACGCTCCCGTGACGTCTGGTGGTAACCCCCCACCCCTTTGCTGAGGCTATATAAGGGGCTCTCTGCCCGGCATTTCTTGCAATTCGCCTCAGACACGAACGTAGCCACAACTTCTTGCCTAAAACGGGTGTGCCTCGGCCTTTACCGATATGTTTCTATGTTTTTCTATTTCAGCGTCCTCATTCAAATATTAAATTTTTGGAGTGGCATTATGCCTAACTATGATGGAGTTGGATTGATTAATTTATGCTATGTTAAGGTTTAAATTTTTGTTATAAGTTAATATCGCCTTTTTTATAGTGTATTTTTTTCTTATGTATGATTACAGTGCGAAAGCACACAATATTTATGTACGATTACGGTGCGAAAGCACAATATGTTTATGTATGTTTACGGTGCAGGAACTCGCGTCGAGCCTAATAAGCGGCGTTTTCCTTACAGAGCTGCGTAGGGCGTAATGGCGGCGCAGTCTCATATGTTACGAAGTCTGCATATTTTCTAATTGTTCGATTGAATGTTGCAGCACATGGCTCCAGGTCTTGAGTAAGACGACACAAGCGCATTGGACCTCTGGAGGGCTTACGAGACGGAGGAAGGGCCCATACGGCAGTGAAGTCGTGGCCTACTTGTAGTACTCCGTTTGTTGGCCCCGCGAGCAGCTATACAAGGTCGCTCTGGTATCAAGCCGCAGTTGGAAATAAAGTGTTCAAACGGCTTTCTTGGAAAAATTGGCACTATAATTAATGTTAAGGATAAGGCGATATGTTATGTAATCAATGCAATTCCATCAATTACGTAAAAGTTCGTGGCAATTAGAGGTCGCTAATTAATTTTTAATGTTGTTGAGATTTATGTTGTTTTAAAGTGTAAGACATTCCTTTGCAGCATATCACTCTATTTGTGTATTTTTTGTAATGAAAAGCTTCTAAATGCGAAGATTTTGTCATGTTGTTAATGTATGTCAGCCGTTTGTGATCCTAAAATGGGTTATTAGCAAATTCTGGCTTTTGACGTAGTCATTCTGCTTAAATTCATGTTTCTAAAGGCTTAAATTCATGTTTCCATGTTTTTCTAAATTTACGCTAAGATTGTTTGATGTTAGTAATTCTGTTTTATTCTTCTTACAGTTTAGCGGCGGCGATGGGGTAGCGGTTAGCGTATCGGACTGTTACACCGAAGTTTGCGGGTTCAAACCCGATCGAATTCGTGGATTTTTAAGGGCGAAAAAATCCTTCGTATGCCTTTCTTCGGAGGGGAAGTAAAGCTAGCTGTCCCATGTTAGTACATTTACTGCATGTAAAAGATTCTCAAGCCTAAATGATGCCTCTGAGCTAAATTCAAATTGCCTGTTTCGTCGCCCAAGTAATACCTTCTTTCTCCCATGGTTGGTGAAAGGAGTGTAACGACATTTGCGTGTTCAGACGGAAGAGCAGGCCTCATGGCCTGAGTCTCGACACGTAAAATAAGGCCAATTCAATACAGAACTGTTACACAACAAAGAGGAATATTGATTGTTATTTGTAACTTAATTTTGTAATAAATAGTTGTCATAAGTGAAGTTGGATTGTGTCTCTATAGCGTAGACCCTATAGTTCAAACTCACTTAGAGATTTTGAACCATGTGCCTTTTCCCTTTGAAAATAGCACCTTTACGAACGACCGATTCCTAGGAATTTTTGTGTTAATTCCGCTTAACTCCATTAGGACCATACGTGGTCATAATTCTTTTTGTTGCGGTTAATTCAGATGGCGACTGTGACACGTTTATGTTAAATTACGCTTGGTTTGTAACACGCTAAGCTATGCCTAGAGTCAAGAAGGTCGACGCCCCGGAGCGCCGTTGTACGGCTTCTCATCAAAATAAAAACTTCTGAAAGAAAGATCTTATCTACATTCCTCAATACAGGTGCACACCATCGTTTTTTTTTCAGACTGATATGGCCAGCGCGGGATGGCGTTTATGACTAATTTTGCTTTGTTAACTTATTCAGCTAACATGTGAAAGAAAACAAGTGAAAATGTCACTTTTTAAAAACTATTTTGCAGTTGTTAACTTATTCAGCTAATACGACCAAGAGGGAAAAGTGAGTTTTTTCTGGGGAAAATTCGCCGTTTTCTGGCGCACGATTACATAACTTTTTCTTGAGAATTTCGTTAGGTGAGAAAGTTTTCCCATTAAAAGATTTCAAAAGAAGGAAATCGGCAACCTATTCGGCTATCGAGTCAGAAAAGATGTCGAGAGATGGGTGGGACAGGAAGAGACATCGTCCATTTTTTTCTTTAGTTTTCCCCTCTTCAGTAACCCTAGAGCGGTAGAAATTTAAGTTGGGGTAAGATTGTACAGCTATGGTAGGGGCTAATCGAAACAAACTATTACTAACTTAAAACTATTTACCAATGACTCTTTGTACTTTCTTAGTTCATACAATAAGTGATTTTAAAATTGCTAATGTTCTCGTCCGCTGGCTGTGGGCAGTCTTATACAGGCCTCCGGCTCGTAGTACGTTCGCGTCAGCATCATGTAATTTATTATTTTACACATGTTTTAGACATCTAAAAACATTTAATAAATATTTTTTTCCTTTTTTATTTTAGTTTCTCTGTTTTTATTTCAGCATTTATATGCTGGCAACTGCGGTATTTCTTTAATTTTTATTTTCTATTTCATGGCCTAACAGTCAACCATATTTCTATTTAATATTTTAACACTATGAAGACGATGAAAACTATTGTCTAATTTCTTTCTGTATTGAATGATTATTTACCAAATTTTTCTATATTGTCATTAATTGAAAAGATAAATTATATTAATTATGTTACACGAATCAAGTTGATGACATTTATTTCTGAAATATTTATAGACACAAATTTACAATTTCTCTCTGGTAGTGGGAGGTGTGTGTGGAATGGCACATGAATTTTTCAAAGGCAAAAAACTTGAAGAAATGATCATTTCAAATGTTATTTATTTATTAAAAACTTTGCTTCCATTTCCGTTGTTCCCGTTGGGAGCTGCCAGCCGGTGCGCTTTCCACAATGCCTTGCGCTCGCTCCGCGGTGGTCATGGAATTCTAAACAATGGATTACGTTCATAAATCAGTGCGTTAAAAGGATAATACCCTTGCATTTGAAAATAAACATGACTTGGTTCATTAAAGGAAACGTAAACAAAAACTAATAGAATATCAACGAGCCGTTTGTGACATTTCAGTATTTATAATTACCGTACAATTACCATATTCATTAATGTATGTATACTCGGATTTATAATTACCTTACTCGATAATAATTTAAAATTGTTAAGACGAATATGTTGTATGAATACTTTTTAGATGGTTGTGAAATGTTAGCGAAGTTGGTAACGTGTGCATGTATATGTAAGGTAGGGTGGCAATTACATTCCTTGCCCCCCGCCATCTGCAATGACTTAAGTTAAAAGCAAATTTGGAAGACTGTCATGGAGGTGGGTTATATGAAACGAATAAAATTCAAACATTTTCATCCGTTTGCAGTTTTCATTGAATATTTGCAAAGAAATATAAGTAAACAAGATATTTAATTGCTCGCCTCTCTAAAAACACGTTTCATAATTTTTACATTCATCTGCGAGTTCAAGAAACTGCGGGTAGTCAACATCAGCCAATGCAAAAGACAAACCACCCATGGCAGGAGGAGTTTATATTTTTCCTTGGAATTTTTTCCTTGTATACTATCTATAATGAATGAAAGATACTAGAGATTTTTCTTTCTAAAGACGGGCGTTGATATATGTAACTACTTACTGAGATAAAACGTAAAACTTCGTAAAAACTGAAGTTCGTAAATGTATGATACAAGTATTCATATTATGTGTTCTCCCAAGGACGCAGCCGGGAGTGCAAAATATAATTGTTTAAAAATACTTGCCTATAAATTTGAGCAAGCGCCACCACAAAACAATATATTTAATTTTAAAAAACAACAACGATGAAGAATATGATTAAGTTCCTGTTTTCAAAATGTATGTGTCCACCTATCCCCATGTATTTGACTCCCTAAGAAAAAATCTCGGGTATGCTAAAGCATTGTACAATTTTTCTGGTCTCACACTGACACAAATGGGCGTCTCTCATGTAACAGTGTTACATCAAGTAGGATGTTACGGAAAGCAGATACGACGTAAATTAATGAGAGTTCACTAACAACCTGATGAGACACAAAGTGATATATAATGTTAGCCTCTTTTGCTCTACGAAATTTTAGTTATTGATTCGACAATCTCGAGTTAAATATTGTCTACACAACGCTGGTGTCTTAAACTACAAAAATGAAGACATACTTTTTCCTTAATGAGATCTGGTCTATAAGCCTAGATTTTGAATTTTGTTTTATTTAAGATAAATTTACAATCTATTTTTTACAAAATAATAAGTAAATGTGTTGTCTATTGTAGAATTATTATGACAGTGATTAATTGTGAAGGTATCCCATCGGTACTCTTCATCTTCTTTTTCGTACTATAACAAAAAGCAATTATTGTTATTTAGGTTGACTGCTATTACAATTGATAATTTGGTGGTGATAATGGTTCAGTTACTTGTTGAGTATCTGTATGGGAGTTATATGGGTGATGTTCTGGCTAGACGATGGATATCTGCACTATTGTCAAGGAGGTTGAGAGCTAAGTGATTTGGATTGTTTTCAAGACGCTGAAGATAGTTTGAGCTGATTAATTCTATTATTCCTAAGACAGTGGGCATTTTTAAGTCTTTGTGTAATGCTGCGTTTGTGATGAACCTAGGCGCTGCCGCGATCATTCTTAAGGTCTTGGACTGAAATCTCTGGAAAATAGAGAGATTACTCTTGTTTGCTGTGCCCCAGATTTGGATGCCGTAGGTCCATATTGGAATTATTATGGATTTATAAAGCAATAGTTTGTTTTCCAGTGATAGTTTTGAGTGGTATCCTAGTATCCAATATAGTTTTCTTACTTGAAGTTTTAGGTGCTTTTTCTTGGCTGAAATATGATGCTTCCATGTTAAACGTTTCTCTAGATGTGTCTCTAAGTATTTTACACATTCCATTTGTAATATTGGATTATTTTTTATGTGGGCAGTAGGACATTTGTTTCTTTTCAGGGTAAAAGTTATATGGACTGATTTCTTTTCATTGATTTTTATTTTACACTTCTTGGCCCATTTTTCAATCATTGTTAGATGCTCTTGTAAATGTCTTGATGCAACATTTGGGTCGTCGTCCGACGCTAGTATGACCGTATCATCTGCAAAAGTGGCTACGGTTGATTTATCTGTTTCTGGTATGTCTATCGTGTAGAGGTGGTACAGAATAGGCCCAAGTACACTGCCTTGTGGTACTCCGGTCTTGATTGGATGGAATTCAGATAATTTATTTTGATATTTGATTTGGAAAGTGAGATGGGATAAATAAGATCAGAAGATATTGATGAAGGGATATGCTAGGAAATGTTTGAGTTTAAATAGGAGTCCGTCGTGCCAGACTTTGCCAAACGCTTGGGCGATGTCTAGAAAGGCGGCTGAACAATATTTCTTTTTTTGGAAACAATTCTCAATGTAGCTGGTGATTCTATTAACTCGTTCGATGGTAGAATGCTGTTGTCTAAAGCCAAATTGATGATCAGGGACTAGGTTATTGGTTGCTATGCGAGGACGTAGTCTTGATAGAAGAAGTTTCTTAAACACTTTGGTTAGAATTGGAAGTATACTGATGGGACGTTAAGAGGAAGTTTCATGTGGAGGTTTCCCAGGCTTGAGAAAAACTTGAATTTGGGCTACTTTCCATTGCTCCGGGTAGTGTCCTGTTCGTAGAATACTGTTGAATAATGCAGTAATTATAGTCTTGCCTTTTCGTGGTAGTTCTTTGGGAAGAGGTGTTGTAATTAGGTCATAGCCAGGAGCTTTTTTGCTTGATAAGGCGTTAATGGTTTTTGTAATTTCTCTGAGAGTAAAGTGTGGAATTGGAAGTGTCATTTGGTTTGGGGAGTTAAGGTAATCCCGGATTTGTTGGTCTTTGTATTTGAAAAGGGATAAGTCTGGAATACATTAGCGAAGAATTTAGCAAAGGTAGATGCTTTCTCTGTGGAGTTTCTCGCCCAGCACATATTTTCATCCCTGATTGGGGAATATGGTTTGGTCGGTTGTTTTAGCTTCTTGGTGACTTTAAATAGAGAGTAATTAGTATCTTCTGTTGGGGTGAGGTTGGTTATGAAATCTTGAAACCTGTTGCTGTTGAAATCTTTTAGGAGGTTCCTTAGTTGCCTAGTTGATCTGTTGTAGTTGGTACGGTCTGCAGGATACTTTGAAGGTTGCCAGATTCTTCTAAGTCTTCTTTTCTCAGCTATTTTGTTTAAAAGAAATGTTGGGTATTTCATGCAGCTCTGGGTGTAGTGGAGTTGTGGTGTAGCGAACCAAGCTGCTTCTTGAATATTTTGGGTTATATATTCAGTCACTTCATCTATATGGTCTGCTGTTTTTAATGGTAAATGGATGTTTGTTTTCATGGATATCTGGTTTCTATACGAGGTCCAGTTTGTTTGTCTGTTCGTTAGCGACACGGGAGAGGGGTGTAGGATAATTTTGTTACCAACGGTGATAATTATTGGAGAGTGATCTGAAGAAAATTTGAGGGAAGATTCAATGATACAGTTAGTGGATGGGATTCCTTTTGTTATGAATATATCAATCAAGTCTGGAATTTTGTTTTGGTCGGTAAGCCAGTAGGTAGGTTCTCCTGTAGAAATGGTTTCTAGCTGTAGAGAAGTAACTGCTTTCTGCAGTTCACTCCCTCTAGGGGTGATGAGCCTGGAGTCCCATTGCGTATGTTTGGCGTTGAAGTCTCCGCATGCCATGAACCTATTCCATAGTGACTTAAAATAGGTTTCAAATTGTTGCTTATTTATTTTGAATCATGGAGGGCAGTAGATGGCGCTGATGGTGATTGGTTCATTCCAGTCCGTAATTTGTACAGACGTTGCTTGAATATCTTAGTCAAATACGGCTTCCTGTTCTTGATGTTTAATGGTGCTTTTTATTAATATTTCTGTGCCACCGTGAGCATTGCCACTAGGATGTTTAGTATCGTATAATGTGAAGTTCTTCAGTTTAAAGTAGCTTCTTTCTGTGAAATGAGTTTCAGAGATGAGTAGAATGTCTATTTTGTTTTCGTTGAGAAATATTTCGATTTCTTGGCGATGATTTACCAATCCGTTGGCGTTCCAAGCTGCAATGCGAAGAAATTTAGGCATTGGATAATTTGGAGACAAGCGTGGTTAAGAGGTTAATCAGAGAGTTTATTTGTTGACTTTGTTGCATTAATATGTTTTCAAATCTTTCAAAGGAGTGCTGTATAATTTCCATAATGGAGTGTCTGTCGTCATTATGTTGATGTCGTTCTGGTAGCTTTGGTCGTACAACATCGGCCCATGTTCCTTCATTTACTTGTAGACTTCTTTTGTTTTCTTGAGGATAAGTAGTTGCAATATTGTTGTTTTGTGTCTGCATAGGCATCTCTTGTTGAAACGTTCTGTGTTTACTTGAGTTTATGTACCCTTTCCTTTTTAGTATTTCTTGATATACTTGGTAACCTTTATAGTTAGCGGGAAGATTGCCTTCGCACAGCGCACATGTTGGTTGACTTTACTTTTCTTTTTGACACTTTTCTCGATCATGTTCTTTTTCACATTTAACATACCGAAACGGGTATGCACAGTACGAGATCTTGAAATTGTATCAGTGAAAGCTTTGATTTTAAAAATAGCAAATGAAAGTATTGAACTTTGTTTTTGAAGCGTTAGGGAGCTGTGGTGTGTGTGTGTTTTGATTGAAAATAAGCGTTCAAATTTTGGTTAATTTCCTTTTCTGAGCAATTTGTTTCGGTTTCTAGAACACTCAGTTTTATAGAAATTAGGCAATAACAATTTCAAATGTATGTGTGTACATTTGAAACTTGTATGACTAAAACTCTTCTCTGTGTGTGATATTTTGTAATAGAAAAATCGATGCAAATTGCCCTTTAAAGAAAATATATTACAGCACAGTTACATTTACTATCTAATCATATATTGTTATCGTATACATTATGGTCTTTTATTATCGTAGTTTAACAATCTCTTTATAAATGTTATTTATTTTGTATCTTTTACACACTGTAGAAAAGAGAGTGATCAACTTACACATTTATATGCTGATCGACTTATGTGATTTGTTGTTTGGATGTCATTTGTGACGGCGGCGATGGTGTAATGATTAGCGTATCGGATGTTATACCCAAGTTCACGGGTTCAAACCCGATCGAAGCCGTGGATTAATAAGGGCGAATCTTTCGTACGCTAAATCAGAAGTATGAACATTTCAGGATTTGTTTCAGACTCCTGTATAATGTGATAAAAGTTTATTGGGGGCATGAATGTGATATTAATTGCAGCAATTATTAAAAAAGTCATTTAAAAAACTCGCTTCATATTTGTATTATTTGCTTTTAAGTTATTTTAGAGTTTTAATGGGAGATATTAAATTGCAGTAATTATTTTTAAAAAATAAATCTTTAATTCTTGGCGTATTATTTGTGACAAATGCTATTAAGGTAACGGAGAAAGAACTGATTTCCTAACTAGAAACAAAGATGTGTTTTATTATGGAAATATATTTTACTTCAAACTGGACACCATGTATATTAGTAGAAAACAGTACGATGAAATATAACCTAGATTAATTCTTAATAATTTCATTAATCTTATTACTTTTATTGTTATAATTATCGCGAATTAGATTACACTAAATCTTAGAGTGCTAATACTTGGATATTTGAATTGACATAATACAGTTAAAATAAAAAAGTCATAAATATAACCATGTTGTTAAATTCGTAAACAGAAGAACGTTTAAAATAACACATTTTCATTGAGTATTGTTCAACTTATGGAGTTTTCCAGTAACTGAATCATTGTTTTCTTATCGTTTTTGATACGAGATTAATATTAAATTTCATAATGGAAAAGAGAGAGTGTACAAAGAGAGATCTATTAGAACTCATCCGCTTATAAGCAAGTAGATTAGAAATGACTAATTCGGTGGTTGGTATAAGATTACATTACTTTGTAGGAGAAGCTTTAAAATATTGAGCTTATGTGAGCTTGCTTATGTGTGTGTGCTAATGTGAGCTTGACGTAAACTGATCTTTTAGGCTTACAGATTGGTAGTTCTATGACCAACCATAACCATGTTGTGAGGCATGAAGAGCAGAATTTACTCGTTCAACGGACCCAGAACTCTGTAGCAGGTCTGTGTAAACGTTGCAAAACAACGGCCCCAGTAACTGACCTCCGGCTTTCTACCCGGTTTGTGTCAATTATGCAAATGCCGAAAGCACGTTCACCCTCGGATCCAAAATGAACACTACCCGTGTCCCAGACGGACAATTACCCACATAGCAACTGTGATCGTCCCAATAATTGAATAGTAAATTTAAACCTACAGAGGTGTTTTTGTTTATGCGATTTTGAAACATTATAATTTATTCTTACACCATCAACGTCCTTGGAGAAACTGCTGAGTAGTACAATGTGAAATAATGTATAATAGTTATTTGTGTGCCATGTACTACGTTATAAGAGTTGTAATGATCGAGCAGCGACAAAAGGCCCGAGAGCTTTGTGTCGCCAGAGACTAGTTAACGCCCGTGGTTTATAAAAGTTTTTTTACCTATTTTAATGATTCAGATTTACTTATTTACTAATTAATTAGATGTTGACTTGTCTCGGTTTGTCTTTTCATGTTTCCCTCCCATAAAATTCCCTCAATAAGTCAACATGTTACACCATTCAACTTTTTTCATATTTATCTCTTAACGACGATGATCTCGATGCAGGTAAGTTATGTAGTGTACAGAGTTCCATAATCAAAGCAATAACAAACAATAACATAGCAGTAAAAATAAATAAATTTATCTTTTAATTTCATTTAGTTTAATTCAAAAACAGTAAAACCCTATGTGAAGTATGGGCGTGAAGTATGATCTGCCCATGTCTTTGCTGGTTGCTTTTTAAACTATACCATTAATGCGTTTATTATAATCACCTTTTATGAGAGTGGAAACGCAAACAATTTGCGGCACATATTTAAACAATATATGTATCATGTAATGTGGGTAACTAATATGTACGTATTTGACATTTTAGGGTCGTATTAATCCGACTTTTACCAGCTAGCGGTGTTCCCAGGCCTGGGCTGTTTTTATTGTCCACACCTTGGGATAAGAGAGTCACGTGGCGAGCATCACGTTTTCTTATCACCGTATCTATCTTATTTGACCCGCCTGAGCTTTGCTTCGTCACACAGCTTTAGAAACTGACAAGAGACCTTTCAACTGGTGCAAATCGAAATCTCGCTTGTATTTTTACCCTAAAGGTAGATATTCACAATTTATATGCGCAGAGAAAAAATTATCTGCCACCACGCGGTGGAAGTAACTAAAAAATACCACAGTTCCACACGTTTCACAATAGTCGTTCGTGTGGGTTTTGTGCAATCCTGCCTTCGGTGAAAGAATGTCCGTCTAGGGAACATGCGCTCTTACGGACTCGAGCTCCATTAAGGGCAGCGAAATACTAAGGTAATGACACTTCTCATGCCCTTGAGAAACAGAAATCCGACGTGGTACCAAAGTGGGTTTGCAGCATGCAAGCATAACATTGCTTGCCAACCTTCGATTATTTTTGAGACAGGTACCTCAATGTAATATTAACCTGAAAACAACAATACCTGTGACTATTATTGTTTCGTTCGACAAGACGACTCTGAGAGACTCGGAAGCGAATGATTGGTTGATTTAAATTATTATAATCAGTGAGTCAATCATCACCTTTGGGGTGACTGTAATTTCATGCACTCCTCATATTATACATCCTCAGCGGGTGATTATGAGGATCAATATGTGCAGAAATGGTCTTTAAATTAAATCTATATATAACGTTAGAATTTTTTTAAAATCATACAAATGAAAGAAATATAGTTATAAGTTTTCATTGATGTACAAATTAATCCGCCTAAATATAATCAATTAAATTGTGTCGATTAATCATTTAAAGTAATTGATCGAAAAACTAATTGGGATTAATCCCTAGTATCTAACAGTATTCCGGGATACACTGTTCCCTGATATGAATTACTGTTTTCCACCCAACCAACTGTCAGCCATTCCAGGAGGTAGAGATCGTAGCAAGCACTGACATCCCTAAATGTGCCGTTCGCTGCAGCAAGGGTTGTCCATGGCGTTGGCGAAAACAGCGTCGTCAAAACTGACCAAATTCTTTTTTTTTTTTTTCAGTAATTACCTATGTGGGACGGTACCTAATATTATCAAAGCACATTGTGAATATTTTTCATAGAAAATAATCTGACCAGATTTGGGCCTGCACCTGTTAAAAGGCCCCGTGAGAGAAATTATTAAAGGAAAGCTACAGATTTCATTTATGCTCCTACTGGGAATCAAACTGAGGATCGCTCCACGGAAAGCAAGCACGCTGTTCATGAGCCGAGCCACCCGAGGGGATAGGATCTTATATAAATATTGTATTATATATCAAGGAGAAGAATTTACTCAAAACAGAAAATTCAGCTTCACATCGCCGGAGACTTCATTTATTTTTCCAGATCAGAATGAGAGCAATTAACAGAAAAACACTCAGAGGATAGAATGTCTCCACATGTAAACCATGCAGGATTTGGTATGGCAGTAAGTTCCAGCGCTCGCATGAGGCTCTGAGGCCCCGAGCGGTAGACATAGGCGGGGGCGGGGGCGGGGGCGGGGGCGAGGGCGGCGTTTGTTTTCGCAGCGAGTCCGTTGGCGCACGCGGATTCTGCCCAGCGCCGCGTTCTTCGCGACCCTCGGCCCTCCGCCCTCGCTGCTCCATTCGCATTCCGCGTACGCCCCCTCGCCTGCCGCGCCACCAACGGCCATGCCACCCCCGCACCCCGGCGCACCCCACTACCCCCACACCCCACTACAGCGCAACACTTCTCCTCGCTTCACTTTCGGCCCGACGCGCCTACACTCACCGCAATTATTTCCCCCTGCACTCACTTCCCACAGTACATGTCCACACTCCCATGCCCACATTCCCATGCCCACACTCCCATGCCCACACTCCCATGTCCACGCTCCCACGCCCACGCTCCCACGTCCACGCTCCCACGTCCACGCTCCCACGTCCACGCTCCCACGTCCACGCTCCCACGTCCACGCTCCCACGTCCACGCTCCCACGTCCACGCTCCCACGTCCACGCTCCCACGTCCACGCTACCACGTCCACAGTACCATGCCCACCCTCCCATGTCCACGCTCCCACGCCCACGCTCCCACGCCCACGCTCCCATGCCCACGCTCCCATGCCCACGCTCCCATGCCCACGCTCCCATGCCCACGCTCCCATGCCCACGCTCCCATGCCCACGCTCCCATGCCCACGCTCCCATGCCCACGCTCCCATGCCCACGCTCCCATGCCCACGCTCCCCATGTTTACTCCCAACATACCTCATGTCCACACCTCATGCCCACACTCTCATGCCCACACTCTCATGCCCAAACTCTGCCCACACTCTGCACACTCTCATGCTCCACCTGCCCACACTCATGCCCACACTCTCATGCCCACACTCTCATGCCCACACTCTCATGCCCACACTCTCATGCCCACACTCTCATGCCCACACTCTCATGCCCACACTCTCATCACTCTCGCTCATACTCTCGCCCACGGCATATGCGCCTATACTTGCCGACTACATTCCACATCCACAATCCCCGCCTACAATCCTCACCTCCACTACATGCCCACATTCACCTCCAACACTCCCCACTTAAACTCGCCGCCCACACTCCATGCCCACAGTCTCCAAGACCTCCCACACTCCACGCCCACACTATCTGCCAACACTCCCCGACCACGAACACACTCCACTCCACGGCCACCCTACCTGCACATTTTCACCAACCAGTTTTACCTGTCACACGTCCCTCTATTTTCTCATACTCTTAGCACACTTCGTACTATTCCCCACACTCCCACCAACCATTCGACACTCAACCTCGATACGCCTCTTCAAATCCTCACTGCTCGTCACTATCCCCATTCCCCGCCAATTCCACTCTCATCCTTCCCTTTTTTATCCTTACACTATATCCCACTCTACATTTGATTGTCCATCCCTTTGCCCGCATCTTTTCCCTCCTCTCACTCGACCCTCCGTTTTTTGACCCTTGGCCGTTGCTGATTCCCCGAGCTAACTCCCCCCTTCCCCCGTGCATTCGCGGATCTCCGCGAGCAAACTGCTCCGGCCCGCCCCGCCAGGCGATGGCTTACAGGACTCGCCCCCTCGGATCCCTCCTCGGGGTGGGCGCCGCACACGCTGGACGAACTGTTGCCGCGTCCCCCGTGTATCGGCATACATTAGAGTATCCCATTCATTATGCATGTGTAGCGCCGTGGCGTGACTGTCGCAGATATTAGTAGCGGGCGCAGCGGTGGCAGGGTCAATTTTACATGTCCCCACATGCGGCTGCGTGACAAATGTAGTAGAGAGCGGTCGCAGCGGCGGCGCGGCGGCGGTTCGGCCGGACGGGGCGGGGCATGGTGGTAGGGCGCGGGGGCGGGGCGAGATGGGGGGCACGGAGGGCGGGACGCGGAGGGCGGGGCGCAGGAGGCGGGGCGCGGAAAGCGGGGCTCGGAGGCCGGAGCGCCTAGGCGGGGTTGCACCGAGGCGAGCTCGCGAGGCGGGTCGGAGTGACGGTGGAAGTGGTGGAACACGACAGAGACAGACTTAAAGAGCGGCGGTTAGGGGTGGCAGATGCACGGACAATGAGCTGAGATTGGAGAGGCAACGTGACTTCAGGGATGTCGCATTGTAGGCAACCCACTTCACAGTTTGCGTCGGTGAAGACGAGCCAAATAACGACAGTCTATTGTGAGACGTGAGGACTTTCCATCAATCAAAAGATCGGATCGTTTCCGTAACTGAGCTCATTCTTGAAAGATACGTAAAAACTCACATTTTTTGTTCTAAATTACGACTGACCGGTAATTCCAGTGTGTATTTAAACAATTGATAAAGTATACATAAAAATAAAATAGAAACAAATTTTGACAAAACAGAAAACGCATGAAGTTGGAAGATCATAAATGAAGCTGATAAACATGATGAAAACACAAAATGAAGCTCTGTAACTTGTAAATACAACTTTTTACGCCAAATAACTTGCTTCTTTTCATATGGTTACGTGTACTAATAAACGCTTCAATTTTAAGAACAACAATAAATTAGACACTTTTATTGACTAGACATCAAATTATTGATCTCTATAGTAATTCATGTCAAAGCTTAAAGAAGGATTCTACACTTCGATGTTGCCAGCACACCACGCGTGGCGTGCCATGATGCACTAGCCCGCCATCAATGTTATAGTATCATCGACTGAAAACAATATTTAACACAGGAATGACCAAGAGGGCTTTAAAAGTAAATCAATGGTAAATATTGATGGTATCTATATACTGATCTATATCTAAATACTGATGGATCTCTTTGATCATTGCATATGACGTTCTGATAGCAAAAGAAACATCTTTGTATGCAGAATGAACGAAGAGCGAAGTTCTCATTGGTTGTTGATCACGTAGGTGGAATTAAAGAGAGAGGAGTCTCTTTGATTTCAAAGTAAGAGCAGGCGGTTTTTAGAAAATGTTTTTCATAACAAAAAGAGTACAGAAAAAATGGAATCTAGGAATAACATATGACACAAGAAAGCAACTTCATTGTGGTTTCTGATTTTTTTGTAACTTCTCCTAAACCATAAGGTAAAATAATTCAAATGGGAAAGTACTTGCAGTTAGGTTAGTTTCCTTTTCTTTCTCCATCGAAAGAACTTTTGACAGGTATTCTCCAAAAGGACTGTTCGCCGGATATTCTATTGATATTATCACGTTATTTTAAAATATCAATTTAGAATTTTGATCGCACTGCTGAGCATGTTCAATGTCGGGAAATTGCAATTGTGGAGATTAGAGAAAAAGGGTTCTAAGTTAAAAAAGGAAAAATGTCATGGAATTAAAGGATTTCTTTCAAGAACCAACACTGAACAAATATACATTTTTCAGGAGGCACCAAAAACTGCATAGCGTTGACGTGCATAGGATGAATTTACGATTTTCCCCGCCTTATATATTTCAATGCTTGGCATTTGCCGAAATGGAATGTCTCGGTAGATAGCACCAGTTACGGGAAATAATTCAGAGAAATAATCGAAATATGGAATTTTGGACTTGTTTGGTTCTTGTAATATACCCTTAATTTTAGTTTCAATTAGGGTGTCTAGAGAAAACTGTATGAACTGTGACAAACCGAGGGCCGTTCTCTCTAGCAATAACCCAAAAAACACCAGTTCACAAAATAGCTGATTTCATTGCAGTTTGATTCTGAAATACGGTTTGCAAGTACTCTAAAGAACGCATTCATTTACATTGGTCATGTGCACGAAAAAATCACGAACTTGAATGAACCATGAATTGGATTGAGCTATTATTCTTTTCTATATGAATGTATTAAAGAGAATATGTGTATAAATTTGCATATTTGCAATTAGCAATATCTAAATGATTAATGGTGTGAATTGAGTTCAGTTATTATCCGTTCATATGCTACTTCCTGTCAACACTGATAGCAACTAAACTTTACGGCAGAAGAGACGGTTAACATCAGTTTTGAAGATAACGTGAAAAAATGGGAGGATCTCGTAAATCCCATCATACCAGGTAAGGGTTAAGCCTTCATAGAAGGTGCCCTCAGAAAGTAAAATATCCGTTTCAAGAGCGTCATATGAAGCCTCGACACTACTTCCAACCAGTTGGCAACGGAGTCATTAGACGGGAAGCCGTTCCAAATAGAGTAGTTCACTTCCAGATATGTTAAGTGTGGTCGTTACTGACCAAAGAAACTCTTTCCCCCCAACCTTTAAAGATACAGGTTCTCAATGAACCAAGATATTTCAAATGTAGTTTGAAATTAACACTTAGCTACGGACAATGTCAAGGGTCCCTAGATATACCACTTCAATATCAATTCTTGAGTCCCTGGGGCATATTTTGATTTCACCACCAGATAGCCAATGCTAACACAAACACTCTCCTATCCAAGAGCAGCTACCGTGACTCGCTTTTCAATTGAAGGGATGAATGCAATAGTGGACTAACGCCTAAAATGAAAAGTGAGTAATTGATATCAATTGTTATCTAAGAAGGTGAACTATCTTAGTACATTGTTGGTTTGACCATTTTCCTCCACAAAGTTAAGAATGTCATATTTTATTTCTCTTTAAACTCTTCCTATCTCTCTTCCTACCACAACTATATAACTTTATCTTGATTTTCCTCCGTTTTATTAAAATGTGGCTTAGATCACTATTGCGCTGACCTCTTTAATTTCTCAAGCAAGCACTCCGTAATGAGAGTAATAGGAGAGGAAACAAAGGGTTCGCCTGTTCCATTCCTCTGTGAATTGGCACCTCAATGCCTCTCGAGCGGTGCTGAATATCGGTGGAAACCTCAGCGAGGGAGTCCATTACCAAATGAGTAAAGACATTGGGATCCCTTTCCTGGAAGGAGCGCTCAGAATCGACACGTGAGGAACTGCGTCGAATGCTTTGTATATATCTAGCGCAGCACTCTCACCTTCCCCTACGTTCTGCATGTCATTAAGTGCTTCGTGGACAATTTGAACATTTTGAACATTAGCATAACAGCAACATTTGCGTATAAACCTCTTTTGGTGGGTTTATTTTCTCTTTGGTGAGTTTCTTTGGGTTGAAATTCTCCACGCATCGACTATGTTCGTCCAAAACGTCCCTAAAGATTTTCCACAGAAAAGTACCATTCGTGATAAGGCGATTGTTGCAATCGCGTTGTCGTTACCCTCTTTTGGGTTAAAGATGCCTCGATTACTAACATTACACCAAGAGGGTATAAAGCCACTGTATAAAAATAGACTGTACAGTCTGGAAAATATTTACATTTTTTTCTTCTGAAGACATGTGACAAACTTCGATCTTATCTGATCCTGGGTCCGTGGATACTTTATTCTAACCAGGCGATCCTTAATTTCCGCAACTTGCACCGGATATGGAATGATGTTAGTGTCTAATTCTGATATCGACACTTTATCACCTTCTATTAACTAGAAAAGAAGAAAAGAGGGCGTCTTAGTAACTCAAAAGCATTGTACAAGCCATTAACATTGTCCTTAAGGGCCTGTTTATCGACGCTAGTACAGTCAATGCCCACTCTAACCGGCTTTGTTAATAGCTGCTGAACCATTCGCACCGATATCTTAGGAAAATTATTAGAATGCTGATGTTTGTATGGTAAACATGAAATTAAATATATCCATCTCTCTCTCTCTCTCTCTCTCTCTCTCTCTCTCTATATATATATATATATATATATATATATATATAAACAAATAAAATAATATAAGGCATGTGCCCTGTATTTCTTTGTTATCAACTCTTGGGGGTAAGGGAGATATGTGCCGAGCATGATCTATTCCCATCACCTTTTGGTCTGCCTGAGCTTCCTTTTTCTGAGCCTAGGTTTTAGCAGCACTGTACAGTTTGCATCGATCTTAATCTGAGGTTCCAAAAATTGCAGTTTCCTTACACGTAGAAAAAGACAAGATGTAGGCATCTTGTTTTTTCTACAGGTATCTAGTCGGGATAAAACCTGGGAGGTTCCATCCCGACCAGAAACTAGAAATTTACTGAATGCGTTGTTAGTTTTTGGCGCCTTCTGGAAAGGAATTCGAAATTAACTACTTCACAGTTTCCCTTATCACTTTTAGGATAATAACAGAGCAGCACCACACACGACACAACCACGGTTCGCATGCGATTTTACCTTCTCATTTCTCTCCAATCCTCTTATTTCAATCCGAACTGGGACACTGGGAGAGTACTTCCCGTATCTTCACCCTGTAATTGAACAAGACAGATAATAAATCAATTTATAAATAAAGAGTAAAAGTAAATAACATTTTAAAACCTAAATTTAGTAAATAAATTAACAATATTAAATAAAGTGAATTAACATTCTTCAACTCCCCATCAAGTTGATCTAGTAATCACTGAAATGAAATATCGAACAATTTTCTAAGCATTAGAAGACACTAACCTGATAAAACATACAGAAATAATTGAAGAGTTCTTATTTTTATTTTTTATATTATCTGGTGTATTTCATTTGCAAGACGGCTGCAAAGTTCTGAAAAATATTGATGTTCTTGGTGAAAAATGCTGAAATTAATGGATTTTAGTGAGAAGTGCTGCTTATCTTCTATCTTCTCACCAAAACCAGGTACTTTTTGGTACAATGATTGTACGAGTGCTTGTAAGACCTGAAAACATGAACTGGTATGGGGACATTAAGAGAGAAGAAGAATACAAAGATATATTCATAATTTTGGATTTATTCACTCCTTATCAAAAAAAGTAATTTCACGCATTCCATAAAATTGTACGCATGTATGTTTGTGCGCATTAAAATACAAGTATAAATGAATTTTGTTTTGTAAAGTTTAGAACGATCATGAGTGTCATTAATATCAATATATTCGTTTTCATTACGGTTATGTTTACTTCTAACCTGAAGATTGGGGCACGGAAACTGATTCGGATGTTGTGCATGTGTAGATAAAATTAAAATCCTATTTCAAAAATTAATTTTATCTCTTAAATAAGATTTTCTCTTCCACGAAGTATTTGCATATTTGGTTTGCAGTTCTACACATGCATGGAGTAATCTGCTACATTTTGTGAATTCTGGAATGTATCTAGTCATCAGATATTTACGCAGGTCGTTCATATATCTCATCTTTATTAATTTTTTATCACTTCAAAACTTTTTTCTTTGAGCACATGAATACATATTACCTCCTCGCCACACGCGTAACCTTTATGCATGAACTTCTTTTCAGGTATATATCTTTGAAATATATTTATTTTTTCTCTCACGTAGTTGCTTTGTGCACACAGCGAAAAAATGTCAAATGCAGCTTATTTTACAAACTTAGCTTTATATTTCACTCAGTAATTACAATGTAATAAATAAAAATATTCATTTGCAATTACCAGGAAATGAATTGCATATTAATAATCCTCAAAATACTCGGTACTACGGATTCAATACAAATATTGATTTTTAAGCAACTTGTTTGCCAAATAAATAATGGTATATTTAACATTGCATATTTCACTAGCTGTTGAATTTACTCGGTCTTAATTATAGCTTAATAATTAGTATTCCGTGAAACAAACCATAAAAATACTTTACGTGTGGGAATATGCAGCGCGTGTTCTAAGGTCTGCTTTTAGTTGACGTCAGGGCATGCATTCTTTGCCGTTGCATACAACAGAGCTTTAGTAGTTGAATGGTTCCCGAATCAGTAGTTCCATACAATCAAAATTCATAGAAAAGTTAACTTTGATTTCAGGTCTAGTGAGGTGAGTGGGATTGTAAGCAGATTTGATGACGAATGATTTCCCAAACATCTTATTGTAACGTAAGTACCTTGTGCCTTTTCCTCTATCTTTCACAAACACAAAACGGAGACATCTGCATTTTACATGCTTATTTCACGAAAATGTTACGTATTTTCATTAAACATTACATTGATTTGAGATTATTGCCTCGCTCATAGGAATATTAGAATTTCTATATATATGTCACAATCATTCTTCATTGGGAACTACCGGTATGTAGTCATTGTCTGCTGCGCAAGCCTCAGGGAAATGAATCTTTCTCCTCTTCCTAGCAATTCCATGCCTTTTGCAGGTTTTGATACTTGATTTCCCAAAATCTTCTTTCTGCCTGATTCTTCGCATTGCTTGAAAGCTATGTCGACCCTATTTTTGTTTTCGATTAAATATTTTTTGCTATTGTCTAACATCGTTGCATATCAGTAGGATTTCCTCGAAGAACTTGTGCACCAGGTCGAGACGACACACAGACACGTCACAGACGAGTTTGATCTCAAAAACTTCCCAAATTGTCCACAGGCAGACTCGGCAAAAATATAATTCACATTTAGTGTAGGAAAGTACCCAAGAAAACCAATGAAGTAAATCTCTAGCGGAGCCAAAACAAAATCTGGACGATCACAATCCCTAGCTCACACTAGACTACCTGATGTTCTCTGAACAGCCACACAACGCGTACAATGCTGTACTGCGCATGCGCAGAGTCATTGTTCTCGTGTGCGCCACTCGTGCTTTAACGGTTGTTGCGTGCACAAAACAACTCGTGCGAACTCGATATGTTGGCTTGGGGTTCACGTTCACGCAAAGACGGCACAATGCGGCGACTGGTGTCTCAGCCCCTCATTGGTCTAAGTGTCCTCGATTGATCCTCTCCGTTGATGTGATTGGCTTCTGCCAGTAAGCTCGTTCTACCGTCTCGGTGTTTGTCTGAGCGCGGAATCTCTATCGTGCTAACCGTTTCCGGGATGTCGAGGTCCATTGCAAATTCTGCTGTGGTGTCGCGAACCAGAACTCCGACATTGAGTAGGAATTCGAGTCCTGTAGGGAGTTTCAGAAGTTCTAGGAGACGGCATCAATCTCTGAAAGCACAGTCGTGTTTTGTAAGGGGAGGGGGTTTGAGGTAACGTAGTAGCTTCAAAGAAAAGTATCGGAATAAAGTTTTCATTTTTTATAAATGCGACTAATGACAAAAATATATTATTACTTCGTTCAATTGCTTAGTAACTGAATGACATATCAGTGTAATTTTACTTTCTCGAACGTAAAGAGGAAGTTACGCAATACTGAAAGAAATTGATATCAGATTTTGGCTACATGTTACCATTACAGAAAGTAATTTACTTTTTACAGGGGTAAAACTTATCCGGTTTTTCGATATTGGTGCCACACAAAACGAGTTTTGTTTTCAAAAACGTTATTTTGCGTCACAGTGTAACAATTATTTCTCTTACTGACATTCTTTTGATAGTTTCTAAAAATATATTCAAAACATTAATTAATTAAATACATTTCCATACACACCCCGTTCGCTTAAATGTAGTAAATTAAATGTGGCACTAAAAATGGAATATGAACTTGAAAAATTCCTCGTGTATATTGCTTACGTAGTAACTCAACGCTATAGCACATAATATGTCACCTATCCTGCCTCACGAGGCGAAGATAACGCCGCCAACCATCGCAGAATGCTCCAACGTATGGCACTCGAAGATGAAACACTCCAACGAATGCGACCAATCAAATGAAACGGCTTGCAACTCTCTGTTGTATGATAGTTTATTACGCCCAATGGCTCTTATCCAGGTACGGTGTAGTACGCACAAACGCCTTAGAAAATGCAACAATTTTATTTCACTCTACTTCCGTGTATGATTTATTTCACTTCAATCATACATCATGTGCTCTAGCCAGGAGATCCAAGGATTATTTGGCTACCAATGTTGCTAGTTCTTTAGCGTTACCCAGGGTGCACCGCGAGGAGGTGAGCTAACTTTGCACCCCGCAAGGGTTTGCAGCTAACTTTGCACCCGTTGGGGTAAGGTCTTGACGCCAAATTGCGACTGTGGAGCAACTAGACAAACCGTACGCCACATCATAACGAAATGCCCTGATAGAGCGTATGACGGACCATTTGACGATTTCCTGAAGGCCTGAAAGGGCTGCAATTGAATATATTAAAAATTTAAATGTTCGTTTATAAACTTGTATTTTATGAATTGTATTCTGTTTGTTTTGCCTTTGATACAATATCTTACATTTCTGTAGATAAGTTGTTTATATATTATGACCTAATGGTCATGTAACCATTTAGTTTTGTAAAGACGATGCCAATTTGAATCGGGCGCGCAGGAGGGACAGGAGAGTCAGACGAACGGCTCCGGGGAACGAGTCGCGCGGGGCGAGAAAAGACGCCGGCATAACGAGAGAAGGAAGGGAGAGTTGATGATGGCGGGCACGGGTGAGGTGAGGTGCATCAATTACGGAAGCGTAATCGGTGAGCATCGGGGAATATAGGCGGGGAGAAGTAGTGACAAGGAAGTGAATAGTAACTAAAGACAGTGGATAGTAATATTAGGTCGAGGGAATTGCGACATAAACATTCGCGAGTGATAAATAATCGAATGAAAATGGAAACACGTGGCGAGCGAGTGCGCGTGGGCCATCAGCCATGGGCAGACCAATAGACGAACGATTTTTATGAAAACGCATGGTCGTAATGATACTGAGCTCGCACAATAACACCGAAAGCGTGTGACCGGACAGCAAGACACTGGAGTCGGAGCGGCAACCACGTAAACCAGCCAACGGCAACGCGAGGGGCCCCCACGCCACGCGGTGGTGTGAAGGCCTTGAACAAAAGCAGCCGTGTTCCTGCGCCAGGAGAGTGGAAAACACAGGATGAGTATCCGGACATAGAATAATTGTAATTCAAGTGAGTTCGGCACAGCCGCGTTGGTCAGAGAGTGCATTAATGGGATAGGGTGTATTGATAAATCATTACATAGATATGGGAACGAGGTAGAGGTTATACACATACGATACCCATAATGATTGCAACAATAATTACAGAATTGATTAGTCAGATACTCATGTATTTATCGGTTTCGGAGTATTCCAGTAATGTATTCAAAATTGGTGTTAATTTATGTTAATGTAATATCATATAAGAATGCAGACTCATGCATGTACTAGTATCAGATTCTCCTTATGTTGAGTTCTATTTGATGAATAAATGTGTGAATAAAACAAATGGCAAAGTAATGATCAATGAACTATGTGAAGGTAGAGAATGCATTAAAAATCACAGCCAACATCCTCCTCATAAAGGCGCTCCCCCCTAATAGGAATCCCTTGTCCCTTCATCATTTTAGGAACAGCAGATATTGCTATCAAAATTTAATATGTGGTCACTGCCTCATTTGATGATGGGTTCCTAATTGGAAAATTGAGGTAAGTACAGTCACAATATATATATATATATATATATATATATATATATATATATATATAGTATATATATTAGGTCGAGGGAATTGCGATTAATAAACATTCGCGAGTGATAAATAAACATGAATATGTTTAACAACTAGACAATTCTTCATTATATAATCGCATGCTGTTAATGTGATTAATATTATTACCAATTAAACTGAAATATCTAATCATCCGGGAGCTCCCACACTCTTATGCAATAATAGTATACCAACATTCTATATCCTACATTTTCACATTCACAATTATTATTACCTAACATTAATCAATTACAATCTGTCCCTTCCTCATTACACGGTTGTGATTGTTCATCATTATGACCTTCCTCCCCCACTGTACACTCGGAAACTTGTGATTACAATGATTCAACCCGACTTTCACGAATATTACGATCTTCGTTACTTATCTGAGGGTCCCGTAGTCCTGTCGTGGGAAATGTAGCCGCCTCTTCTAATGTTCTTGGCGAGGTCGAGCCACCCGCCCGCCGACTGCGTACTGTTCACGTGCTCACCGCGCCGTGCCCTGCGTTCTGCTACTTAACCGTTCGCTTTCAACGTCCGGGCACGAATTGGGTCTCCTTGTTGCGGTGTATTTGCTCGAAGCCGTTGGCTTCTCCTTACCATTATAGTTTATAGTCCACGCACATTTCTGCACCACGTGCTTTCACAGCCATCAGCCATGAGACCAGAGACGAACGATTTTTAATTAAAACGCATGGTCGCGTGATCTGACTCGCACAATAACACCAGCTGAAGACCTATTTCGGAGCGGCAACCACGTAAACCAGCCAACGGCAACGCGAGGGGCCCCCACGCCACGCGGTGGTGTGAAGGCCTTGAACAAAAGCAGCCGTGTTCCTGCGCCAGGAGAGTGGAAAACACAGGATGAGTATCCGGACATAGAATAATTGTAATTCAAGTGAGTTCGGCACAGCCGCGTTGGTCAGAGAGTGCATTAATGGGATAGGGTGTATTGATAAATCATTACATAGATATGGGAACGAGGTAGAGGTTATACACATACGATACCCATAATGATTGCAACAATAATTACAGAATTGATTAGTCAGATACTCATGTATTTATCGGTTTCGGAGTATTCCAGTAATGTATTCAAAATTGGTGTTAATTTATGTTAATGTAATATCATATAAGAATGCAGACTCATGCATGTACTAGTATCAGATTCTCCTTATGTTGAGTTCTATTTGATGAATAAATGTGTGAATAAAACAAATGGCAAAGTAATGATCAATGAACTATGTGAAGGTAGAGAATGCATTAAAAATCACAGCCAACATCCTCCTCATAAAGGCGCTCCCCCCTAATAGGAATCCCTTGTCCCTTCATCATTTTAGGAACAGCAGATATTGCTATCAAAATTTAATATGTGGTCACTGCCTCATTTGATGATGGGTTCCTAATTGGAAAATTGAGGTAAGTACAGTCACAATATATATATATATATATATATATATATATATATATATATATATATATATATACACACACACACTCAATTGTGACCGTACTTAACTCAGTTTCACGAATTAGGGATTCTGGTTGACCAAGCAAGTACTTACTACAAATTAAAATTTTGAATGTAAGGGGGGAGCGCCTTTATTAGGAGGATGTTGGCTTTGGATTTGATACTTTTCTTATTCAATTTACGACGCACCAAGTTACACATTACAGTTATTCGTTTATTCATAAAAAACATGAATATGTTTAACAACTAGACAATTCTTCATTATATAATCGCATGCTGTTAATGTGATTAATATTATTACCAATTAAACTGAAATATCTAATCATCCGGGAGCTCCCACACTCTTATGCAATAATAGTATACCAACATTCTATATCCTACATTTTCACATTCACAATTATTATTACCTAACATTAATCAATTACAATCTGTCCCTTCCTCATTACACGGTTGTGATTGTTCATCATTATGTCCTTCCTCCCCCACTGTACACTCGGAAACTTGTGATTACAATGATTCAACCCGACTTTCACGAATATTACGATCTTCGTTACTTATCTGAGGGTCCCGTAGTCCTGTCGTGGGAAATGTAGCCGCCTCTTCTAATGTTCTTGGCGAGGTCGAGCCACCCGCCCGCCGACTGCGTACTGTTCACGTGCTCACCGCGCCGTGCCCTGCGTTCTGCTACTTAACCGTTCGCTTTCAACGTCCGGGCACGAATTGGGTCTCCTTGTTGCGGTGTATTTGCTCGAAGCCGTTGGCTTCTCCTTACCATTATAGTTTATAGTCCACGCACATTTCTGCACCACGTGCTTTCACATCACTTAACAGTTTCATGCTTATTGATGTTCAGAACGCACCGATTTTTAGTATTATACATTAGTTCGATGCTCCGCGTGCTCGTTTACTCGCATATTAACACTTCTACGCACTTTCACCCCTCGATGTATTCCTATTTCCTTCCCTCACCTCACATACACCACACAGCCCCGTGCGCGCCATTCGTCATCTCCTTATACTGTTCTGACTCCTGCCTCCTCTCTCACCGGCCGTGACTCGTTCCTAGAGTCGTTCCTCTGGAAGATCGATTTACGGTTTTTACACACGCGCCAAATTTGAATTGGTACTCTGTTCTTTTCCTATTTAATAGCCGAATGACCGTTAGGCCATTATATATATACACATATATATATATATATATATATATATATATATATATATATATATATATATATATATCATGTGTATTACCATACGATAAATAAATAAATAAATTCACTTTAATTTGTTTATATCACTTTGTTCACAGGTTATATTTTAATAAAAAATCAGGTATGATGGTCTATCTTCTGAGAAACTTTTTTACAAATCGCATTAACTTCAAGCAGAAATTACTGAAAAACTACTCGTTTTTCAATTAATTTTACAAGAGCTCATTTAAACATTTAATTTTATAGAATTGATTTTAAGAAAAACTCTCTACCATCAATAATGAACTTTTTAGGGAGCAATTCTGAACCGTTTCTGAGATAATAATTCTTTAGAAATTACCTATATTTCACGATAAATTACGCAAAAACTAAACACATTTTCGAAAAATCGTACTTGACCTTGTCTCAGGGTCCATCTTTGAACAAGAAATTTTATTTTAAAAAAGTCTTCATTTTAAAAAATGTTCAAATAAAAAATGGAAAATGAATAATGGACAGACATGCAGACAGAGACGATTTGTCTTTAATCTATTTTTGGTATGTAAGGTCATGTGAGTTCTGACAACACAAAATGTTATAGAAGGTAATTTACTACATACAGGAACTAGATTAATCCACTTTTTCGTACCAGGGACCGACAATAAGAGGCAGGCCATTTCCCACAACATAACAGGCTACTTTTTCTGTCGTGTTTGGTCTGCGCAACGCAGGTCAAATGTTTCGGTGTTTCTTAGAGAGCACATTGCAAAATCTGCCCAATTATTTGCGTACATTTTAATTTTCTTTTGTTCTTAAGGGAAACACATGTCATATCTCGAGCACATTTTTGACCACTTAAATAAGCATAGTTTTCGCAATGTGGTGAATCTTTTATAACTGAACATTAACTATTTATTTCAGGTTATATCATGTCGTCATTCGGCATTTCACATAATCCAGACGAAGTACTATCCTTCATTGACACACCACGCCCGACAACCAAAATAAATCGTGTTATTTTCTTGGCACGTTGAATTTTAATCGACGATTTACGCTCCAAGCCGGGGAACTTTAAGCAACATTTTTTATTGACTTTCAACATACTGCCGGTGTCGTTAGACGAATTGCTAAACTACGCTCCGTGAAGTCACGGAAGTTGGTCAACTCGAAGCACCACGGATTATTGTCTACGGAATAACGGAAACTGGGGTTACTAACGGCCCGATAGATGTGTGCGAAAAAGACACAACAAAAAAAGAAACTTGGCGATGAAACAGACCTATACCTAACGACGTTCTTCACTGCACGAAATATTTCAACGATGCTACGCATTTTTCTCGCCCGCACATTACTGCGAGGCTCTGTCTCTACCTATGCTTCATTGGCTGTAATTGGAGCAGATTTTCAACAGCAATATAATACATCACTATGGCAAACTTTGAGTTTCTTGAAGGGATTGTCAGCAATGTAATGACTGCGCTCAACTTTCTATCGGGTATTATATTCTATATTGGCATTGAACATTCCCGGCACTTTTTTGTATCATAACTTTTTATTATTTACACAGATCATTAACTTTTGACATTCATTCAACGAGATAAACTTCCTCCGTTCCAAACCAAGCAACTGATTTTTATCTACTATTCACTATTGACAATTTTATATTCGTATATCGGAAAACATACCTGCTGATATCATATCCCGTAACATAATGAACACTTCATTTACTCCCACGCTTCATTATCAAGAATTATCTCGACAAGACGAAGATCAAGAACTTCAGAACATTCTATCCGATGAATTACCTTGGAGTTCCTTTTACCGTTAAATTAGTCTCTTCGCGTTTCGTTTAGGCCAACCTTCGTCGTCATGTATCTTCGTGACTTCGTGCTAATTTACGCTGTCGACGGTATAAAGTACCACATACACCCTCCACTTCAGCATTTTCATTCACTTTACGTTTCACTCACGCACACATACAGTTGACCCATTAGTCCACCCACAGGTTTCAGTGTTTTCTAACCATTGATTGCTTTACTAGCAGGCACAAAATTATTCCTTTATGGCACTGTAAATAATGTCGTTTCTGCCAGCCTGGATAGCCGAGGTCACTAACACTGAAAGGTTGCGGGTTCGATTCCCGCTCCAGGCATGTATGTCTGTGTGTGTCCGTATGCGTGTTCTCCTATCGTTGCCCCAAAGTTATAAAAAAAATATAGTAGAAGCTATATGACCATAGTAGTTGGAAAGCGACCTTAAATAAGTAAAAAAAGTCGTTATCGCCTATCTTCACGGATTACATTTTTGGCGCACCAAAACAATCACACAACTACATATCAAGGCAGACTTTGATATGTAGAAGAATTTGTATCATGTTGCTTTTGTTGACTACTGAAAAATATTTACCACCGTACCACGTCTTGGTATGAATGAAAGAGAGCACCGTTTCATCAAAAACGCTTTAAGATATTACGTGACATTCTAATGTGATCAAATATTAATTTTACGAGGGAGGATCAAATGAAAACTGCAATTCATTTTTTTGTATTATTTTACTGTAGAGATAGTGTTTCTTTGTACATTATTTTTCTGCAAAGTTCTTTCCACATTCAATGCAATCACGCAATAGGATACTGCCTCTATACTGCTTATGAAAAAGTTGTTTGATTGGCGTCGTAGAACTCGTGCACCGCCATCATCAGACTTCATCAGACTTGAAGTTCTGCCCTCCAAGTTGCTCATTAATGGACCAAAGATGTGGTAATCTGCCGGTGTCAAATCCGGCGGATCTGAAACGCAGTTGAAGCGTAGGTCGTTGATTGTTTCCATAGTTGCACAAACTGAATGCGGACGGGTGTTATCATGTTGGGAAAAAACACCTGCACTTAGCAAACTCCATCTCTTTGTGCGTATTTCTGCCTGCAAATGGTTCTTGATAAGGTCGGAGTAGTTGGCTCTGGTTCCTGTGGTATCTTGGGGCATGTACTATTCCAGAATATGATCATTCTTATCCCAGAATAAAGCCATCATCACATTTCAAGCAGATGGTATAGACTTCACTGTCATAACACAAAGAGCCTCACCGAGACGTAGAGCAGCACTGAAAAGTGGTACCTTCTCTGAATGTCTTGCACTATCATACACTTGCCGCTGTGACAGACAGGCGTCCCCGTACTTCGCCTTCATTCTCTGGTAAATATCAACCCGTATCACATCTTAACTCCATACAAATCTAATAACGCCTCGGTGTTGCTACTTGGTGCATCTGGGTAGTGCTGACGCCATCTTAAATCAGGTATTATTCTGCTCCAACTATATCTACTGACTGCCTCGTACTACCAGCTCGAAGAGGCATCTAGAACTATGCCTGCAAATGTCTAAACACCTCAATAAAAAAAGATTTTTTAATTGCCCTTTTGCTGTTTTCACTTGATTCTCCTCTTTTAGGAATCCGTTGAGCATTCAGACCAGACCTCAAGATTTCTTCTGGAGAGCTAGTGCATGGACGGTGCCATCGACTACCTACTGATACCTTGGATGCTCCTCGTCCAATACCTACGATGTACACGTCGCACTACACCTTTTTCGTTCATAAAAGGGATATCTGGACCCTGTTTTAGCAACTTGACATTACACAAATTCGAAGTATTTTATATTTCAAGTATAACAAACATACACTTATGCGTTTGTACCTCCAACAGTTTGTTCCTCCCACAGTTTGTACCTCCCACAGTTTGTACCTTCAACAGTTTGTACCTCCAACAGTTTGTACCTCCAACAGTTTGTACCTCCAACAGTTTGTACCTCCAACAGTTTGTACCTCCAACAGTTTGTACCTCCAACAGTTTGTACCTCCAACAGTTTGTACCTCCAACAGTTTGTACCTGCCACAGTTTGTACCTACCACAGTTTGTACCTACCACAGTTTGCGTCTACCACAGTTTGCGCCCACCACAGTTTGCGCCCACCACAATTTGCGCCCACCACAATTTGCGCCCTCCACAATTTGCGCGTACCAGAGTATGCGCCTACCACAGTTCGCATCTACCAGAGTTCGCACCTACCACAGTTTGTACTTCCCACAGTTTGCACCTACTACAGTTTGAACCTACCACAGTTTGCACCTACCACAGTTCGCACCTACTACAGTTCGCATCTCCCACAGTTCGTACCTGCCACAGTTTGTACCTCTTACAGTTTGTACCTCTCACAGTTTGTACCTCTCACAGTTTGTACCTCTCACAGTTTGTACCTCTCACAGTTTGTACCTCTCACAGTTTGTACCTCTCACAGTTTGTACCTCTCACAGTTTGTACCTCTCACAGTTTGTACCTCTCACAGTCTGTACCACTCACAGTCTGTACCTCTCACAGTCTGTACTTCTCACAGTTTGATCCTTTCACAGTTGGTACATCCCTGCGTTTGCATCTCTAAGCCTGTGTAACTCCTATCGTTTGTACCTCCGTTTATTTGTCCTCCATCCGTTAGTTCTGATGATCGCTAACTGCAATGTCAGGTATTTTAGGACAGATTTGAGGTCTCCCGAGCATATGCACTCGCAAACAACTGCAGCCTATACATTTTCACATTATTTGTAACATTTGTAATATTCGAAAAGTGAGAAAGTTAAACGAAAATAGAACCTCCACCATTTTTCAATGTGTTTTAAAAACACGCGTATTTTAAAAAGAATGCAAATGAACGAATTTTCTATTTCGTTCAGAACTGCATCATAATTGAAAAATAGTCTGCGCTTTCAAAAATTTTTTTTTCTAAAGATTTGGAACCATTGTTGAGAGAATTATGAAATTGTTGTTGAAAGATTCACATGGCCCCAGAAATTAAAATATGTCTTTCAGACAGAGCAAGGGATTAGTTTGCGCAGATCGATCAGGGAATGTCAATATTGGAGACATGTCTGAACTCCAGAACCGGATCTCCTTGGTGTAAATCGTTCGCCTTTCAACAAGGAGATCCGGGTTCGATTCCCGTCGAATCTCATGTGAAATTTGTTCCAACAAAACGAATTTGGCTGCTTCACAAGGGCTAGTCCAACCCCTGTGAAGTGTCCTAAACCCTACCCCTATCCTTATTCCTTCCTAATTCTGGCCGCTGGGAAGTGACGCAGGAGCGCGTGGTGGGAGGCGCGTACGCGGAGATGCTACCTGGTGGTCCTCCTGACAACAGACCGCGACGAGACACGACGGACAGAAATATCTACAGTAACGGAGGATGAATCCAGATTTAATGTAGAAAGTAACGGAGAATTACTCCAGTAGCGCTCAACACCCAAGAAGGGGTTAGGAGACGCGTTGCGTCGTGAGTTGACGCAACAAATGTGAAAAAAACTGTTTAGACATAAGTGTGGAACACAGACGGACAGACTCACTGATGGAGAGGAAGTTTTTTTGGAGATGATGGTTTGTTTGGTTGGTTTAGATGTTTGGTTGGAGAGGATGTTTTGCATAAAATAAGTTTTCGTTATCAAGGGAGTACTGAAAACTCAACATACAAGGACGAAATGACATACATACAAGAAAAATATATTTTCTTATAATAATTTTAAATATATTTTCTTATAATAATTATAAAAATATTTTACAAAATAATGACATCTCCACTTTTTCGGTACCAAAATGTCTCCACAATATAAGATTTTCTGAAAAACGTTGATTTTTTGCCACAGCATTACAATATTTTTTCTTTACTGGATTAGTACATAGAAGGCGGGGGAGGGGAAATAATATAGGAAATGTCAATAAACCTTACTTCTGTATGTACTAAATCACTTCATCTGAGACATTGTGCAGTCAGAATCTACAGTTTCGCAGTCCTTAATATCGAATAATTAGCTAACGGCGAAACTTCGTGTCCGTGCATGCGTTTTTCTCTAAAATTGACATTCCTTGGTCGATGTGGACAATCTCGCGGCCCTGAGGATTTGAAACGGATATTTAGATTTTTGGAGGCACTTTACAAGAAATTTTTAACAATTTCAATTTTTTAAAATGTCACCACATTTTTGGATTAAATTCTTTCTGAAATAGAGTAAAGGATCTTAAATAATGTGACATGTCACATTTTTCTTGATCTGAGATTTCGAAAATTATAAGAGATTCGAGTTTTTTAGACGTCTTTCTGCTACTACAAAATTGAAGATGTTTTTTTTGTCAAAGAAACGAGTTTTTTAATGGTATTTTTGCGTAATTTTGTGTTAAATATAGGTAATTTAAAACAAAAATATTTTTTCAAACACGGTTTCAAACATTTTTCTTTGAATTTTTTCTCGAATAAAGGATAGTATGCCTGTAAAAATGGCGCGGTTTCTATTTTCTGCGAGCTTATTTATTTTGGAAAATTACAAAAAATTACTATCACAAAACTATCATATTGATGGAATTTTTTGTTCATTGAAATATACATCATATAATTAAATTTTTAATAAAAATTCTCAAATACAAATTTTAATTGATATTTTTAAAATATTTTGTAGACATTAAATTACAATTCGAAAAAAAATCACCCGTTTCATTTCATTTTCATGAATATTGTAGACATGCCTACGATTAAACAGTAGAAATGTGGTATTATCTTTGTGTATGTATCTCTAGATAGGTTCAGTTAGTTTTCCAGTTTACAAATGAACCAACCCACTACAGAGTTTAAATGGATCTCGGGAATTTATTAACACATATTACTTATATTTTGTACACACAATAAAGAATGCCAGTAAAATTTACGACTTATTATAGAGTAAAATTACTATATTTGAACCACAATTACTTTTATTTAAAAAGCATTAATGAAACAATGCTGTATTGAAAATGGAAAATGGAAATTCTGTTAGAATACATGTTCATCACGTTTTGTTACCAAAATTATGTTCTCTTTTAAGAGTAAATAGTTATTGATATTTGTGTGTGATAAGTACTATTTTCAATGTTAGCTGAGCGAATATGTTTATTATTTTAATAAAACGTTTACTGGTCAAGAGCAAATACTTGCATACGCGCAATTTGTTTCATTAGGTTTATCTGAGTTTTGTTGATGAATACGTGGCTTCCTGTCACAACGACGTGTGCACGTTGCCCGCTGAAACGATATTTTTCCATGTAGTCTAGTTCACTGGTGTGTAAAGAAGGCCGATTTAGAACAAAAATTCCGAAATACTTTTATCACCAATTCTATATGATCACGGGGTACGTAATTTGAATTTGACGTTTGGCACCACTAGAAATGTTAAATTTATGGAGAAAATCGCGAAAGAAAACAAACACTTTAAATTGTTTTCAATTCCTATGTTATACCTCGAAAAGTATGTGATTCATGTATGTATTAACACTCATTGTTGACAAATGATTTACGTACTAGAGAGCACTAAAAAACAGTGAATTTTGGGGTCCTACGGCTCAAACAAAAAAGCTTTCTCTCTCTACCTGTTATCTAGAGGCAGAGCTCCAGTTTCACCACAATATAATGAACTGTTAATGATTTAATTGCATTGTTTAATGCTACACGCGGAACCAGTAAGGGACACCTTTCCTAAAAGCGTCCTCAAACGAAGTATTTGTGTATCCTGGCCTTAGAAAACCAAAACATAACGAAAGACAGTACGTTCTGCTCAATTCAATAAATTCATAGAGGAAGTTGTATTATATGACGAAACCGTTTAGAGCACGAAATATAAAATGAACCCATATTTAAAGTATTTTCAATTAAATATTTGTTTTGAAAATTCAAAAACAAACTTTTTTGTATAAATAATTTTATTTCTTTTCTAACGTTGCATTTTGGAGGGTCATACGGAATAGGGGTTTCAAAATGACAAAAATGAAATAAGGTTGATAAAAAACTATGTAATGATATAATCTGACATTAGAAAATACAAATTTTATAGATTATTTTTTAATACTTTAATCACCTGTAATCTTTCAGCTCTGCTTCAAAACAGTCAATGTGAGCCCTCAGGGAACATGACAAATATTTCACTCAAATCTCTCTCCGTGTACTCGTATTTTCAGAAAAATTCCCTTTACAGAATATTCATTCTAATTCATTGTTATCTAACACGGAAGATGGAATAAACTCCAACTCAGATGATATACTGGAGTGAAAAAACGTAGTATTTCATACGACCATACATGTCATTTTGAAATCACTAGCGTCTAACCTAAACGTCAAGAACTGGGAGCTACAAAATGAACGTAAAGTAATTAAAAGCAATGTGCGGTAATTGGGTTGCATTTTGTGCATATTTTCTAATTAATAGACAGAAATATATCAGTCACTTACGCAAAACATCTCCTGCGTAACTTATTACTCGGAAGTTAGTGTTGATAATCACATTTTACACAGCAATATGTTACAGCCTAGGCGAACTACGACTGCAACATTTAGTCTCTACAGCGATAGATATAATTTCCAAGATTTTATTCATCACTGGTTTCATTCACCGACTTTCCCAGGGAATGTTGTGTGACTCCGTGCTAGCTTGATTGATTGATTAGTGATTCCGTGCGCGTCAACTACTAAGGTCATTTAGTCCTGTATGTGTCAAGCATTTTTTATTGCCGGAGGTGGCTGTGATCTTCACCTGCTGAATGGCGAGATACGGTGCCGACCTACTCGTCAGCTCGCGGGGTGTTTCCTCAACCAGGTATCTCCCTCCAGCGGGGTACTGCCCTAGCCGGGAAAAGCACTAAGCTCTCCACTGTTCTCCCGGCATGTGTGGGTTTGTAGTTCATGTAATTCTAAGTGTGTGTAAGGGGGTGGGCAGAGGACAAGGAAGGGGAAGGAAAGATTGCGCGCGCTCCGTTTGCTAGGGTATTGTTGCGGCATTGCCGGCATCCGCCTAGGGTTGATCGGAGATACCACGAAAAACTACCGATCAGAGCAGCCGGGCAATAGAACTCTCCTCCAGACAACGGTTTAATTCGACCTAGCACTGTACCCAGTGTCGAAAATCCTGCCACTGTCGGAACTTAAACCCTAGAACCTCCCAGTCAGAGGCACGGCAGTGAGATCAGTTGATGCCCTTAGCCACCTAAGCCGGCCCGTGTGTAGGAAGAGTTCATTTTCAAGCCCCGGCATCGGTCAGAACACTCAAATAATTAACACATTACACATTTACTCGTGCGAAGGAACGCAGATCTCCCAAGCAATTTGAAACAAGTGGTGCTAAATCAGCACAGAGTTTCTGGCATCGTTTTAAATGTGCAATTTTCGACGATGCATTCAGAACGTTTAACAAATATGAGACCTGCGCCATTCTCTGAAGCATCCCTTCTTCTATCCATGAAAAACATTGAAGAAAATTTACGCAGCGGTATTGTAGAAAACGTTTTTCTATAAATTGCATTAACTTCAAGGAGAAATTATGCGAACACTACTCTCTTTCTTTAAAATAAAATGTGCAATGTCTTTTCAAAGAGCTGATATATATGATCAGATATCATTGAATACTATAATCTTTATCTTCAATATGGTATTTTTACAATGTTAATTTTATTAATGATACAAAGTTCGTCGATAATGAACCAGCACCAATATTGTGTGTTGATGCATGCAAGGTAAAAATTTAGAGAAAAAAATTAAACATGATAAATTGTTTAAAATTTTATTTTATGCAAAGTTCCTCAATACTACTCATATTCTCGAAAGATTGTACATGATCTTATTTCAAGATCTGTCTTTGAAAAAGAGAGTTCATTTAAAAAAATATTTTCGATATTGTAGTTGCAGGGGGACGCCGAAAACACCGAACGTTTGCAATTTTCGACAAATCAAGACTTTCAACGAAAATGAGACCTGCACAATTCTTTTAACAGTTTCCTATCCTATCCGAGGACAAAGTGAAATCAAATAATTTGGTGCCATTTTTGAGAAACTTTTGAAAATGTTGAGATATCATGTCTCACAATATCAAAGAACCTATTTCACACTCACAGCGCCTTCTGAGCGTGTTCAAATAGATTGAAGAATATCAATTTTGGAGAAAATAGGCTGAACGGTTTCCGTGCTAGCATTGACCACATACCAGCAGACAAACAGGCAGATGAGCGGAGAGACAGATACATTTCGCCGTCAATCAATTTGTCGGTGTCACGGACTCACAAAACATGGATTCTGAGTACACAGCTTGTTAGAGGAAGTAATTTGCTACGTATAGGATCATGATTTATTCACTTTTGTGTTACCAGGGCCCGGCAATGAGTTTTTCTGTCAAAAATTGTCCGTTTTCTGTCACACGATTACAATACATTTTCTTCTTGTGAGGTAACGCGAGAAAGTGAAAATATTACACATTACGCGAGTTGGAATGCTGATGTTTATTCTCTTTCTCAGCAATTACCTCGTGCTTTATAACAGGGGAGTAGTGGCGAAGTAAATAAATTTTATACAAAATTTATTTTTAAAGGACATTTTTGTAATTATTACAAAGTAATAAATAGCTCCGCAATGTTTTAAAGTCCTCAGATGATGAATTCAGTTATAGCTTGCTGATGCTGTTGACTACTGATGAGTCGTAATACTCAAAAGCCTAGGTTGACGTGCGTCCCCGACTGCCGTGACCCCGGGTGACGTGCGTCGATTTTCGAAGGGTGCAAAATCTACAGGGAGCGTGTCGTACTTAGTCCTTAAAATAACTCTGGACCGACAAATTTTTACCCTGCAACAATTACTATCCTAATCAGATCCCCAATTACTTGTCTAAGAACGCTTCTTGTTATAGAGGAATATTTCATGGTCCGTTGTTGTGGCCTTGTCTGGCGGTAAATATTGGAGTCAAAATTTAGCGGTAACGGTACCATTGGTATTAATGCCAGATAAAAGAATCCCAGCAACTCATCTCGGGGGTGGGCCAATGAATAAATCTCTATGTTCCCACAAAACAACACCAATAAACAAGTAATGTTTCATGAGTGTTCAAAAGAATCTGATAAATAAGAAATAAAATAATGAATAATAAAAACATTTTACTTTTGGTTGAAAGGCTCAGTCACGTTATGTACCGTAACGAATGCGACCATCCAGGCGAACCTTTAACAATTCAACATTCAACATGAACCGTTTTCAATTCACTTACTTACGATCAACAGTTAAACTCATTATCTTTATCAACTTCAACATTGATATATGTTTCATTCACGAGTCAAACTCATTCTCTTTATCAACTTCAACATTGATATATTTTTCATTCACGAGTCAACAACTTAATTAGTTCTTTGCCAATATTTTTTCTCAAAGATGAGTAGTGGAAATAGAACCCTGCCGGGAGATTATAGAGCGGGAGAGTGCTTATCTCTCGTTTCGGTCAAATGACCAGAAATCGCCGTTTATCAACGGTCTCTAGAGCCTGAACAATTTGTCAAAAAATCAAGATAAATGTATTCAATTTGTAAGGAATTTTCTACTCCAATTTTGCATACAATGTTATTTTAATAAGCACGTAGTTTTTGAGGCATAAGAAAAAACCTGAAAAGAAGGGACCTTTTTTGGTTAATTTGTTGCAATTTTCTCTATGAAGTCAATATTTTTTTAGATCGGCAAACCTTAAATTAAAATTTATCTCAAAAAAGATAAAACCGTTGGAAAAAATCTTCTGGAATTTTTTGTCCGTCCGTTAGCTGGTTGTAATGTTTAATAATTCGCTTTCCACGTTGGCTAAAGAAGTGGATCATATAATTTTATGTTTGGAATTTTTCCTGGTACGGATACCATTTGGCTAAACTAATTGAGTTTAGAAGAAGAAGAAGGAAATGTTCTAGATTATATATTGCTTGTAGACATTATGATCTGATTGATTTCTATAACTTGTGTCGTTTGCACAACAATATCATAGAAACTCTAATAATAACTGTTGTCACGTTACAGTAATTAACACTTTGTTTTTGCAGTATCATATTTTAAATATTTGCACTATTGAGTGCAGTACGACGTCTTTGAGTGTAAAGTAATTAACGAGCATGCTATCCCCGAATTGGAACTACTTAACACTTCAAACATCCTGGTGAACGCATTAGAAACGCTATGTACGCCCAATAGTGCTCATTAGCACCAATAGCACTACAGCTGCACAAATTCAATTATTACAACAGCACAGCACCAATTGCCGATTCTTTAGCAGCAGAAACGACAATTTTCTCTACAACAAGAACATCGTTTAATCCTACCACGTGAACCACAACTACAAACATCCCAACCGCAAAAACAAGATCATTCCAGCGAGGAGACGCAAGTATCGACATTTGAAGAAAGCCTCCAACCTACGCAGCAAAACCTAAGTAAAGGAAAAAGAAGAGACAACGAAAATTCATCAGTGATCAATGAATTAACATTACGACGATAGTAAATGCTATAAAACTTCAATGAGTGGTGTCAATACTCGAAAACAGAGTATACAAATACCACCCATAATTGCAGGGCTGCCCAGAGTAAGAACGTAGCTGTCAAAACCACAAAAAAGGAGTTTAAAGAATAAAAATGTCCGTGCGACAAACCTATACAAGCTATTTTCATTCTTCTAGATTAATTCAAAACTCAATTCATTTTCGTAATAAACAAGTTTTTCTTTACTACTACAATAATTCAATGCTTACCAGTTTTCGCAGAATAATAGGATTCAGAGAGATAAATCTGCTTCATTATATAGAGAAATTTGTGAGAAATAAATTTTCAGAAGTTTATGCCATGAAGATCAATACTCTTGGCGGACGAATGCTGAACAGACCGATCTCTAGGTTTCTTACCGCTATTCATTTCTTCAGTACAGCAAAAATATGAGTGTGTGTATTCCCTCATTTAAAGGAGATGTCTAGAAATCGTACACGTTCTGGATCATGTTTCCATATCTCGGGAAATTTTAGTAAAATTAATACTGGTGTTCGTTGACTTTTTCTTTCTGACTGAATGTTATATGTATTGATAAATTGTCAAACATTATTAATTAGTTTCATATAATTGTATATTTTAGAAAAATTGAATCAATCCCACTCCATACCAAGAACTCATCTCGCAAAAAGGGGCATTCACGATATCTTTATTTACCCTTCGTTACTTTTTATGCCGTATAAATATTCCATCCGAACTTCCTAATTGCTCGATGTTTTCTCCGAAGACTATCAAAAGATTTTTTCCTTACTCGTGACTTTTTTGCTTTCTGCAGACTACCTTCATTTGTCCCGCCCAACGGTTCAGTGATTACAGTACAAGCGTTGCACTCCAAACAGCCAATTAAGAAAGTAGGTATTGGCCATCACCTTTATTTCTTCTTTTCAACGCTCCAATGATTCGCACAGAAACATCATGTTTCAAAGAGCCAATTACAAGCTCGGAGATACATTCGGATGTTTGCATGGCTTCGCAGCAAGGCCTTTGAGCTTACGTTTGTCGCAGACACCGTACAGGACCAACTTCAAAAGAGTTAAACTTCAATTTGGGCGTGCAATTTGAACCAAGGGTTTCTCTGAACGTATCAATACATATATTGAACTCATGTAAACAGAAATCACTAAGTACACCAAGTTTTAAGAATACAAAATTTGAACAATGGATTTTGGGGGTAATTTACACGAGGTCTCAAAAACATTTTCTACATTTTCTTAAAACGGCTCCAACTTTTTGATTAAACTTTGTCCACGAATAGCGTAAAACACTTCAAAATCTTATAATTTTCGTCCGAATCTATATCGAAAATATCAAAAGTCCAAATACAGTTTTCGGGGTCTTCCTATTATTACAACATTAAAGAAGAAGATGTATTCTTTAATGGAATCTGTTCTTGAAAGACATATCCTAAAATTAGTTAATGTACCTTCGCTGAAACGAAAAGTAAGCAACGTCAAAGCTTTCTGCACATTCTGGCAGCGCTGTTCGGAGGATAACACCATTTGGTTCTTTCATAATTAACTATTACAAAACAACATTCCTTACCATCTCCCATCAACTGAGAAACTGATAGGCTAGATTTAACCCCAATTATCATATCTAGCATGAACGTTTCCTATGATAGGTGTGTTCATCCCAAGGGTTGAGAGTATTGGCACAGAAGGCATAGGGAGAGGGGGTAGTCGCATTGCGTCGTAGTGCAAGCCTACATTCGTTCGCCTACAAGAAATATATCAACATAAATAATATCATTTATTACTATATAAAATGTTCAGCACATGCAATAAAATTAGTGGATTTGAAAAAGTTGAATTACAATCTTCCCATAATCCAGATATACTTGCGAAAAATCAATTTAATAGCATCCCCTCTTAATGCAAAAGCAGGGACCGAAATGGTATTGATTACCGGTAAAAATACCGATGAAATACCGGTATTTTTTTCATCTTTCTATCCAAATACCTTTTGGTCTTTTATAGTGGTAAAGTGTCTTTATAGGACGTCTATACCGGTATCGACGTCCATAAAGGTCATACTGGTATTTTCAATGGAACATAATGTCTCTCACACCATTCACACACAAAAAAATCCTTCTTTTCTTTAATCATTTTGCGATATTCTCATTAATAAAATAAAAATCATGCACGCACTTGCGCACACGCACGCGTAAGGCACCCTCGCTCTCTCTCGCTTGCTCGCTCTCGCTCTCTCTCGCGCTCTCTCTCGCTCTCGCTCGCTTGGTCGGTCGCGCACTCTCGCGCTCTCTCTCTCTCGCTCCTTAGCGCTCTCTCGCGCTCGGGCTCGCGCTCGCGCCCTCACTCTCTCAGTCTCTCTCTCTCTCTCCGCTCTCGCTGGCTCTCTCTCTTTCCCTCTCCGCTCTCACTCTGTCTCCCTCTCTTTTACTTTCTCTGGCTCACTTTCTGTCGCTCTCTCTCAGTACACACATACATACACTCGGCAGAAAATTTGCTTTGGCCAACGTCAAATATCCTTCACTCGTATTTTAATGCTTCAAACTGCAAAAATAAATTGATAGCCTGGAATGTTTCGAGTGCTTTATCCTCTGTCTGAGCAAAACCCAATGTTTGAGACCGAAGCGTAGATGCCCGTGGGTCGAATCGCTGACCTCCGGAAGCTGAGCTGACTACGCAATGGCGGCACTGCGCTCGCTGCTCTTACAATGTGGCAACTGATACGGCGGTTCCGAGATAAGAAGTTCATTTCTTCGTACAAAAGTGGATTCTCTTTAGAAATATTCTTCATTAATCGATTCTGGTATCACGAAGTTCTACTTATTTGGAATGATTCATAGTAACTCAAAAGTTTTCAAATGTGTTTGACATTTGCAATTAATACGTTTAATATTATTTTGATGATTGTAAAAATTTAATTAAATTAGAAAAAGTTCTGAGCTACGATAGGTCAGAGGTTGTAGGGTTCGAATCCCAATGGTGGCGTACTTTTCAACATTACCTTAAATTAGGTAGGTCGAATTGAGCCTCTATCCGAATGAGGCCGGCTGCTCTGATCGGTAGTTTTCCATGATTTCCCGATCAATTCCAGGCGAATGCCTGAGCAGTTCCGTATTAAATGGACCTGCAGCCGCATGCGTCTTTCCCTCCTCTTCTTTGTCCGAATCTCTCTCCGTACCCACACACACTCACACGCACTACACTACCATACTTGTCTGAAGACTAGTCGAGAACTTCTTTAGAGCAGTTTCTTCCGGCTGGGGCGGTGACCCGCTAAGGGAGATGCTTGGAGGGTGATATGCCCTGCAAGCCGACGTGTAGGTGAGCGCCGGATATCACGATCTAGCGTTGGAGGGACACCTCCTCATGGAATAAAGGATGCACTACAAAACATCAATAAACCAATCAATCAATAAATCCTCAGAAGCCGGTGTACCTCTCCCGCTGGGATGTAAAATGCATCAGTGAATTATATATCGGCTTCAGAAGTATTCCCTCCCTCCAAATATATCCCGATCAGTCGTAACAAATTCTAGCCTCCGACTGGTCTCCCGAGATTTCTGGTAGTGTAGTGCGTGAAAAAGTGGTGTATTGTTTTAGGCGAAAGAATGAAGAAGAAAATATCACGCGCGATCAGTGGCCCGTTTGTTATGGTATTTCTCCAGCATTCGCCTGGTACTGATTGGAGAAACCATGAAAGTCTACGGTTAAAAAAAACATACGAGAACTAGAACTTTTTTTCAGACAACGGCAGAATTCGACCAAGCTAGAATAGTATGGCTAGTGTCGGAAATCCAACACCGTCAAGACTAGGAACTTAGGGAGGTGGCGATGATCTTCCCCCACTGGATGGCGAGATCTGGCGCCGACCTACGTCTGTTTGCGGGATGCTCTTCAACCAGGTATTTCTCAGCAGCGTGGCACCGCTCCAGTCGTAACAAGCTCTAAGATCCCGACTGGTCTACCAACATATGTGGTAGTGTAGTGCATGTGAGTGTGTGTGTGTGTGTGTCAGTACGGTGAGATGATAGGAGAAGGAAGAGAAAGGAAATATTGTGCGCAGTTAGTTTGTTACGGTACTTCTCCGGCATTCACCTGTTGTTGATCGGAGAAACTACGGAAAACTACCGGTCAGAGCAGTAGACTTCCCACCCAGTCAGCGCCTGAATTCGAACCAGCTGCCTAGCTCATATCGAAAATCCTGCCAACGATATTATTCGGACCCCAAGATTTCCCGGCCAGAGGCACTACGGGGACAACAGTTGATGCCCTGAGCCACCTTTGCCGGTAAATAATTCGATGAAACGTGAGGTATTTAAGACTAGATAATGTTCAGGTTTTAAGCAAATTAGAAAATATAGATTATATATCAATATTAGAATATTAACCTGACGAAGAGCATCAAGAATTGTACAGGGACATGCGTTCTTAAATTATTTAAAAGTCCTAACATTTTCGTAAGAGACGCTGGCTAAGAAGACTCAGGGCAACAATTGTCACTGCAGAGTCCTTTTAATATTGTTGTTATATATTTCCTTCCTCATCCATTACTCATACTGAAACACACACACTCGTTCTTATATGGACTACACAAAATAATCAGTAAATTCTACAAGAAATGCAATACTTTCGTTCTCAAATCTAGATTCTTATAAGAAAATGATTTTTCTCTTTATTGTATACATACTACCATTCCTATTCTTTGTAATTGCTTTGTATTAATTCTTAAATATATCACAACAAACATGTATTTTCTCATAACAGCTTTGCAAAAGCAATCTTGGCAAACTGACACTTTTCCATTTTTTAATATTAAGATTTGTACCATTATAGGGACTTACTTTTGCAGAATTCTAACTTTACAGGCATCTCAATATGTATTCAAGAACTCCAACCTCGAAAATAAAAGTCGAAACAGAAAGTGTTCCTAAATTATCTAAGAAACTCTGTTTGGCGATTAGTTCCTTTGTTAGATTAACTCTTGAAATATTGCTGTACATAAATTCAAAATAAAGAGTTACTTAACATTTAAAAATTTAAAATTTACTTAGCTACTTTACCAAATCAGCTCCTGATTATCCTAGTAGTGATTTCGTATTCAAGGTAGACTCGATCATCATTATTCTGAATAATATCTAGTATACTAATTTTAAAAATTGTAATTATAAACTTAAAAGTATACATTTTTTGAATATGCGTTAATAATAGTTTCAAATGAATCCAATTATTGGAAATTAATCCTGTGGATTTGCGTTCAGAATCTACATAACACTATTGATTCGTTTAGAGTAATGAAGTCATCGTCATTCAAATTGAACAAAGGTGAAGTGCAAAGCAATGCGCTCCCTCTCTCACGCGAGCGATCATCGCTCAATGAAGCCGCTCTCTACCGCCCACACCCGAGGAAGAGCTACAAACATAAGCAATAACAGGCAACAGCGGCGGCGCACATAATCGCGGAGCCGGCTCAATCGCTGGCACTCGCGGGCGCGAACGAGCAGTCGGGCTAGCCCTCCCCCCCCTCATGGCATGGCATTTCCAGTCCTTCGCGTTCATCCCGCCCCTCGTCCCGCCCCTCGTCCCGCCCCTCGTCCCGCCCCTCGTCCCGCCCCCCGTCTCACACGCCGCCTCCGCTCCGCCCCGCCCTGCCTCACACACGCGAAGCCCCGACGCTATCGATGTAGCGCCGCCAGCTCCAACGGGGCAAACATCCTCGAGCGATGGGGACGGCAAGGAAAGCGGAGCGGAGCGTGGCGGGCAGCGCGGGCGGGGAAGCGCGGGGCGGGAGGGCGACGCGGCGAGGAAGACGGCGGGACAGCGAGAGCGCGCAGCGGGCGACCGCGCCCCAACAGGTGGTTGCAGCCCTCACCCGGCCGCCGACGCTGCTGTGGCCCCGCGGAAAATGCTTTCAATCTGGGATTCAAGCGGCCCGTTTCATGGCACTTCTTTGCCCCCATTACAACGGTCACGAGCATTTCACCTCGGATGTGTCCTACCTATTCAGCTCAAATAATATTTTCTTTTTTGCTTAGACTACATTAAAGACGGTCTTGATGCCGAAGAATGTTTTTCAAATCATCATTAGCACAATTTTCAGTCTCTGAATCAGTAAACATTTCAAATTTCTTTAGAAAAATGTAGTTGTAATGGTTTCCTCTCCTAAATAAAAACGTATACATATTTTAACGTTTACAAAAACTATATCAGGTTCTCCAACTGGCGGCCCGCGGACCAATTAATGTGGCCCGCAAAAGATTATTAATCAAAAGTGAAAGTCCCTCGCATCCTTGTTGGACGATAGCACTTTGCCTATAGAGCACGCGCTCTGCCAGGGTGAACACCTCCTTTATGTAAAAATAGGAGATTGTTTCGATTTAAAGATTTTTTGTTGTAACTTCAGATATTCAAAAATCATCCTGTGTTTCACTGAATTATATATGGTACGGCCTGATATAACGCATGGTTTCATCCCCACACCGGTTCAGAGCAGCCGAGCAAACTGGCGAGACCAACAGTACGGGAAAGTCAGGTGTGGGTCGCCCGAGTAAAGAAAATATGGCACGCACTAATATTACAGGAGTTAGTTGTGGCTTTTGAGGCCTTCACAAGCTGGACACCTTTGTTCTCCACGATATATTATATTAGGAAATAAAGAGATATAATACGATGTAATATTTTGAATATAGAATTTACTAAATTCATTTTTAACTCTTTGAGCGCTAGCGTTTTTTGTGTTGTCCCCCTTCCGAGACAACGGCTGTATTACGGTATGCATGATATTGACCTTTTATTCCCTCTACATGTCATTTTGTATAAAATGATATTCAATGATATACATTGTACACATGTCTCGGAGTAAATGTTACAAACTTCTAGGTCATTTAGAGGGATCGAAGATAATTAATTTTTTGATAATGAACATGTGGTGAGAAATGTCATAAAGCGAATTTACACGTGTTATGCATGCCGCTCATTATTAGACAACTTCTCATACACAACTGTTTGGCAGGTCACGTTCTGCTGCAGTTAGAGATTTCGTCGTGTCGAACACAGGTCCATGAGTTGCTTAAGGATAAGGGACAAATGCAACATGTGTAACTTCGTTACATGAAATTTTGCGCCACATTTCAATGGGAAAACATTATTCATTTTCGACCCCTCAATATGCTTTAAATGTTTAAAATATTCATTTTGAGACACCTGAATTTAATTGGCACGCTAGTCATATTATCGATTCAAGAAACAATAACAATCGAGACAATATCGTTCCTGAGCTGCAATAGTGGCACAACTCAAAAAATCAAGTGTTGAGATAAATGAGATTGAAGTTTTCACCTTGTATTGAAATTGAAAGAATGAATCGTTCTTGCATTTACATTTCTGCCATTTGTTGGTGGAATACTGTGCTTAAAATATGCTGCTGTTGCTGTTGGAAAGTAGACCAATCTGTAATTCTGGGTGGTGCATTAAGTCAAAATTCGTATTTTTTGTCTTGTCTCTCTATTGCAACTCACGTGCGATATATTCATCGTACTGTAAAAGATTTTCGTCCGCCACTCCTAAATTAACCCCCCTACCCTAGAAATCTACTGACAATAATTTTGCAACATGACATAAAATCCAACTTTTCGCGCAGTTAAATTTTTGTTATAAATGGACAAGAATTACCTTGTATTCTCACATAATAGACAGAAATTATGAATGACATTATGATTTAAAAACTACTAGAAAATATCAAATTATATATAACATTTGAAAGTGAACATTTTTATGGGCCCACAATTATTTTGGCGTGTAACAAAATAATAGATATGTGATTCAAAGTGTGAAACTGAAACAAAGTAAAATATTTATTTTCATGAAGTTATATTAGTTATGGTCCCTTGCTTTACTAAGTCTTGCTTTATAGGTACAAAAAGTAAGCTGCACTGCATATTTTGTAGGTAAAATATATTTACTATGCCAGTTTATAAAACATAGCAATTTAAAAAAATGAATAAATTTTATAGAATTGTTTTGACAAAATTTCATTAAATTACATTTTTATCAATTTATTAATTTTATAAAAATTGCAACAATGTTGTAGAAATTGCTTTAACATATATATTTTTACCGACAAATTATTCAGTGGCCTTAACTTCTGTACATTATAAAGAAAGAATGTGAATAAAACAAGGGTTCGTAACTGATATAACTTAATAAGTTAATGACAATCGTGAAAATAATAGTAAATATAAATATGTTTATTTTCAAAATGAACACAATCATCATTATAATTATAAATTTTACATTTTTGTCTTGATGTTTAAACTATTCCCAAAAATTGTTTTGTGTCTCATTGCTACAAATCTAAATTAATTAAAACGCTATGCTAAGAAATAGGAGACGCGAGAAGGAAATGAAGACACAACAAGTGCTTGTACGTTTCTGGCGCCGATGGCGTGCAGAAGGGAGAATGAAAACAGCCCCCTGCGTTCCACCACTGCAACAACGCGCATCGGGGCCATGGCATGGCGCCCTTGCAGACTACATATTATAAGGCTGCGATGTCGGGGCGTGCGAAGCCAAAGCTCAGTAACTTTTAATTACTAGCGCTGGAAAAAGGAGAGCGGCAGTCGCATCCTTTTACATCCTGACTGCAAGATTCGCATCAAATTGCATTATCGTTCCCATTAACATCTCTTCGGAGTTCCTTTAACAGTTTGAATTCGTGTTTCAACTGCTCCGTTGCAAGTGGAAGTACGCCAGTTTAGTTATCTCTAAAACGTTTTCGGTGCACACATTGCACCGCGCAAATAATAATGTAAATATATTCAAGAATGATTTCTTCTCGATGCATTCGTGGTAAAGTTCAATTGAATCATTTATTTGAGAAACCCGCCAAACGCTAAATTCCTCATTTCGAGAAAATTGAGAAAAATTGTCGCAGTTTTTCTCCTTTCAAAATATTTTTTTGTATTAAAGCAGTTGATAAATGAATATTTTTCATATAAATATGCACTAAACGATGTGTCTATCCTCATGGAACAAGATTCCGCCGCTAATGCGTTTTTTTCAGTTTTTGGCGTTTGACGAGTTTCTGAAATAAACGATTCAATTATTACATATGATGACATAAAATATGGATATAATGCATTTATAATTCATTGCATAAAACATTATAGTACTCTTACAATAATTTGTTAATATTTATATTAACATAACACATGCGTTAGAATAAGTAAAACATCATTGAAAAATTCCTGTGAAAATTGAACCTGGGTTATAAGGTGCTAAAATACATAGTGATTGGGGACGGATCGTGACTAAGTACTGCCTACGCAGGTGTGTGATGAGTCGTACCATCTCATACTGATTGTGTGCATTTCGATAAGATTCATGTGGATACAATGTCTAATGGAGTTTTTGTTGTTGTTATTGTTTTTTTTTTTTTTTTTTTGAGAAAAAATCAATAGAAAACCTATTAATATTTATGTCTCTCACTTGCTACAAGGTAAAGGCACCGGTAGTTGACATGTCATCAGTAGTTGACAGTTTCAAGTAGAATGTAAGAGAATGTAAGTAGAATGTAAGTAAGAAAATAACTACCCTGTAATTATTGCTTTACACGATTTCTGTGGAGCCATCTGCATTTTAAACCAGTAACTATCATACTAGTCTGGCAATCATTTTGAGTTGAATGGTATGTTGTGAATTTTGAAAGTGTCATCTATTGATGACTTGCCAACTACTGGTGCCTTTACCATAATCGTTTGTTCGCGTGACTAATTGTGTTGCAAAACGTTGAAAAATGTTTCAGTACATAGTGTGCCACCGGAAGAGCAGCCGAATCTATGATATTGTTTTGAATGGCATGTTGTAACGCGTTTACATATTCATTGAGTGTAAATTGGTCTCCCAAATTAATGTTAATATGTCCTCCTAAGGCATTGGCTGCGTCCGGTTTCATCGATGTCCCGGAGTGCACTCATACTCTTCAATGTCGGCAAACTTCCCTATAGGTGGTTTCGTAGTAGGTACGTGTCAAAGTCCGAGGGGAGCTTCGCACCGAGAATGAATAAGATACGACGACCGGCAGCTCATATAAATATTTGTATTTCGGCTCAGTGAGAATGTTCTCGTTTTTGGGTGTGTTCGAAAGCTCAGCTCCCTGTGTTTTGTCACGCTCGATAACCTGATAAGAGACGGTCGTGAGGATTAGAAAAGCAAGATAAATCTCTATCATAATCTGAAACAACGATTCTGAAACTGTTTCGCAACCCCAGGGTGTTTGAATAGTAGGTAGTTTATAGATTTTATATGCTCACTGTGGTCTCTGACGCCCAGTAATGTAGACAAGGCTGCCATGACAGGTGTTGAGAACTTTATGATGTACGCTTAAATAGAGTAAGAAATGTACTTTACTTTAAAATGCAAAAAAAATTCTAAGATGAAATTACTCTTGCAGAAAAGGAAAAGATATCCTCGAAACGTTGAAAAGATGAAAACATTAAAATATATTAGAACATTTTAATAAAATGGTTTAAACTAAACTATGTTTTTCTGTTGAACGCGTAAGTATGTATGTGTGTGTGTCTTTAATTAAATTAAAAATAATTGTGTATTTACTGTATATAAATTTCTGGACAAAGAACCTATGAAAAAGATAACTTCATTTATTGATACCGCTTTATCCCGGTGACAACTTAAGTTTGCATATAATTTTCCTATGTTGGCAATCATGTTAGATTTTGTACTCAAAATATGTTGAAATAAATGTTCAGATATATTTGAATTACAAAGTTCATTAAAAAATATGCACCAGAGAACGACGGAAATTAATGGGTTAACACATCAAGCAAATCTGCGTTAACAGTGAGGGATCAAACTAGCAATTTCCGTCCAGTGGCACTTACGACAGTTTTGTTGGCGTAACGCTCGCATTTATCAGGGAACAATTAAACAACAATACACCAAAAATCACAACTGAAACATAAATCGTTACATATTGGAAGGCTCTTTCCTAACTTAGCACTGTGAAGCACAAGCACCGAATTCTCCACACTGTTGGATTATGAATGATCAATTTGCTAGCTCCATTTGGAAGCTAAGCCAAATATAAAATGAAAGACATATCACATTAATAAACTGGAGCTTTGTTAGTAAAAATCCCCTTTTGAAAAGACCTTTTGACCTTGCTTTGCGTTGGGCGATTGCCCAAAAGGGAACACGGCGTTCCGATCCTTTATTGCGGTTCCGCCTACGCAGAGCACTAATGGAAGTATACATCGTTTCACTGCCACAGCCGCCTTACCAAGAGCCTTACGGACCACATATTTCCTCATGTATTATTAACGATCCTTTGACCACGAACCTCGGGTAAGCCTTCTGCTACATGGTTTTAAGGCTCCATTGAAATGAATTTTTATTCACCTTCACTGCAAAGGGTAGAGATTAAGCACTCTGAGGGTCGGTCAAAAGTATTTGCTCGGCATTTCTCTTTTCCTTGCAGCACGCTTCTCTCCCATGCAATGTTATGTAAAGTACATTCAGCTTTTCTATTTGTCCGTTTATAAGAGAAGTCATAATTGAATGAAAATGTGGGACAAAGAAAATGTGTTATCATTTTCAACGGCAGATGTTCGTAAAACCAAAGAAAACATCATCTGAAAAGGGGATTTTGCGTATTCAAAGTATATTTCCATAAATGAAAACATTTTGAATGTTAATATTTTTTGTCCATTCAGTTAAAGTAGATCTCTTTCAAGATAAATTTAATATTTTTGCGGTACGATCTGCATTAAAGTGCAATTTAATTGAATATTTTATTTATAAGGAACATAAATCTAAGCAAAAGATAAGTTATTAAAATAGAAATTTAGGTTACATTTAATGAAACTCATAATAAAATAAATGTAAATCATTTTTCATAACATTTCCATTTGTCTTCAAACTTAACTACGCGTTAAACAAATAATGTATGTATTTGGCATTTTAGTGTTGGATTAATCGAACTTTTGCCAGCTAGCGGTGCTCTCAAGTCTGGGCCCCGTTTTTATTTATTATCCACGCCTGGGGTAGGGAGAGAATAAAACTTTAAAAAATAATTTTATCTTCTGCCTCACTGCAATAGAATTAATCTTTTAATTAATTGATGTTTCCGAATAGTCATCTGTTGTGGTCGTCGTTCCTATTAGTGTAGCTAATGTTTTATTCCGGGAGGTCACGATGTTCCTTCCCCGCTGGAGAGTGAGTTCGGGCGCCAACCTACACGTCGGCTTGCGTGGGATTTACACTCCAAGAATCTCCCCAAGTGGAGCTCCCCCCCTGGAGCAATTTCTAAGCTCCCGAGTGGTCTCCCGATATTTGTGGTAGTGTAGTGCATGTTCGTATGTATGTAACTGAAGGGAGAGAATAGGCCAAGAAAGAGAGAGAGAAAATATCGCGTGCGATCCCATGCCCGTTTGTTAGAGTATTGCTCCGGCACTTGCTTGGTACTGATCGGTGGAAACATGGAGAGTTCAGAGCTTCCATTAGAATTCTCCTTCAGACATCTGCTGAATTTGACAGAATATAGCCAGTGTGGAAATTGTGCCATCGTAGGGACTGGAGTCCTAGGACTTCTCTATCAGAGTCACTCCAGAGACACAGCGATACAGTAGAGATACAACAGAGATAGGGCCTACTCCAGTAACAGCAAGACCACCTCAGAGATAAACTTACCCGCTCATATATTTTGAATTAATATTGTAAAATAATGTTTAAAAAAATTAATAACAAAATAATTTATACACAATAATAAAAAAATTTAGATTAAAATATATTATTTTTCATTGAAATAATGCGACAAACATTAAACCATTAAAACAATAAACATAAACACAAACATTAAAACAATACTTTTTTCTTTTGTATCACATTTCATAGCAGCTATTACACCATTTGATGTATGGTTCCATGAAGTAATATACGAACAGAGTAATTAGTAGAAGTTGCAGCAACTTGCTGAAAGACACTGCAAAAGGCAGATTATAAATCCCGAAGGCTTAGGACCCCCTCACAGAATATGATCATTTCTAGAAACACATTTGGTGAATATATTGTTGAGCGCTATTCTCACAAATGTTTACAGTGTTTCACATTCAATTAAAAAAAACTTAAAAGAATGTGACAGTTGGCATAAAATATATTTATATCAAATTGAATTATTTTATTACCTGAGCATCTTTATACAAAACTTTCATTAGAAACGGTGAAAGAATTTCTTAATATTCTATGTTGGGAATAACAAAAATAGGTAAATATTTCTGTAATGCAATTTGCTGAATAAGATATGGTTATCAACTGGCAATCAGTAGAGGAAGTAGAGGGTGGTTGACAGTATTTGGTAATTTTTTAGGTCAAGATGTGCCAGCCAACCCCACTTGCGGGATTAGTTGTCAGAGCTCTTGGGGTAGGTTTGTACTTGCCTAGGATAGTACATTGTTTCTGTGGTAATGGGAAGTAACAAATCACTTGTCCTTTTTGGAAGGTTTAGTAGGTAACCTCATTTACTTGTTTAAACATTCGTGTTAAGAACTTTAACGTGCAATACAAGAACTAGTTAAAAGGCGTAGCTTTATACTACAAAGGAAATAAACCTTGAAAATAAATAAATGAACAATAACTCTTTAGTAAGCTAAACACCAGCAGTTGGTAGCAAATTGTTAGGCCTTTCATGCCCACTAAGTACAAGTCAACCTAATCTTAAGGGGAAGTTACTAATTTGGGCGCAGTTAAACCCACGATTTCCTCTTTCTTCCATCGTACTATCTAGGACAGCTTCATCTCAAGGAAAGTGGCTCTTCCGAGATCACTTTGTGGTATTCCAGCTTCTAACTCGAAATACCAGGAAAAGGAAGGAACTTTTCCAAAAGGCATGTTTCTTGTTTTGAAAATATATCTGATTGACATGAAAATTATTTTATCGAAATGGTAGCTAGTAGGTGTAATATAATATAAGGCTTTTTCTGTTAGAGATGGTTGCTAGAGGAAGTAATTTAGGATAACAATTGAAGAGATTAAAAAAAACATTAGTCCAAAAAGTGAGATTTTAATATACTAGAACTGCTATACCCCTAGTTAAACATAGCTGCACTTCAAGGTCAAGAGCTGGAAGGAGAGGGAGCATTGTTATCTAATCGGAAGCTCTAATACCGAAAATTTAAGCCCTAACAAAGTTCCCGATTGTATGACATTTTCTCCTCTCCTTCCAGCTATAGAGCTTCATAACCGTCATTTGCTGACTTGTGTTGTTAACGAAATGAGCCACTATCCGTAGTTATTAGCTCCGTAAGTTTGAGTGATTTTGATGAAAGAACCATCGTTCAGAGTCTGCTTTGGTTAAAGGAGCATAGTCCTTTAAATGTAAGTTTTCTCCGAGATTATTTCTCAAGCATAGCTTATCTCAATATGCAACGAATGATACTGTTTGTTTTGTGAATGTGGTTATTCGGCATAACTAGTATTTTTGTTCTGGAAGTTTGGTGATAGTTCTGTGGCCTGTTCTTGTGGCATATATGTCCTTTGTGTAGTGAGTCTGAGCAACCAAGGGAGAAAGAAACAGCTAAGAAATGAATTCTACGTCAGATGTAGAAAAAACCAAGTGGAAAAGACGTAAACAAAAGAAGAGAGGAATGAAGATGCAGTAAGAGCAAAGAAGGTTAATTGAAGCACATTTTGATCACAAAGGAATTTTCGGAAGTTGTCTAAATATTTATAGTCACCAGCTAACAGAGATCTGTATCTAAATTTGTCATCAGTGGCAGATGCTAAAACGATAAAGGAAAACACTGATAATTATGATAAGAGCGAGTCCGGTCGGTGACGCCGAGCAGTGCAGACGTTCTGAGGTCGAGCTCTGCTACCGTTACCAGTGCCAGTTTTATAAAGTGTTGTGTTTCCGAGCTAGTGGAAGCTCAACTACAATCGTGTCAGTTGTAAGTGGGGAGTGCGTGCTGGGAGGTGGACCAACTTATTTCTGTGAGCCATCAATAATTGCCGGATTATCAGGTAAATCGCCAACGCCTTGTATTGATAGGAGGGGCGAACCTTGGGTCTCCCAAGATGGCGCCCCCTCCATCGTTACCCGAGGCCATCTCGTCGGCGCTTTTAACTGCTCACCAGTGCGTTCCTATTCCAAACTGCAACGACTTAAATTTAAACATGGTTCAAAATCCTAATTACAATACTGACGCAATCACATCTCCAGAAGCAAAAATTCAAGCCTTGGAACATGAAATACTATTTCTAAGACAACAGTCGCAGGAACTTCAACGGCTACTTCAGCAAAATACTTCTCTCAATCCAATGGACGTCCCAAGTGAGTTACAAAATCCTACTCAAATTAGTGCATCTCATCTAAGTGAAAGTTCTCATCAAAGTGATTATAATAGTTCTCATAACAAAGTGAAGTTACATAGTACTATTCCGTTCAAAACGTAAACGAGGTATAGAGCAAATAAAGATTTACCTAGAATAATAAACTGTAAGAAAATACTCCGAAGTTGACCCTGATCACTATTTTACTTATAGGAATCCAACAAAAAGTCTTTCAGCTATTATTTACGACATACCAACTTCGTATACTAACGAAGAAATTAAGTTAGAATTAGGTCAAACATTCCCAGTAAATACTGTTTACAGACTCTTTGGGAAAAAAAGAGAAGCCTTAGAAATGTGTGCAGTGGAACTCTTAGACAGTGATCAAAGTAGGGAGATAATCAAATTAAGAAAATTATTCAATAGTGTTGTAAAAGTCAAATTTCGAAACAAAATCTCACCAATTCAATGTAAAAATTGTCAGTTATTTAATCATACACAAGCAAACTGTAAACTGGAACCAAGATGTGTTAGATGTATAGAAAAACATCATTATACTAAATGTAAAAAACCTAAAAATTCTCTACCTCAGTGTGTGAACTGTCTTGAAAATCACACAGCGAATTATAGAGGATGTAGATTCTTCAAAAATAGTAATTCAAAATCTAGTTCAAATTCAATTGGAAATACAGTCCAAAATCCTTTAATTTTCAACCCCCTTCAAAATCAACATCAATACTACCAAAGACCAACTAGAAATTCCAAAACTCCACCCTCCCCTACTTCTCCTCCTCCTTTGATTAATAATTTACAGAATTTCCCTCGTCTACCATCACTCTCAAGAAATTCACAAACGTATCTTGAAAATAACTTTGTTCCATCCCCACCTACTACAATAGATTTTAATAAATATATTCCAAGTTTAACAACTCAGATTTTAAATATATTAATTCCACAAATTCAGCAAATAATAATAGAAGTACTGCCAAGAATAATCAATAATGGATCTCCATAAAATAAAATTATTAAATTGGAATGCCAACGGACTATTTCGTCAAATAAATGAATTCAAACATTTTCTAAATGACCAAAAAATTGACATAGCGTGTATTACGGAAACACATCTAAACAATGCTAAAAAAGTTAATATTCCAAATTATATCACATACAGAGAAGATAGAGCTTCTTTACATGGTGGGGGTGGGGTAGCAATAGTAATCAAAAGAAAAATCAAACATTCACAAATATTTGTACCTACCTCCAAGGAATTAGAAATAACAGCAATAACAATAAATTTATCAGTCGGAAAATTAACAATAATAGTAGCTTACAAACCCCCAAATAAAAAAATACCTAAAAACACCCTGGAACTACTCTTCAATAATAATGATAAAGTATTACTAATTGGAGATCTCAATGCAAAACACCAAGCATGGAGATGTAAAACGACTACCCCTCAAGGTATATTATTATTTAATCTAGCAACTATGAATAACTGGACAATTCATGCCCCTTCTCAACCTACCCATTATTCATATAATAATACCATTTCTCCAGATATTCTGGACATTGCAGTCTCACAAAATTTAAACTTCCCACTCACACAATACTGCATACCAGCATTAAACTCGGATCACAATCCTGTATTAATTAACTTTAATAATGTTATTCCACAGCAGACACATTCTAATTCCCTAATTAAAGGTAAAGTAAATTGGAAACTTTTCCAGTCATGTATGCTTCAAACAAATAATTATCCTACTTCTCTCCATACTCCATTTGATGTAGATGCTGAACTTTTAAAAATGCAAAGAAATATATTACAAGCTATTAAATTATCAACAAAGACAAGTAATAATTCTAACAAATCAGTCACACCTGTCCTACCAAAAGAAATATTAAATTTAATTGCTCTCAAGCATGTAACTCGTAGAAAGTGGCAAATCACTCGAGATCCTGATATTAAAACTACTTTAAATCGCCTTACTCATGAAGTTAAAAATAAACTAGAACAATACAGGTTCTCTAAATTTAGAAACTATGTATCCCAGCTTCAACCTAACTCTGCTTCCCTCTGGTCTGCAATTAAAAATATAACAAATGAGAAAAAACAATTACTCACATTAAAAAATAATAATAACAACACATTAGCAACTACTGATTCTGAAAAAGCAGAACTATTGGCAAATCATTTTGAACTCTCTTTTACTAATAACCTCCTTTCTAATATTTCCTTTACCCAAAACATAGTCCAATCATTAGCCAAACCACTTCATACAGTTCCTGAAAGAATTAAATTTATTTCCCCATCTGAAGTCAAATACATAATTTCCAAACTTAAAAACAAGAAATCACCAGGCTTAGATTTAATTCCTAATATTGTAATTAAACATTTACCATATCCCATCCTCAGTTCACTAACAGCTATATATAATGAATGTTTTAGACTCGACTACTTTCCAAACTCCTGGAAAACTGCACTTATCCTGCCAATTCCTAAACCCAACACAAATCAAACTGAACCTGAAAATTTCAGACCAATTAGTTTGCTGCCAAATTTTTCAAAAATCTTTGAAAGGGCAATCTTAACGAGGATTAATAAATTTTTAAATCAAAATAATATTCTTCCTAGTAGTCAATTTGGTTTCAGACATAACCATTCTACTACGCATCAATTGTTACGTTTAACAGACTATATTGCCACCAATTTTCAAAAATTACGTCATACTCTTGCTATATTTCTAGATGTAAAAAAAGCATTTGATAAAATCTGGCATGATGGACTACTTTTTAAATTGAGAAATATTGGTTTCCCAAATTACTTACAAAACATAATAAAATCCTTTTTAGTTAATCGAAGATTCAAAGTTCAAATAAATAACACTCTCTCAACTGATCACAATATACAAGCTGGACTTCCCCAAGGATCTCCTTTATCACCTATGCTCTTTAATGTTTTATTTCTGATATGCCTTACCTCTTACACTCAGAAATTGCCTTATTTGCGGACGACACTGCAATATTTACCACTCATAGTGATCTTCTTCTAGGTAGAGACAATCTCCAAGATGACCTAAATCTCCTCATGTCTTGGTTCAATGATTGGCAAATAAAAATAAATCACCAAAAATCTCAAGCAAAAATTTTCTCCTTAAAACGGATTCATCTCACCTATCCCTTAATAATTAATAACCATGCAGTTAAATGGCTTCCAAATGACACCCCTGTTAAATATCTTGGACTTCAAATAGATACCAAATTAACCTGGAAAAACCACATAACATCAATAGCTAATAACACACATATAAAAATTCTAAAATTGTATCCATTCATAAATAGAAAATCAAAATTATCAATTGAATCAGCATTAATAATATTTAAATACATTATACGACCTTCACTGACCTACGCCTGCCCAATTTGGGGAGGTGCCGCTAAAAACAACCTTCAAAAACTGGAAGTATTGCAAAATAAATTTTTAAGAAATATTTTAAAAGCTCCATGGTATATCAGAAATGATCAAATTTTAAAAGAACTATCTATAGAACCTCTGAAAACTTGGATTCTAAAACTTTCTTCTAATTTCTACTCTTCTCTTTCATCTTGCCCAGCCACTCCTTTGTACACTCTAGGTAAATCAGCCAATCTTTTTCCTCGAATAAAATCAAGATATTCTAAAGACCTACTACATCCTCCTTAATTAGCTGTAAAGCAGGTTACAACATTTCTAGATTAAATATTTATGTTTCTAATTCAAATATTGTATGTATTTTCCTGAAGGACCCTTCCTGGGTATCCTTAGTTGTTATTGTTTATAATGTAAATATTAGTCTTCTACCATTGTTCATGCATGAGGAAATGTAATTACACAACATTGTATACTATGTATCATAAAAACCCTTGAAAGGCATAATAATGTCGAACAAGGAAATAAAAACTATTAAAAAAAATGATAAGAGCAGTGGCGAAGAAAAATAAGTTGGTCAAAAAATATTCCAAATTGATTAAGTGCATTAACTTCTTGCATTATTCCTTGAAATATTGTAATATTGCCGCTCCAAATTCGTAATTTTGATACGCAAATTTCTCAAGATTTTTGAAAAAAACAAACATTGATCATACACTCCCCACTTTATGCAATAATTTCCACAATACAGTTCAAGCTTGAACTACACCCAAGCCTTCATCAATATTTACAATTGCTTAAAAAATGCACAGCGATTTTCATGTTCCAAATATCTACCAATTTTGTTATGGAACTTCTTTTCGCTGAAAAATTGTTTTTGACTTATGGTTGTTAAAGACTCGATCAATGACAGCTAGAGGGGGGCAAAGCGCATTTTATTATCAATCGTTCTCGCTTGCTTGTATTCGTGGTCTCGGAAGTCGCCGCGCTCCTTATCTACTTCTGAAATCTACGCGTCGCGCTGTCTGTCAAGGTTTGGAACTGACAGATCTGCTCTGTGCGCAGGTTCTTGATTCATTCGGCCTGCGATAAGCAGTGTGATATATCTTCGAAGGAGAAAGTAATTTAATACAGAATTTTAATTAATTTTATAATAATCTAATAATAGTACAGAAATACAGAATAAAAGAGAGCTTTAAAAAATATTTATTTATTTACTTATTGATTTATTGCGTGTATTTTTCTATTTCGTGAAAAATTATAAAATCTGTAACTATAAATTACTTTAAATCTATAACTAAAAAACTATAAAAACTATAACTATAAAAACCTACGACGCGCAGAAAAGCTAACATGAAAACGTAAATATAATCCTACGGATCAGAAGCAAATCAAGAGGCCATTTAAGTAATTTCTCAAAGAATCGGAATAAACTGTAAGGAAAAACAGACCGAACCATTGACCAATTACTGATGACAATATTTAACACAGGAATATTTTGTCTCCTGAATTTAGCGATTAGTATCAAAACACGCTCGTTGCTTTTGCATCAATTCTAGAAGAAAATAAATGCTTTTAAACTTCGCAAAAAGTAAAGAAGGTTAATTTTGGTATATCCCGTTTTTGCCCGAGTTTTTTATTTTGAATATTTTGACCAAATATATGTTTTAAAATGTTGATGTAGCTTCAGTAATGATGGAAAAAAATATATTGTTCGAATACCTCACACCATTTCGGTAAAATGCCTTGTTCCCAAATGGGAACACCAGGAGCGAATGGGGTCGTATACAATTTTCTCGTTTGTGTTCACCAGGACACTAAAGATTTTCGAAATTGCCGCAAATGTCATTTGTTTTAGGTAAATGTTTCAGGAATATTTAAGTTTTTTCACAATTATTCGAAATATTTTATTTATAACATATAATATCAGAAACAAAAAAATAAAATCAAACCTGAAATACATTTTTTTTTAGAAATAATTACACAATGAAGAACACAAGTGAAGCAAATGTTTTTGATGTGAAATGTTTTATTTGGTATGATATTCTTTGAAACAATGCCCATGTAAGTTTACTTTGCATTTTTCGCACGATTTTCTGGAATTTTTTTTGCAAATGGCACATCTGTTTTGTTTTGCTGCATCCACCAACCAGTGATCCTTCAAGTCAAATCTCACTGTTGATATGGTTCTTTTTAGTAGAGGTTTTGAAGTTTTAGGCCGACTGCCCGATGACGGAGGTACAGCATATTTCTGCAAGTAAGTTTGAGTTATGTGTCTTCTAAACGCCAAGCTGTCCAAAACTGGATTGTTTTTTCCTTTTCTGTAAAGTTGCCAAGCATTCTGCACAGACGTATCTATACAGAATACAAATATTGGCCACCACCATTTTTTTGATCGAATGGATACTCTGTAATTAGAAATATTCTCGTCCATTCGATCGACTCCGCCCATATATTTGTTATAGCAAGAAATTACATGAGGCTGAGGTACAATAATTTTTTTCTTTTCCTTTTGAGACCACCTACTTGCTTCAGTAATCGGAAATATAGTGTCACAGTTGCTTACCACATGGACTGGACGATTGTCATTCCACACTACTACAGCACATCCTGAATTTATTTCTGAACTGTAGTCAATTGCACCCCGTTTTTGTTTCTCAATACTTTTGTTTTGTGCCAAGGGGCATTTTCCTATTCTGTTAGACATTATTGTACCAGTATAACCAATGCCCATTTCTTTCAGTTTGGCAGCCAGCGGAAGAGACGAAAAAATCTGTCTGCGTATATTTTGTATGGAGCTTTTGGTAGCTTGTCAATCAATTTGAGGACGACATGCTCACCCAAACTGACGTTCCGCGGCCTGTCCTTGTCTTTTCCTCCGTATGGGTAGAATTGCAGCAGATAACCTAAGGGCTCACAGATGCACCACATCTTGTAGCCAAACCTTATTGGCTTTCCCTTCAAGAACTGCTTTGCTCCATGCTTGCCATAGTACGGAACCATACTTTCATCAATTGATAATGTTTCTATCAAGTGCGCGTGGTTCAGAAACCTTTCATTCAAAAAAGTAATCAGAGGTGTTAATTTAGAGAATTTATCTCCTTTATCAAGATTAGAATTATCAGCGCAATGAGAATACTTTTTTAGAATTTCAAATCTATTTCTCCTCATAGCGTTACTAACATAGGTATTGTACGTCTCACTGTCTGTCTCCCATAACATTCTCCATCTTGGAACAGTCAAATAACCCGAAAGAATCAGAATTCCAATATAACATTTGAGCTCCTCACAACTGGTTTCAAAAGAGTGGTCACCTTTCTGTGATGCATAAAGGGAAAACATGTCACAAAGAAATTTCATAACAGTGTCATCAAAAAATAATTCAAAACATTGCACTGGATCTGACGGTATATCATTGAACTGTAATTCTGGAAAGGGTTCAAAAGTAGGATTTATATCTTCCTTCTTCCACTTTTGATTCATAATTTTCTTAGATTCTGCATTTCTATTGTCTGAATTTGAGGGAAAAACACTGTCTGCAATCGGTATTTCAATATCATTATCTTCTAGATCATCACTTCCAATGTACCTTGTACCACTCATTGTCTGGATTCGCGCTTCTGCATTAGCTTGCAACTGTCTACCTGAAAGATTATTAGCAGTTGTACCTTCTTCATCACCACTGTCCCCTTCAGTATCTGCTCCGTCATCTGGTGGAAATAAATACACATCTGCCTCTGAAAACTCTTCTTCGTCCAGTAAAGAAAGGACTTCTTCCGCCGTTAGCCTCCTATAAAAATTCGAATATTGTACCATAGTAAAAAAAATTCTCGCAGTACGGGACGGTACTACACAAAGAGCTCTATGATCCTGGTGTTCCCAAAAGGGAACAACGAAAATAAAATGCTAATAACTTTGTAATAAAACGTAAATAATTTTTCATACTTCTCAAAAAGTATTATTCATATTTACCAAACATATTAAAAACATTATTGTTAAAATATAAAGTTATGCAAATCTTTTATACTTACGATCTCGAAATCATGTGTGCAGAAAAAAATACTGCGAACTATATGCACCAATACTTCTCGCTCAAATGAACATTCAGTTGCAACTAACAATCCAACGGATACCGATAAGTTTCAGCTACTGTTAGATAAAGGTCAGATAGGCCAACAATCACCCGGAAGCAAAATATTATAGAGAAAGCATTCGATTACAGTCTGTTTCCATTTGGGAACACCGGGAAAAAACGGGATATAATAGAATGAGCTACTTTTAATTGCAATCTCTTAACAATAGGAATAGTAACTAGTTTAATAATGCCAATTTCAAAATTATTTTTCTCTTTTGTTAATGAATGTAGCCTCAAATAATAGAAGTCAGTTATGTAGCAAAGAGGTTTTTACTTCACACTAAAATACATGAATCTATTTTAATTCTTTAATCATGTAATATATTTTAAAATAACATTCAAGTATTTTATTTGGATTTATTATGATCTGTTATAATTGCCACCTGATTGTTATGATTTCTACGTAGTATAAGTATTTGCATCTGCATTGCTTGAAAATGTGTTCCGAACTCTGAGAATGTCAGTTTTGACAAAAATCACTGATTCGTAAAAGAGACAATACAAAGATAACATTACAAGCGCAATAAACAGAGGCTTACATCACGCAAATGGGTTGTACTTGCTTACTGTTTGTACAACCTTTTCTGTAATAAAAAATATGGATACTAAAGGATGTGTTTCCTTATAACATTATGCCATATCTCAGTTGAAAATGTAGTACATTAGCAAAATATACGCAACAAGGTATGTGAAAACTGAAATTGAACTTCTGAATCCGTAACATAATGAGCTTAATTTTGAAAAGTTTCATTTTTCTTCAGCTTTTATTATTGCCAGTAATTCTTATTATTATTATTATTATTATTATTATTATTATTATTATTATTATTATTATTATTATTACTATTATATTACTATAATATTGTTAAAAATGAATTAAAGTAAAACACTTTAAAGTTGTTTATTTTCCAACATTTCAATACTCAGGACTGGTCTCATTTTCCAGAGCATACATATTTTCAACTTCTGTCAAATACTTATTAAATTGAGGTATTTAACACATGTGGTTACGTAGAATAAAGCGAATTTTTACTGGGTTCAAGAAAACGTACCTTAATTTTTCCGAATTAAATAGTCCAAATGTCAATCATGAAACAATTTTTCATTGTTCAAAGCATAGAAACATTGTTAACTTCCTCGAACATTGTGAACACATTAGTGAGTGTTGGGTAAATAAGAGTAGTCGGAGTTCCTAGCATCAGGAACGATCGGCGTTTGGGTAAGGAAGAAGGGGATGTAGTAACAGGAAGAGTCGAGGGAGGGAGGATCGGTGCCAGTTTGAAGAATGAAAGAATTTGGAATACTCTAGTAAATAATGAATTGAATAAACGACAAATAATTATGATATATATATATATATATATATATATATATATATATATTGTTATTGTATGTTTTTGAAGTTTGATTACTCTTGTTACCCTATGGGTAAAATCTGTCCTCCAAATCGATAATACGTACACATTCACTTGTTTATTCATTTTCATGTTTAGTGCAACTGTATGCGTGTTCCATTTGAGATTTGACTAAATTATGAAGTTAGAAATGTCATTACTTGACGATAGGGAGTAGCACATCATTCATTTTCAAAGGAATACGTAATTGATTGATGTATTGATTTTAAAGGAATGTGTATTTGATTATTTGATATTTAAAACTGCAGTCGACATTATGGCAGTTTTCCCTCATTTACAATTTAATTATTACAAAACCAGTTCAAACTGTTGATACTGTCTGAGAATATAGTCGCTACTTGTATTGTGGAAAGTATATTCGTATCATTAGCAAACAACTGTTCATTTTCTAATGTAAAAGGGCATATCATTTACACGAAAAAGGAAAATGACGAGCTTCAAACTCTAACTTTGTGGGAGTCCAGGCATATTGTACATTGAATCGGAACAGTGAGTGAATCATGTTCTTTCGTAGCAGCAAGGTATTTCATCCCTTTATATTTTTGTTGTATATTGAGGTATTGAAGATATTCAGTGTACGGTAAGGCTACAAATGCGAAAGGAAAGTAACTTTAAAAGCAAAGTATTAATGAAATCGAAAGCTTTCTAATAATTTAAAAATATGCCAATAGGTGCTTTATGTTTTCCATTGATAAAATTACATTATTAAGCAAAGATTGATTGGTTGTTAGTGATTCTGGGCGCGTTAACTACTATGGTCATTAGTCTCGTACGTGTCTTCCCCCGCCCCGCTGTACGGTGAGATCCGGCCGGTGTCCCGGCATGTGTAGTATTGCAGTGTATGTTAGAATAAGTGTGTGTAAGAGATGAGGATAGGGCAAGGAAGAGGTATGAGAGATCGCGCGCGGACAGCGGCCCGTTTGTGAGGGTTTGCCCCAGCATTCGCGTGGTGTTGATCGGAGAAACAACGGAAAACTACCGATCAGAGCAGCCAGCCGCTAGAATTCTATCCAGACAGCGACTGAATCCGACCTAGTTGACAAGCTAGTGTCGAAAATCCTTCCACTGTCTCCGCAGGATTTCATTTTCTTTTGCAACATGTTCTTGGACAATGACTTGATACTCGATCGAGTCGTATCGCCGGTTTTTTGAGTGTTAAGAAAATGTTATGTTGATGAATGAAATATTGTTTAAGAAATGTTGGTTCAATAATGGAAGAATAAAAATAAATAATCCATTATTATAGTACTTTTAAACAGGTTATAAGTATAGTTTGCACATTTATTAGAAATCGATTCGACACACTCTCCCAGAACGGAAGCGTAATTGTTCAACCTGCGCGATCAGTGTACCGGATGTAATGTTTTTTTTCTTGTTTTTTTCAGTTTTTTTCAAGTCGACAGACGGTTAACCTTATACGTCCCGATAGGACGCCCATTCGACTACACACTAGACACCAACACACTTGCAGAATCGTGTGATCTGGGGTCTCTAGAACGCCAGGCCCTCCGCGACAACACATACATTAGAGACAAGGGACAAACACCCATTCCCAAAGCGGGACCCGAATCCATTACCCTTCGGACCGAAACGCTGAGTCGGTTCACCTCTTAGCCACCTCGGCCGTCCTGGTCCACGGATGTAAGGGTATACACTATTTTGTCAGCACATTACTCTACCAAATTAACATGGTTTAAATTGTATAAGTTAAATGGCAACCAAGACGTCGAAGTAATTACATTGTGACCGCTCTACCTTTTCACTATATTCACTAAAAAGACTACAGTGGGTCACTCAAGTAACCTAGTAGTATTACTTGACCTGTGACTTGTTATGACAATGTCACACCAAAAATTAGAAATGGTTTTATATGTCCTAACTGCTCTACAGGAGTGGGTTAGTCTTTTAACCTGCTTTTTGTAGTAAAATAAACATAGACAAGTTAATCTTTTAACTATGAACAGAGTTCTAGATATATTATGTTGAATATTTGAATACAATTATCGTTAATAGAAAAATAAAAAAATAGGTTTTTATAATTCTTTACATGAATTAGCTATCCTTTTACGACAGCAATATTGTAAAAGATTACGTTTTAATGATTTTAATTTAATTAATCGACTATCTACGTCTGTAACTGAGGTGAATTCTATCTCTGTAGAATAATTCTCGCTTCTTTAAACAGTTTTTTAAGAGAATTTCTAGTGAAGTTTTACAGTTTCCCTTTCTGACTTCCGACACGTCGTCTCGAAGAAATATTTCCACCGCTCAGAGCGGCGACGGCGACCCAGATCCTTTCAAGGGCGTGGCAACCCCTTGCTTCGGCGAAAACGTCCCCCGATGGCTCGCTTCTACAGTCCTCTGAATTTTATACAATATGACTGCAATATCTCCGCGTAATGAATTTCTTACGTGGTAAGCTAAGACGGAAAACAAAAAGAAAGTTGGAAATAGAAACATTTCCTATAGCACATGTTGTTTACTTCAGTATACGTTCTTGAACGTTGAAATATATATCCTCGTTGATAGAAAAATAGTATATTTCTACGTAATGCGTTCACGTGAATTTATCAGAATATTCATGATTTAAAATTCTCAATTCTCTCATACATGGAATCGTTATTTCAACATTATGAGACGAATTACCTTTTTCAAGCTTCTTATCGTCGAAATACAGCGAATTCTCCTCTCCGTCCAACACGAACAGTTTCGGAGCGTCCAGATCGGCGGTCGGCAGCAAAAGAGAGCTTTTCGTAGCGGTGCTTTGCGCTAGTGCTGATATTTTCAAGGGTGATTTTTGATTGGTTGTCGTTCCATTCTACGCGAGTGCGTTCAGAAACTTTAATAAATTCTCGCATTTACTGCTGGCGCGATCTCTTGCAATTCGGTAACACTATAATTGCATCTTGTCGTGTCTTGACGTTCTCGGGTGCTTCTCAAAAATCAATGGAACCGACATATGGGCTGTTACAACATGTACTATAAGTAAAAGAAAATTACCGTGGGATAAGAATAGCGATACAAATGTAATGGAAAACGTCAATTGGATATTAATTGTGGTAACAGACAGGAAATCATATTTATCAGCTTCAAAGAACTCACTTTTTAGATATTCTTCTAACGGAGTATATGAATGTCTATTTAGAAGGATTTTAATTATCGGTGACGTGGAAGCCATCGATGAAAAAATTTTTGGAATTGATTTAAATTTGTAACAGTAAATTACTAATCAAATTACAAATAATCTACTACTCTACTTTCTTTACACTCAGATTCAAATGTAAGCAGTGGTTCTGCCCGAAAATGTTTACTAGTTGAAACAAGAGCAATTTTTAAATCATGTCCTTACTTCGCCTCACGACTGCAGTTCATTTGATAATTAGATAATCCCGCTTGGTCGGTTTCTTCAGCTGCGGAGGCAGAGAAGCATAGAGTCCGAATGGAGACACGGGTTATTCTCGGTCTTTTTTCTGAGCCCGAGAGGAAGTCGGCGGCGCTCGGCCCATTCATTACGCGGGCGAGCGGCAGACGGGAGGAGGCGACTGCCTTACCTCGGCGTGTCCCGCGCGCCCAGCGCGCTTGGCGAGCTCGGGGTGGGAATTTCTGGGGCGGAGCGGGAGGCCGTGGCGAGGGGGGAGGGGCTGGGCGGGGCGTGGGACAGCACGGGGGAGGCAGCGGAACGGCTCGAGAGCTGAGGCCCCAGACCGCGGAGCGGGCGACCAGAGAGACGAGGGGGGGGGGGCGAAAGTCGGGAACTGGGGGATCAGGGACAGACGGCCGGGGGCCAGAGGCCGGAGGCCAGACCCTGACACGGTGATTAAATTCCTATTCCGCCGGAGCCTCCTCACAGGAAGCAATAATCTTAAAGCTTTGACCTGTATGCTGGAAAGACAAAGCACCCATTGGGTCCGGGACGCGCGGGGTGCTCGGGAGACATTGCCGCAAATAGCCGCATTGAGTGCCTCTACGGATCCTTGCCGGCATTCACCCCCCATCGGAAACCCACTTCCACAACCAGAGAAGTTAAATGAGTCCTCTTGCGAGCGTTCGTCACGCGTTCCATATGTTACGACTGAGTGCCACTCTGGAGTGAACGCTTTTTCCTACTGTCATCGCAGTAAAGGTACTGTACGAAACCACCATGTGTCCCTAAACCAATTCGTAGGCTTATGTAGCAAAAATGGTTTATTAATATAAAGCATCTTTGTAATATGTCCCTCGGGGGGCTCATGGATAGCGTGCTAGCTTTCTGTGAGGTGGCCACATGTTTCCTCCCCGGCCGGAGCAAAAATGATGGTGCAGCTTTTTTATACAAATCGTCTCAATTTTTATTCCTGTATGACTAAACGAAGCTCAAATAAGCAGGTTCTGTGATGGTAATACATCATGCTCGACACATGTTTCATGCCTGGAAACACATCTACCTGGCCAAAAGCCGAAGTAATTCGACCTTAAAATGCCAAATAGACACAAAAATGTTTGCATTCCCCATATTCGAAAGTAGATATAAAATGTATTCGAATGTATGTTTTTCAAGTTCACTAAAGGGTTTACATAAGAATGTAATATACTTTAAATTTTGTCATTCGTTACCGTTTTATAAAACTGATAAAATATTTTATGATTTTGTAAAAAAGATCGAGAACATATCGGATCAGAATATATTACAGCGAGACTTGCGATGCTTAGAAGAATGGACGGAAATCAATAGAATGAAGATAAATCCGGATAGACGCAAAATAGTTTTACGCGCAGTAGAAAGAAAGGGACAGCTAAGTATTTGCTTGCGGACAAGATACATCCACAGGTAACTAGCTGTAAATATCTGGGGGTGATAATTAATGAACAACTTGGATGGGGCGAACACGACAACTTTACTGTTGGGAAGGCATGGAAATCTTTACACTTTGTAATGCAAGTGTTAAGGGAGGGAAACAGTAAATCAAGAGAACTGGCATATGCAACCATTGTGCGCCCGGTGTAAGAGTACGGAGCAGCGTGTTGGAATCCATATAGAAAGGGCAAAATAAACTTCATCGAAAGAGTTCAGAATGTAGCATCAAAATTTGATAAAACGGGAAATTCGTTAGGAAATATTTACAATGAAGTATCGTCGTGGAAATAATTGGCGAGCCGTAGGGAAAAAGCAAGGTTGTGTATATTTTACAAAGCTTTAGGGAAAAATCCGGCATGGAGGGAAATTTAGAAAAGAATGCATGAACCCGTCTACTTAGCACGTCATGACCATACTAGAAAAATGCGTCCAAGGAAATAGAAAACTGATGTTGGAAAATACTCTGTTGTAAATAGGACTATTGAGTCATGGAATAGCTTACCTGCAGCACTAATGAAGACTTTTCCCAGAAACATCAACACTTTTAGGTTAAGTTTAAATTCTAATAATAGTGTAAGCGATAGGATCAGTAGTCTGTGAAGGGCCTCTGTATTTAGTAGGCAAGCCCTAAATAGAGTAATTTTGTTCTGTGTATTGAATTGTATCTATTTTTAGTATTCATTATATTATGGTATTAGATGTATAGTATGTGTAAAGAATTTTCCACCAGGCTTAATGCCCAAAGCAAATTAAATAAATTATCTATCTATAAACACATTATTTTCTTGTCAGTATCGTGAAGAATTCAAGGACTGATAATTTAAATGAAGTACGCCAGCAATGAATGATACGCCGATAATAAAAGTCTAGAAATTACTAAATTTTAATAATGATATTAATTTCACCCAATTGTTGAACAATAACAGTGATTGTTATAATCTTATAGAATTCATGCTGGAAGACTGGATGTTTCTCACGTGCGATTCACTTCTCGATAGTATTCCCGAATTTTACGAGCTGGTATGTTCCAACTGTTCATCCTGATATTTTTGCGACGATTTATTCCAGCAAAATCTTTCTCTCTCAAATGCCCACAACTGAGTCCTGTCCAGGAGAGTTTACACTTGCGTCGGAGAGAAACAGGAAAGATGACGGTCACGTTCAATGATTGAAAATCTCTTCTGAGAAAGTCGATTGTCTTCCTTTGCCCCACAGTTAGGGCTATTGACATTTGTTTGTGTCAACTTCTGAGCAAACCTTGGCGATAGCAATCAAATAATGAACGTGACGATGTTTCGGCAGCGGAAAAGAAATGAATTGTCGCGAGTTTTGTTTCTTTAATATAAACATTTGAGTACTTTGAATCGAAAGCTACCTAAGTATGACACGATGATAGGGTGGTACATATTTGGAATTAATTAAAGGCAAATTATATCCTACGTATATATCAATATTTTATTGGTTGTTAATATATATTTTATAGGTTAACAATGAAAAATAATCAGACATAAAATGATGTGTCATTTACTACTAATTACGCCCTGATTCCAAATACGTTCTTATAATTTCTCTAACACGTATAATTTTTATGCTAAGATGGTTATAATATTGCGAATAAGCGAATTATTCCCTAAAAAAGGACTTACCTAGTCAACAATGAAAAATCATCAAAATATAAAATGAGTGCTACTAAGTGCCACGCCCTGATTCCCAATATGTGCTTAGATTTTCTCTAACACGAATGGTTTCTGAGATAAGACAGTTTTCAGATGTGTCTGTGCGAATTACCCACGGCAAAGCCGTTCCTTCGGGGTTCTCTGTTGCTGGGGATGAAATGAGCCTTTTTTACTAGCGTGTCTCAAAATATATAAGATACTGATGTATAGCTATCTATTCGCTGGAAAGTCACGTTTTGTCAATGAAGCTGTCTCGAAACTCATCTGGATACACGAGTACAATATTAATATAGGCCAGTGTTCTTGTTGCTTACGGAAGAGCGGTAACTTCTTTGCTTTATATCCGTGTGTTATTAATATTGCCATCTAAATACTTCAAAAGTCTGATATTAACCCGAACACATTCTGCTACGTGTAAGGTTCCTTCAAAAAAAAGAATTAAAGGCGCGGATCCAAACATATTTGTCTCTCTTCTTCATATTAAACTTGAATTAATTGTTTGGTGAAGATGATTGGTAAGACAAACTCTGTATCATTCCAGTATTTCTGCGCAAAATTTACAAAAATCAGCAAAGCAAAAATTAACAAAGAAATTTTCGCGGGACCTCAAAATCGAGAGATTTTAAAGTATGATGCGATCACGCAAACGATGACTTCAGAAGAACAAGATGCTTGAACAAGTTTTGAGTGTGTGTCAATGAACATTTATTAGAGGGAAATAAATCTTCAGATTCTGTTGATGGAATCAAGAGACTTTTGTGTACATTTTAAAAACTGAGTTGTACAATGTCATTTACGTTTCCCCTTCTACATTTCCTCTACCAACACAATTTATAAGGAAATGAAACATTATCAGTTTTTAGTGTTATAAATGGATTCGTCATTGTAGAAAAATGGTGAGTGGTGACGCAAATCTAAATGCAAAACTGTAATCTTTTTTTAAAACTGGTTTAGAAAAATATGACTTTATTTCTGATGATTAAACAATTTCATTTTGTAGACCTGTGTTATTTGCCTGAAATACAGAGTTATTGCAAATAATTCATCGGATTTAAAAAAATTATAAATTATTACACACAGCATAACAAGTGATACATCGATAGAACTTCAATCTCTCCAAGTTTTTGTCATTTTGTTCAATATTACCTTCTTTTCTTATACGAAACACATATTTGCGATAGTCTGATTCCGCCCAATTTACTTGTTATTTCTAATTACTTAAATTATTATTTTCTTATTATTTCTTTCTTTCTTAAGTTTCATTCGGGCAATAATTTAATCCAAGCTTAATTGAGGAATATACAATTTTATGTTAATTTCTGAAAGCGAAGCCACATAAGCACTAAGTGCTCTCATCTAATCATGCGAATTTCAGGATAATGATGTTTGGCATGATTCATTTTAACGGTGATCACGGGAAGCCTCTGTCAAAAATTATTGCCAATAGAGATAAGCGTCAAAATGGATTTCTGACCAAACGAAAATTGAAAAGAAAGTTGACAACAGTTTTTGGCAATATGAAGTCGAATATTTCTTATTCACAATGGATTGCACAGTGGAATAGTTTTCTTAATTTGGTCTACCCCAGAACTAAATATTACTCACAATACGTAATTCATAAGTTTATTGTGCAGTTACACAAATATAAAAGTAAAATGAACATGTAAAGAATCAAACCTACAAAATATTAAATAGATTATCACGATAAAAGTTACAAAATAGTAGATCAAAAACGTTTAATTTAGACCAGATCTATTTTGAAATCGAGCCACTTTACCACATTCTTTTAATAGCATATAAAACGATTTTCGAGCAATGTACGTACCTCGGAGTTATTTCTCGCATACATTCGATAACTTCTCTTCAATATCTTCTATCTGTTCTACTAATTATCAAAATCGGCTAAACGATAAAAATGCTTTGATGGATCGACAACAGAAAATCAGTTTTTGCAGGGTTTAGACCCAGGCTCAGTTGACTATGTATCAATCTCAAATTAGGCTTCAGGATATCAAATTCCATTCCTGTGTTAGGAGAAAAGCAAAATATTATAACTGTGTATCATCAACCCAAGAATTGAATGTAGACGTGTTAAATTTTGGAAAATAAGTTACATAAATAATAAAGAATTTTGGTCCGAGAATTGACCTCTGTGACTGACTATGAATAAACCAGATCAGTTTCTAAAAGGTTTTCTAAGAAGAGTCGAGGAGAAATCTTCTTAAATTAACGCAAAACTGCTTAAACGGAAGTGACACGACATGCATCAGGTTCCAACTTTTCTCCTAATTTAATTTGTATGCCGTTTTTCTTAATTTCAAAAGTTAATGAGACGGATGGAGTGCTCAGCCATTATTCTTACTGTTCAAGAAACGCCTTTCTGATGCTTTTATGAGTAGATGGGTACAAGAGATACAATGACGTGCGTTTAATGGTAGTTTACTCTCATTCTCGCCGATAAAAAATGATCTGATCCGAAAAGATAGAAAATCCTGAAAATAATAAAGATTATTATTATTATTATTATTATTATTATTATTATTATTATTATTATTATTATTATTATTATTATTATTATTATTACAAGGCTACTGATCATTTTCTATCCTCTCGTCTTCTTTACAAAAATGAGCTCTTCAAGACGACGTTGCACAAGTGCGTACAGAATATAGTATGTTCTTTCTAGGCATTCAAGTGTCCGTAATGTTCGCCAGCTAGAATTTTAACCCATGAATAATAGAACTGGTGATATTTTTCGAGTTATTTAATTACAAACTTTGGAGCAGTACAACTGAGTATGAATGTATCTGACTCGATGACAAGGCGTTGTGCTGTACACCGTAATCTGTCTATCACTGACCAAATAAATCTTCCCTGGCTTGAGTTCAATTTGCAGAAAATATATGCGTTTTTTGCTGTATTCGAGAAAAGTATTAAAGAAAGAATTTATAGCTGCTGTTGAGAAAATATTTTTAAATGTATTGCCTTTCAAGCAAAAATTAAGCAAAAACTACGTAGATTTTTCTTTAATTACACGTGAGCTTATTTAAGACCTATCTTTGAAGAACGGATTTTATTAACAGAAAAAAATAATCTTCGGTATTATAGTTGTAGGAAGACGTCGAAAAACTGTGTAATTTTGCAATTTTCGAAAGTTCAGCGATGCAAAAAAGATCTACTCTATTTTTAAACTCTCATTGCACCATCCTAGGAAAAGGTTTAATAAAAAATTCAAGCCATTTTTGAGAAAATATCGAAATTATCTTTGAGACTACATGTAAAGTACACCCCAAAATCAAAATAGGTATCCTTTTCAAATTCACAGGTCCTTGGGTTCGTTCACAATGATCGGGGAATATCAATTTTGGAGAAAATCGACTTAACGATTTACGGTGTAGCGATGACCACAGTCAACGACAGAGAGTTTGATAGACAGACGGACGGATAGCCAAACGTCAACCAATTTTTCGGTGTATTAGATTCAAAAACACATGATTATGACTACAAAACGTGTTGAAGGAAGTAAATTACCCCAAACAAGTACACTATTTATCCAGTTATTTGTTACCAGCGCCCCTTAATACGAGATTATTTTTCGAGAATCGAAAAATCGCAGATTTTTTCCGCAGCATCTGCACTTGTGATTGCATACATGGTCTTTGATACGAATGTGCTTAATGCTGAAAGAAAGTAACAATCTGTCATCAATATTGTGCTTTTCCTTGCTGTAATCGAGAAAAATGTAATAAAAATATGGAGATGTTTAGGATTCCTTTATTTACGTTTTCTGTATTTGATGCAAAATTATGCTAAACTACTAATATTTTTGAAAAATTCAACATGATTTTATTTAAAGATACGTTATTGAAGAGTATATAAAGTGTATCCTCGATATAGGATAAATAAATAAAAACATACTTTGAATTTTGGAAACAAAGTGTTCACAATAGTGGGGTCTAATAAACATCTCTCAACTTAGAATGTAACACAAGAACATCAGGTGCACCGTATGTTTCTTTTTCAGTTTCATTGATATTATCATTGGTTTACGATATGCTTACTACTGACGTCAATAGAGTATTAAGAATGCGTGTCACTGCACTTCAAACAAAAACGAGACCACAAATATGGTCTTTGCCGTCAGTCGAGAAAGAACAACCGCTCTAGAAATTGACACCGGTTGACAGACATTGCATAACGTTCCAAGCGCTGCCGAAGATTTAAACTAGTGGCGAATTGTTCACATTATTACATTTATGATTACACGTGCTTTAAATTATGTCTAATAAAGTTTCTCGGAAATTGAAACCTTTTCTGTGAAAATGAGCTCAAAATTCCGCGTTTTCTGAAATGTTCAAACGCCAATTTCTTAAAACCTAGACCAACTTTTTCAATAAAAATTTCCATATAGTACGAAATTTTACTCTTCTCCAATATTCTTATAGTAATATTTCATTTCTGCCATTAGAAAGCCGAAAATTGAGAATTAAACAAAATGCTATAGATGTCTACTGACACGAGAATGTGGCAAGACTGAAAAGCCAGCCCATACCAAAGACATTAGAAAACTAACTAGAGAAGGTCTGTTCCCTTCTGGAGCACCACTATTTTAAAAATTAATTACCTGGAGCACCACTAATTTCAACAATGAAAACATAAGGGAATTTATATACAAAATATTATTTTTTTCTCATAAGACCAGGCGAATAAATTATTTTGATCTGGAGCTCTTAAAATGGAATAACCCCAAAAGAACAAGATTGCTTTTTATCGCTGCAACTGCTCATTTGCACATTTTTCTTGCGTATTTCTTCAACCCTGTAGCACAAAATGTAATTCTTTTAACCAAATACCAAAATTATAGCGGTAAAGGTATTTAAAGCGGCATAGAAATACCTTTACCTCTATTATTCACTTTTTGGAAATACCTTTAAAATACCAGTATACAACGTCAAATACCGGGATTTAAGAGTTGTTTCACCTTTTTGGACGTCTACACCTGTAAAATACCTCTATTTAAAAGTATTGTACCGGTATTTGGGGGGAAATCACTGTGATTTTTTTCCACTGAGATGGCTCAGAGGAACAACAACTGAACCTACAGTTTCTGACCGGAAAGTCTTAGTGTTCCAGTCTGGACAGTGACGGTTTTTCGACACTAGCTAGGTCGAATTCTACCGACTCACTTCTAGCTAGGTCGAATTCTACTATTGGCCGGCAAAGAAATTCTAGTGGTCGCTAAATGGTAGTTTTCCATGGTTTCTCTGATCAGTACCAGTAGAATGCCGGAGTAGTACTTTAACAAACGACTCACTGACCGCGCGTTCTCTTTTTTCTCATCCCTTTTTCTTTAAATACACACTTTTTCACGCACTGCAGTACTAGACATCTCGGGAGACCACTCGGAGCCTAGAGATTGTTTTGATAAAAAAATGGAGGGGGGAGAATCGCTCAAGAAGCCCACATGTGTCGACGACGCATTTCACATACTAGCGGGCGAGGAACACCGGCTTCACCCAATTTATTGATTTATTTATTGAGGTTTCCGACAGTTAACACGTCAATCAATCATTAGCGTCATTCCACGAGTCATTAGTCCCGTTTGTCTACTTGATGTTTTATTCCGAGAAGTGGCGGTGCTCCTCCGACGCTGGATCGTGTGAGCCGCCGCTGTTCTACAAGTCGACTTGTGGGGGATTTCTCCCTCCAAGAATCCCAGCGGGCCCTCACCCCAGGTGGAACAACATTTAAGATCTCGACTGGTTTCCAGACAAGTGAGATAGTGTAGTGCGTGTAAGTGTGTGAGTAAGACTATTTATTGGGATCAAGAAGAGGAAGGAAAGATCACCTACTCCGGCTTCGCCTGCTATTGATCGGATGACGGATATCACGGAAAATCAGAGAAGCCGGCCACTAACCACCGCGACCGTTAAGATTCGAGCCTTACAACCTTCCGGCCAGAGCCGCTGCAGTGACAGCAACGTTGCTGGCTCTGAGCTAACTCAGCTCCCTCCTGAAATTCAACATGCACTACACTCACGGGACTAATTATCATAGCCGTTGCCACGCCCGAAATATTAATCAATCCATCAACTATGATTTTCATAACTGTTGTACATCAGAACATCTTATGCAATTCGCCCCCCCCCATTACAGTATATTTTTCTCAGATCAGACTAATACTAACACACAAAACTCACCGAATAGATACTCGGATCGACATGAAATTTTACGAGCATGTTTAGAACTTTTCAAAACTCGTAAACATAAATATTCGTATTTACGTGCTACAAATATGGTTATTTTAAGTGTTATAAAACATTGCAAACAGAGTTTTTGCACAATTAGTATTGGGGCATTTCACGACCTGCCGACTATCGTAGTGCGGAAATCGTCACACGCCGCCGTCTTGCAGCCGTATTCTTTTAGGCCGCGCCGCCGCCATCAGCCTACCCGTCGGGAGGGTGTGCATTGACTCGGATGGCACTGCAGGCCACCGACGTGTCAACCTCCCGAACCCTCCCCATTCCACGGCGTGCGGTGGTGCGGCCGCGGCGCGCGGCGCAGGCGGCATGGGAAGGACCCGAGAGCGAGGGTCGGCTGCACAAGGCGGGGGGCCTCCCCCTTCTTATTTGATTAATTTCCGCTGTAATCCGTACGAAACAATAGTAAAATTTAATGTCAAACCGTGTATCTATCATGGTGAGTATAGCGAATAAAAATTGGCCAAGAGTCATGAATTATTTGAAGCGTAATGAAATTGTCGATAGGGGATAGAGGAAAATTTATAATCACTGGGGTTTCGGTAGTTCTGAAACAAAATAGTACGTAGAGAAATGTTGTCTGGGGTCCAACTCCACTTAATGGGCCTCTCCCGACTTTCCTTACTTGTCCTTGAACAAATATTAATAACGAAACAAAATAAAGAAATGACGTTTCTTACCCAAGGCAAGGAAATTCACATTCGAAATTAAACGAAACTGTCTTCAACGACCTGTAACAAAACTAAATTTGGGCTGACTTTCATTTCGTTACTTGCGACGAAACTAAACTCGCGAGAAAATAATTTTGTTACAGCGGTGCAGAAACAAAACGTTTAGTTTCGATTCTGTTGCCATCCTTGTGTAAAGACAACAAAATTAGATTCATAGTATGACCTAACGGTCATCTGACTGTCAAATCAAAAAAGGATAGAGTTCGCCAATTCGAATTAGGCGCGTGGAAGAGGCCGCAAATCGGTCTACGTGAGGAACGATTCCGGGAACGGCCAAGAACGAGTCACGGCCGGTGGGACGCTGCAGTCAGTTAGGAAAGAGGAGGGAATGATGGCGGGTGATGTGGACGTGCTGTATAACACTGGTAAGATTAGATGGTGAAATCGAGTGGCATCAAGGACTAGAGGCGTGTGGGTATACTATTACATGCATAGACGAACGCCCGGAATATCGGACAATAATACAAGATTGGAAGTTATTGTGATCAGAACGCCAATGGACGGAAATTATAAGGTAGAGTGAAAGCACGTGGTGTGGTGATATGTGCGGACTATAAATTAGTACCGTGTGGAGAAAATAACGATTCCGAACCAGTGAATCACCATGAGAAGAGAGAATTCGTATCCATATTACATAAGTGAATGATCAAGGAGCAGAACACTGGATAACGCACGGCGGCAGCGAAGGGAAAAAGGCGGCCACGACGGCGACGAGCGACCACCCCGGACCGGTGACTTCAAGGATATTTGCAGTGACGGCGCTGTTCCCACGGCGGGAGTGAATAAATAACAGATAAGTAACGAAGTTCGTAATAAATATGAGAGGTGAGCTGAACTATTGCAGTCATACACGCGTTAACTTGCGTAGAATGAGAAGAGGGGATAATGATAACTGATTATAGATGTTCAATGAGAGGCAAGTATATTGTCATTGCTTAGCAGTAGGGCAAACGTAGTACTGAGAATAAAACAGAAGGAGACAGAATATTGATGTATTATTAATATATAAGAACACGGTAGTTCCCGAATAACAATGTGTATATTCCAAGTAGCATTAATCGAATTGAATTGAATGTGCCTTATTTTACGTGGCGAGACTCAGGCCATGAGGCCTGCTCTTCCGTCTGACCACGCAAATTTCGCTACGCTTCTTTCACCAACCATGGGTGAAAGAAGGTATTACTTGGGCGACGAAACAGGCGATTTGAATTTAGCTCAGAGGCATCATTTAGGCTTGAGAATCTTTTACATGCAGTAAAGCTACTAACATGGGACAGCCGGCTTTACTTTCCCTCCGAAGGAAGGCGTACGAAGGATTTTTTCGCCCTTAAAAATCCACGGCTTCGATCGGGTTCGAACCCGCAAACTTGGGTATAATAGTCCGATACGCTAACCGTTACACCATCGCCGCCGATCGTTACACCATCGCCGCCGATCATTACACCATCGCCGCCGATTAATCAGTAGTAATGTTATATTATTATTCGATCATGTGCTGAAGGTCTTTCTATTTATTAAACATTATTGTTCTATGTGAGTTAATAAATAATCGTAACGAGTAAATTGATGCCTAATGAATCCATTAAAAGAAATGACAAAAACAAAACCAACATCATCCTAGTAAAGGCGCTCCCCCCTAGAACGATCCCTTATCCTTGATAATTCTTGACTACAGCATATTATGCATTCAAAATTTTAACGTGTGGTAAGTACTTGCCCAGGAATTTTTGAATCCCTAATTTGCGAACGGAGGTAAGTTCGGTCACAATAGATTTTAATGGGGAATTTGATTTCTTTTCGAAATGTAAAGGGTTTCTCTCTGAATTTGCACGAAGAGCGAATGGGGAGGACTGGCATTTTTCCTCCTAGACCAATCGGACTCCTAGACCTTACCTTCGCACGGCCTTTCTGATTGGTGACCCGCCACAGTGTTATGTGTCAATTATTTGGGCGGTCACACAGCAGTCAAGCAACAGTTGTAATAAGCGGAGAGTGAGTATGGGACGGAATCAGAAACGGGCAGATATATGGATTCCTTGACCCAATAATTTGCGAAATAGTTTAACTTAGGTAACTCAACTTTATTGTAATGACTTCAGTATTCGTTACAAAAATCTCACGTAACGAATATGACCATTTCTTACCAAGTGAAGTAAGTCTATTTCTCCTCGCTGAAAATTACCGCAGTAAGATGTGAGAAACCTGGCAAGTTTTGCTTAAAAACGTATTGAGTTAAAAAAAGCTGCGAAACGCCATCATTCGCGTGAGAAAAGAGGAACTCGTGAGCGAAGACGAGCAGCAGTCGGCCTGGGGCGCCTGGGCTCTCTGCGCGAGGCCCGGTCTGGGAGGGCGACGGCGGCGGGGTCGTGAGGGCCGTGTGGCTTGGAGGCGGGGCCGGAGGACGGGGGCTCGAGAGCCGGGTGGCGTGGCGGCAGGGGCGGGGCACCCGGCGTCGTCTCCCGGCCACGCGGCCCGCCGCGTGGTGTACTCGCCCGCCGCCGAGGAGATCTGCCCGGAGGAGGATATTGATCTGCGTGTCGCGCTGGTCGAGACACCGTCCACTGGCGGAGGCAGAGCCCGCGGCTCCCGCGGCCGCCACCGCTCGGCCCTTCTTCCCGCGCGCCACGCAGGGCCCGCGCCTCACCTTCTGGTCGGTTCGGAGCTCGAGGCACGCTACGCAGGGCAGTAAGTTCCCAGAGAGATAAAGCAGGCTCAGCGAACTTCATGAAAATGCCGTCTATTGGGCCCATACAACGCTTTGGTATATTATAATGAGACATTTATAAAATTATGCAAACATTTTCATATCAATACGTTTAAACAAAAAAATAATACAAATTTCATCACTTATTGACGCATGTCTTCACTTTGTTGTGCAAAGAGAACGTAGCTGGGTAAAATGGTAAAAAAGTTATATCAAGTAAAGTTTCAACAAAATAACATTATTCAATTGGTTCCTATCCTTACTACACAACAAAATACGTGTTTTTACATTTTAAATTATAAATTTATTTATGTTTCGCGTCTTTATAACAAAAAAATCTTCTTAAAATTGTTTAACATTCATTCCCAATTTATATTTGAAAATTTAATTTTTGTAAAACGAATTTTTCAGTTTGAAATATATTTTTTTGAGATTGGGAACTGAAACTTTCTATACGTAACTTTGCGTCGCACTAGAACTCCCTGCTTTGCAGCCATAGGGCTGAAATTAGAGCGACTCCATCGCCTTGCATCGGGCACAGCATGCCCTCGTCTACTCTAGCGTGCCTTGGCATGCCGTTAGCACTACGTGCTCTGTTTGACAGCTCTGGCATAGACGCTCGCAAGTGACTCGAAAGATTCCTCATTGCAAGCAAGATGATTGTGCTCTTTCCCTCGAAAGGCTTTTTAATTTTGTTCTATTGATTATTTTATCGAAAAAAATAGTAAACTCTCAGGGTAAAAGTTAACGAATATTTAAAAAAATTATCTACGTAGAATAATGTTGGATGCTACATTGTGTGTAGTTGCCAGTTGCTTTGTAGTGCATCTGTCGTTTCGTTGGCCCGAAAGTTCTACCTTCGTGTCTCTCTACAGAGCAAAATTCGAGGAAACGTCTTGTTCAGAATTCTTGAGACCGTGGTTTCATCCACTCCATATCACGGATGCAAGAGGAGAACCTTAAGTATGGGCGACAGATCACACACGATATTTCCTTCCCCATAGTGTTATCAACGCCATCTTTGAGTCATGGTGATGCTCTGATTCATCGTATTAACAATATGCATTCATATTTGATGTAGAAAATCTTGATTTTATGTATTTTGAGTCGCAATGATTGCAGAAGTCATTAGCCACTATTACATGGTAGTAGCATGCAACAGCGAGAAAGCCGCGTAACAGTACTACAAAAAAAAGTGTTTCAAACAGTAGCACGCACGCTGCTCAGGAGCAAGTAAAATACTGTCGCATAACACCGCAAAAAATGAAATAGTTTAGCACAGTCTTCATGAATACTGCAATAGAACAGTGAAATGAATAGGGCTATAATGACGAGCAGTGTGTGGCAGTGCATGTGTGTGTGTATATATATATATATATATATATATATATATATATATATATATTCACACACACGCTTAGTTTAGGAGTTATTTAATGATATAGATTTTAAAAAATGCTGCCGAGTGTTCATTTCGCATTAATATTTACTTTTGTTCTACATTGCCGTTTAGTGGAGTTATAACACAATTAACAACACATGAACCTTCTGGGTGAAAAAAAAACAAGTAGATGTGTCCAAAATGGCCAACAAATCGTGGTTTAGAAATGACTTAATAAAATATAGAACAAATTAAAAATTTGCCATATTTAGTCAATCTAGGCGGTCCTACCATCCTTAAGACCATCACTGAGGATTCTGTGGAAGTTTGTTAGATCGTAAAAGATCCGTGACACAGCGTTAGGGCATATGGAAGCTAAGAGGCGGATGTAGGGACTTGAGTGCTAATTAGCCAACCACTCCCGATCTCCTTTACAATATTACGTAACCGTTGTAAATAATACGGAATATATATGCTTTAACACCAAAGTTTTGTAATTTTTTTTTTTTTTTTGGAATTTTAAATGAGTCCCATAAATGACTTTTACTTCTCAAGATACCTCGTTCACTAACATTAGCCTGTTTTACGCGAATTCTGGCCATTTTCTGTACGCCTTTCCGTTCATGTAAATATCAGTGGTAACATTTTAAAAATCATTTTCATTATATCATTATTGAAATTCATCAAAATCATTTTAAAAAGAAAACGATGTACAAGTTAAAAATAAAATTCAAATAGTGTGAGATGTCACATGCATCACATATTCCTGTTTTCCGTTTTAATGGAAAAAGTGTTACGTTCTAGTGACCGGAAATGTTCCAGTTAAAAATGTGGTATTGGCTGACAGGCTCTCGTGAAGTCTGGTGCTCATACAGAGATTTTCTCTGGGGGAGATTCGAAGCACGATTAATGGGTTTTCATTTGTCCTGTACTGATAATAAATCCTTGCTTTCTGGACATAATTTCATCAATTGGTGTTTGTTACAAGTTTTCAAATGCGAACATATGTAGGTGAAGACAATTCATTCATGAAATAGAATGTTTTAGCAGAAAAACGAGTAAATGAATATAATTTCGTCAGAGTTTGATGATTTATGACTAGTTTTAACGTTCCAAACAATGATCAATGAATTCACATGTTCTTTCAGTTTGGCTGCAAACACCCATCGAAAAATTGGCATTTGACCAATCGAGATTTCTAAGTTTTACATAAGTAGTGACTTGGATATTTTTGAGTTTGATCTAGCGGAAAATAGAGTTTGTTGACTTCGACGCTATAAAAAGTAAACATTTCGAGTTTTCACCTACGAGGTGAATATGATCGTTTCTTTTTTTATTCATTCAGAAGAGAACAATCTCTTTTAGAATTTCCAAGGGATTTACAATGTTTATGTACACAATTAGCCAAATTCATCCTCGTTTCTTGCGGGTTCAGTAATCACAATAATCTATTACACATAAAAGAAATGAATTCTATATTTCTATTCTTATCCCCGCATCGCTCCACACTTGCCAAAATCCATACAATCATTATTTGGACATTGTAGGTTTTGATATTGAATTTGAATTATATTACAAAGAATAACCTCTTTTTGCGAAGTTTTGATAAATCTAGGATGTTGTATGAGAGCTACATTTTTTTAGAGAAAACGAGTAATTTTCATGTAGGCCCAGTTTTTGCTCTAAAATAAAGGCAATTTATAAAAAAAACATCCTTTCTTCAAAACCGATTCAAAGTTTTTTCTTTGAATAGAACAAAGTATTTTTTTGAGAATGGCAAAGGTTTCATTTTCATTGAGCTCTGTGAATTTTCGAAAATTGGAAAAATTATAAAAAAAACGCGAGCACGTATGTTGTAGCACCATAGTTCTCAACCAGCTCTCTCGCACTTCTAAGATTTGTTCTCGAAAACGTATTTAATGGGACGCGTTTTGTCTCCTTACTCGTACTTGCAAGTAAATTCATACACACCCTGTTCATAGCTTTCTATTCCATAAAATGTAATTTAAGAACATACAATTTGTAGAAATAAATCAAGGAGTCAAACAAGGGTGCCCACTTTTGCCAGCTCTATTTATTATATAGACGAGATTGTCCGGCAATGGCAAGGACAATTCAAAACACATTTTAAAATAAATGACATCTCTAAATACCATATTGTTTGCAGACGACCAAGTTATTTTTAGTAGCTCAGAAGTTGAATTACATATTGCAGCACACACACTAAACGAACAGGCAACCAAATATAATATGCAAATCTCCACTATGAAAAAATAATCAATGGGCTTTGAAGGAACAAACCACATGAGATGTAAAATTGTGATTAATAATGAACCCATAGAACAGACAAATAACTTTACCTATTTAGGCTTCAATGTGTCTTACTGCCAGAAAAATGACATAAGTCGGAAATTAAATAGATTCTATAACATGTGTGGGACAATAAGAAGAATATTAAAAAACAAGACTAGAAACCCCGCAACTCAAATTCTACAAAGCAATGGCAGTACCCATGCTAACTTATGCATGCAAAAAACTGGACAATAAATAGAACAGACAGAAGAAAAATAGAAAGCGCTGGAATGAAATTCTTTCGTTCATTAGCAGGTTATAATAACTTAGATAGACAATATAATGATGACATCAGAACCGAACTGAATATATTAAATCTGATGAACAAAATACAATAATTTAGGAGCAACTGGCATGATCATATCCAACGCATGCCTCCAAACAGAATTCCCATAATAATGTCCACGTATAATCCTAAAGGAAGAAGAAATTTTGGCCACCCCTTAACAAGATGGAGAGAGACTCACTCTCTTGGTGTGGAAACAGGCCTTAAATCCTAAATCCATGAAGCAGAAGAAGAAGAAGAAGAAGAAGAAAATACAACTACAGCTAAACCGAAGTAATAGTCAAATTATTGATTCTGAAAATGATTTAACAGTCCTTAAACACAGCGTCCCTTTCTACACAAATTATATTGTGAGACTAAGCTTTCAATTTTCATATCAAGAAATGTTCCTTTCTTTTGATATTGTGGTATTGAACGACGAGAGTAGGTTGAAGAAAGCAAGTAAGTTTGTAAGTAGAAATTCACTTCGCAAAGTCTCCATGAATGGACTTTAATTCAAACCCAACTTCGCATCATCGGAATAAAGGATTATTCCGCACTCTGATACTTTCGGCGTTCTTTTTATCTCTTGAGTGGAATTGTATTCACTCGCTGTGATAATTAATCTTTCCAAATTTACAAGTTTCTTTTGCTTATGGAGAGTAAAATGTGGACTAAAACACGAGACGTATGAAGGGAACAGGAAACAGGATAAAAGTACAAAATGTGCTCTTCAGGTTCAATTAATAGTGATTATCGAGAAATGATACCATATATTTCTTCAAGTTCTACTAGTTATATAACAAATAGGAATGGCAAAACTCATTACAACAAATATGATCGTATGAGATATAGTTTTCGATAATACTCATAGATATGTTTCTAAAAAAGTAGAGTACGTCAAATTACTACGAAATGAATAATTATTATTTATTGTGATGTTCTTTTCATGTTCACGTTCCTTTCATTCATCTATGCGTTTTACTCATTCAAAGTGAATAAATCCCTTTATACATATTTAATGCATCTGTCATTGATCATTAATGGACAAATAATGGTGCATGACGCGATAATTATTACAACATGTGTGGCAAAAGATAGAGGGTGTTGTGTTTATTGCCTGAATATCATGAATTACTAATATCCTGTAATATACGTATTAAAATTATATCATTTATTCGTTTGTATGCATAGAGGTTTTTATATTCGTTTGCAGAAATCTCGCCAGAGGGGACATTTAAAAATTATTTTCCTCTCCGAAACCCATTTGAATCGGAACTGGCTTCTCTAACAGCACTCTTTTAATACGCGGAGCACGAAATTATATTGAACACGCAAGATACGATGTTGTAACTCAAAGGAAGCGATGCTGGAGCAGGAACAAATTGGAATATCAAATACCTCCAAAGCTCCTCACTTATTGATAAAGCCGCAAGTTGCTCATCGATCTTGTCGGTAACGAGCTTGCGGCTCAACTCATTGTCAGTTTTGCTCACCCCCTCGTTACGTAATAATAAGCAAACCTTTGAGGCAGTGCGGGGCGGTGCAGGTGGAAGCGGAGGGGTGGGGAAAGAGGGGAAGGGAGGCGCGTGGCGGGGGCATCCTGTGACAAGAAGGCGGGGAGGCGGAACGAGGAACATGAGCCTGACGGGAGAGAAAAGAAAAAGATTCGTGTCAGCGTCAAGAAAATATGTCGGTAGACATGGTCGTGAAGCAGAAGAAAGACCTACCGGAATACGCATGCGTAGAACGGGCAGCGTGAGAGGGGAAGGGGACCAGAAGTTGCGGTTCAACGGAGCGGTAAGCGAAAGAGAGGGAATGGAGACTGTGTGTGCGTGTGTGTGTGTGTGAGAGAGAGAGAGAGAGAGAGAGAGAGAGAGAGAAGAGAGGGAGAGAAAAGACGGAGAGAAGAGAGAGAAGAGAAAAAGAGATGCTGTCGACTGGGTAATATGTGGCAAACGTGCTAACAGACGTATTAAGGTCAGTGCAGAGCAGTTAGATGAAGAACGACGTGACAGAAATAAACGCAGGTCGCAGTGGCAAGAGTTGACGAAGAGGGACAGGCAGTCCATGAGGGGGCGGGGTGTGGCGGGCTGTGCGGTGAGGGGCGAGTGGCACGCACCAATTCACTTACGCCGCCCGGCGGAGCGGGGGGAGGCCCACGTTAACTTGAAGCGACCGCGGCGCAACTCGCTTTTCCGTCGTCTACCTGCCACTTGCTCCTCATTTTAGCACAATGCGTTTGAAGCGGAACGACGAGGTCTCCTCGCGCAGGACCGGGGAGAGGGGGGCGTGGGGGGAAGGCCGGGCGCTCGGTCGCGTCAGAACTTCAGTTAGAGTGATATGCATGTTTGCAGCAAACTCCCGTGGTAATTAACATTTCGCGCAGCATTTTACGGTGAAATTACAGTCAAAGGACTATGAAGTCGTGTACAATCATTAAAGATGTACGTTATAGGTACTACTTTTTAACATTTTAAGAAAAATAATGTAGATGACAACAGATTGGCATAAAACTAAGTTAGTTTCAGTTAACTAGTTTGAACATGGTACCCATTTCTGCGTCGTCTCTTAGATGAAGCTTCTTTTTATTCCTGTTGTTACTGAGTACATGAGAACACATAAATTATTTATATCAGTAAATTTCCCAACGATTGAGCGTCATTTCTCTAATAGTAGGAGGTCTTCATTTGCGCAATTAACAATTTTGTTTTTAAAAATGGAAAGTAGTGGCAGCAATATAGTTAATTGAATCATCGTTTCAGTGTCAAGTCAAAGGATCTTGAAGCTTTACTACTCACTTAACTATTTCTCTCATCCCAATAAGTCAAATAATTAAATTTTAGTATTTCCATTCAATGCAAAATGGAAAATAATATAATCACGTAGTTGATTGTTAATGAATGGGATGTTGAATCGATGAGATTACCAAATGTTACTGAATACCTTTAAAAGTAGTTTTCCCGTTAAAAGAAGCTTTTTGTATTTTTTGTTATTTTTGTAGGGTAGGATTATTTCATTTATTTTTCATTTTGTTTCTCATCGTTATTTCAAGATATTGCAATTTTTGTTTTAGTTACCTACAGAAGCAATATTTTCATTAGATATCTCATCCTCAATGAACCAACAACGTATCCGATACTAATCTCTCAAGGGGTGTTTAAGGCAAGGTAATTGAGCATTGCGTAGGTCATCAAGGTGGCTGAATTGCCTCGTCTGAGAGAGAATTCATTACCTCAAACACGATTTACTGCTTGGCGACACTCCAACGCCCCGAGCTTACAACGACAATGGCTTCCCAACACAGACAGCCTTAAAGGAATTTGCATAGTAAAATGGAAAGAATAAATAAAATAAACTGAAAACCATGGAAAAACAAAGTGAAAAATCTTCAAAAATAATTTCGAATTCGATTAACCAAACATTTTAGAGCTTCTCTTTTATCCGTGGCTAAAAATTTCATCACATAAACTTTTATAATGTTTCAGCTGTTCACAGGAAGGCAGAAATGCAAGCGACACTAAACAAGCTGGGCAGAAAAATGAAACTGACATTTTTAGAAAGAAAATGAAAAATCCTCCAAAATCATTCAGAAATCGATTAAGCAGACATTTTAAAGCTACTCTTTTATCTGCAGCCAAAAATTTCATATGACGTAAACTTCCATAACGTGTCGGTTGTTCAGAGGAAGGCAGTAGTGCAAGTGACACTTGGTAAGCTGCGCACAAAGGCGCAACTTGAGAGCAGCGTCGTCAAAGTCATTAGCTTTCTGCATGACGCGTGAAGAAGCGGAGTCTCCGGCGGGCGAGGCGAGCACGGGAGCGGCCTGGGGGCCCGCGGCGGAAACAAAGAAAGAGCAGCCAGCCCTTGCTGGCGCTTTACGAGCCTCGCGACGAGCGCGCCTGAGAGATCTTTAGCGCCGCTTCCTCCGACCTCCCGCCCTGCCACCCGCCGTTCGCTAGCGCTCTTTGCACCGTGGCTCAGAGGCAGCGTAGCCGTTGCTTCAGCAGTGCCGCTCAGCAAGGGTTCGATGCCCAACGGTGGCGGATTTTCGACACTAGCTTCACAGATAAGTCGGTTGGTTGATTGTGATTTCAACGGGGGGTACGTCAACGAGGGAGGTCAAGTGTACCGTAAGCGTAGTACATGTTTTTCATCGGGTGAAGGCGGTGATCTCCCCCCGCTGGATTGCGAGATTCGGCACCGACCTACCGTCGGCTAGCGGGGTTTCCCTCAACAAGGTATCTCCCACCAGCGGGGTACCACCCGGGCGATACAAGCCTTAAGCTTCCCGACCGGTCTTTAGGCATGTGTGACAGTGTAGTGCATGTTAGTGTAAGTGGAGAGGATAGGACAAGGAAGAGATAGGGGATATCGCGTTCGGTGCGTTGCCCTTTTGTTAGGGTACTGCTCCAGCATTCGCCTGGTGTTGATCGGAGAAACCACGGAAAACTGTCAATGAGAGCAGACGGGGAATTTTCCTCCAGACAGGGACTGAATTTGACCTAGCTAACAAGTTAGTCTCGAAAACCTTGCCATTGTCGGGACTCAAACCTATGACCACACGGTCAGAGACACTGATGTTATATCAGCTGATGCACAAAGCCACCTCTCCCGGTACAGCTTAGTCGAATTCAGACGCTATATAGAAAAGAATTCTGGCAACCGGCTGCCCTGATCGAAAGATTTCAATGGGTTCTTTAACCAATTTCAAGCGAATGGCGGAGCAGCACCCTACCAATCAGGCTGCGGATCGCATGCCATCTTTCCATTCTCATCCTTGTCACCATCTCTCATCTTATACCCACACACACTTACTCGTTGATGTCCTACACTACCAGACATGTCGGTAGACCAGTTCAGAGGTTGTAACTGTTTCACACGGTCAGATTATTTATATAAGATTCTTATGAAATGTAATAAAAAATCTCATAAAACAAGTGTGTTGCACACAGTCAAATTTGGTCCGTCACCTGTGAGGGAGTCTAACATTAATTACTGTTAACTAATCCTACTGTTTCGACCTCTCGTGTTGCATTACTAATGTAATAGAAAGGGTCAGTGACAATAAACAAGTATACTTCTGATACTCATCTGGAAGTGGCTTCCCTCGACCATCCACAGCCAACCACTTTCAACATTTCGCTGCTTAGTCTATTCTCTTTCGAGGACAGTAACCTAACCTACGTACGGAGGCAAATATTACGACGCAGTTTATTGTCGTCTGAGCTTCGCGAATCTATCACCAGTCGCGTTGCTCTCGTCGACATTGTTGAATTCTGATTGGTTTAATTGGGCGTAACATTATTTTTTGAAATTAGGGAGGTTCTATTTCATATATTTTTACAAAACTTCTAATTTTACCATGTGAAAGATATATTGTATAAACTTTTGTTTATGAAACGTTTTATAAAAGAATTCTACAAAAAATATTACCGTATGCACCAAAAATTATAGATTTCCCCAGGTAAAGTGATGCTCGCTAGGGATAATATGTGAAGAAATCCCGAAACGACGTGTAGAACACCGCTGTAGCTGAGGTTTTATTTGTGGGGAAAACACCGTCTCCCAGGATATAACACAGTAGACTTACGGTATTAATGACAATTGTTGACTCGCCAGGAAACATTAAATTATCGATTCTATGATCGCATGGGAAAAGTCCTTAAGAAGATAGATTTAGTTAAGGACTTAAGAACTTTTACCCCGTGATCACAGAATTAATCAATCAACGTGCGCCTTTCGCTCTTGCTCCCATTCTCGCCCATTTTATCTGCCCATTCGTCTTCTCTTCATCTCATTCACCACTGTGGAGCGGAGCGTGGGGGCTTCTGCGCTTGCTTATCTCGGGGTGCACTATCGACGTCACGCATTGGAGCATTTGTGGAGAACGAGTTCACTCAAGTTTGATTACAAAGAAGACATATTCTTCACCACATGCAACTTCATTTCTCCATTCAAAAACAACAAATAATGAATTATTTATTTCCCATTGAAGCCATTCGTATAATATGTTCAGTAATGTAAATGAGCGTAAACAACGGTTCTCAGAACATTGTCTTTTTATTGTCTTGCTGCTCTTCACACCAATCGCAAATCCACGTTGCACTCGCTATCTCTCCCTCAATATTTCATTTATTCCTCTAGTTTTTGTTCCTTTCTTGGACGGTGCACCTCCTTGCACACCTTAATCCACAATTCATCTGCCCTTTCCTGTTCCGTCGTCATCCACCTTCGTCTCTTTATTTCTTCTAGTTTGAAAATGATTTCCCTAAAATGCTGATTATAGATTATTTTACAAATTTTCATTTTTTGGGAATGAGGAACTATATATCATTAATATAAAATAATTGATAATGACATGTAATTAATGTTTGTGATGCGTCACTAGTCAAATTCTTAATTTGGCATTTTAAAAATAGCGTTTGTATGAAATTTCCTTTAAATACTCTTTACAATACATTAAGAAAAAATGACGGGTTATTCCCTTTTATTAGAAAACATAGACGTAAAACGCCGTAAATGTATTGATACTGGATAAAGAATTACCTCCAGGGGTGAATCAAAGAAATTTAAGACATTAAACGTAGATTTTTACAGTTTGTGACATATTTGAATTATCAGGTGCATATGTAACTTGTAAAACAAATTACGCCGCAGCATACTTCACCATCGTGGATAAGTTGGGAATAATGCATCAAAGAGCTTAAAACCAGTTTTTTGAAGTTTTATTTTCTATACCGTTGTGTTAATATGATTATTATTTCAGTGTTTAACCACAACTAAAATTCTGTGTCCCATTGTTATGTGATCGTATTTTCTCTTTTTTTAATACAATGTAGATTCAACATGTAATAGAACTCTTGTCTTATGATTCACATTGTTATGGGGATCTCCATATAGATGTTTTCTTATTTATTAAAGGTAAACAAACAATTATAAACAGGTGGTCTTGCGTCGATGTATACCGATGCTACACTATAATCTACAATATTAGATCTTTTTGGAATCTCTATTACATTTCTTGATGGTTCTGTAAATTCATAGCACGGGTTGCCATGAACCTGAAAGTTTGGTTCCACTGTCAAGCTAAAACAATTATTTAAAATGATACTTTGTAGAAATTGCAAGTATTTGCGAACATTCTGGTGCCTGTCAATTACGTAGTTTGGTGTTTTCGCTCTTCTGAGTACTCTAACTATTGTAACTTATTGTATTAATAAGCAGGAAGACCGGCGCCTTGCAGCCACCGCGTCGCAGGATAAGGGCAGCCAGAGAATGCTGGTCGGAGAAAGGAAAGTACAAGTGAATAGGCGGTAGCTAGGGGCGGAGGCCCCCCGGGGTATTTTGGGAACTTCCGCAAATCAATGGGAAGGGATACCGAAAATGCGAGACGACGCGACAGTCACGTGGCGTGAAGTGCCGTGCAAAAGCGAGATGACGTTGCGTGTCACGTGGTCTGTAAGGTATATAAGCGAAAGCGCAAAGCGCCGGGGTGGGTTTTGAGCTGAGTGAAAACCTCGAGCGAACGCACAAAACTTGCGCCCAGGACGGTGCGGAGACGACTTATGCTCGTAGGGCAACCCATGTGTTGGGACGCCGCTGTGGAACATTTTTCCCACGGGTGACTGTGGTCGCCAGGTCTCTACGATGTGCCCGTAAGCTCGCTGAGGAGTGGGGAGGGCCACGAGTCAGGCAGATTTGCATCAATTAAGGATCGCTCCTGCGATCGAGGTATAGGGTCTATCAGAGCTGTACATAACTGATCAAACTATTTGTTTGTAATTACTTATTAATAAATCTGTAACTATCTGAAGCTCGTGTCTGTGGTTGCTGTTGTTTTCCCACGACGTCACACTATTCTGAACTCGCCGTTTTTTTTGTTTTTTTTTAATTTGTTGCGTCAACTCACGACGCAACGCGTCTCTTAACCCCTTCTTGGGTGTTGAGCGCTGTTGGAGTAATCCTCCGTTACTTTTCTACATTGAATCTGGAGTAATCCTCCGTTACTATTGATATTTCTGTTCGTCTCGTCGCGGTCAGTTGTTAAGAGGACCGCCAGGTAGCATCTCCGCGTACGCGCCTCTCACCACGCGCTCCTGCGTCACTACCCAGCGGCCAGAATTGGGAAGGAATAAGGATTGGGGTAGGGTTTTAGGACACTTCACAGGGGTTGAACTAGCCCATGTGAAGCAGCCAAACTCGTTTTGTTGGAACAAATTTCACATGAGATTCGACGGGAATCGAACCCGGATCTCCTTGGTGAAAGGCGAGCGACTTTGCTCTACGCCACGACATGGCTCTTGCGGCGTTTCATACGGCGGTGAAGAAACTGCACTATAGGACACCGTAACTATTATAAAAGTATTTAGTAGTAAACTAGTGGCCTTGTAGTGTCACATATTTACTCGTATTATTTGAAACGGATACGCAATTTTACAATGCTACATATACCTGAAAAGTATTTCCAACCAGTGGTTTCTCGGCGCTGGTATTCGAAATCGGATCCTCAGAGTTTGCATGTAAGTCACGTTACCCTTACACCACAAACCTCACAGCTCTAAACGAAAGTTGAACAATTACATTTGCAATTTTCAAAATTTCGGAGATTTTCACCGATTATAAATTATAGCTATATTATATCGGGTGTTCCATTTAAAACTGGTTTAGGGAATATTTTGAAAAGTACGCGTCGGATCAAGAAAAGTGGGCAACGAAAGTTGTGCGTATCGACGGGGTCCATCCAATGATAGCAAACTAGACCCCCGGTACAGCTTGTCCCGGCTGGGACAGCGCTCGCTTCAAGAGATGCATAGAGAGGGAAAATCCTCGCAAGCCGACTTTAATATTCGGCGCCGGATCTCACCATCCAGTAAGGGATGTACACCGCCCTATCCCTGCATAAACATTCATTATACTAGCGACATTAATGACCTTTGCAGTTGACGTGTCCGGAAACATCTATTCATTAATTAATCAATCAACGGTGAACTATCGCGGGACTATCAAATATCCAATTATAAGGAGAGAGTAAACTACAAAATACCAATGAGAAGAGAGAAAAAAGTGACTTACTAAAGAATATTATAACTTTCTTGGAGTTTTGAAGTTTTTGGTTGTTGAAGATAGTATTAGCTCAAAAAATGTGGATCACTTGAGATATTAATCATTTTTGCGTAATTATTTTCTTCCTGCAATACTTCTATATTTTCCCAGTCAGAAACATATTCTAGGAAAGGTTTGTACTTATATATAACCATATGTGTATTAGTGATCCAACGATTCTGAATAGTTTTGAAAACAGACGAATACTATTTTTCAGTATTTTAATTTTAATTTTAATTATTAATTATGATATAACAGATGACAATATATTCTTTAAAATTATGTTTATTATCAAGTAAATGCATATTTTTTGTGGTGTATAACTTTTGTCATTAAACCCTTTTCACAGATTCCATTTACTTTTCTCCACAATTCCATTGTTTACAAACAATCTTATAACAAATACGTGTTTGGGGATTCTTTAGGAATGGTATTTTTTCTTATTATTGAACTTACTAATTTTAATATCCATTTTTTACAATATTTTTTACTGTCATGCCACGTAGGTACCTCTAAATTTTATTAACTGTAAATGGGTTGAAAAGTAATATTGTTGGAAGTGGAGAATTACTCAAATGTCTGTTAATAGGCCAGTTGTTTTAATTATCATATCTTAGTTTTGATATCCTTTATAACATGTGTTTATTAATAATCTTAAGATATGATTCACATGTGCGTTAAATATACATTTCAGATTACACTGAGAAACAATGAAATGTGCTCCAACTTGAATGCATTCAAATGATAGATTTCGATGTCCTGAATACGTCATTTTCAGGTAATGTTTTCCTTGTTTTCTGAAATTTGGGTTTGAATGTTAAGCATGCGACGAGAATTGCGCTGGTTTTCCGCATGCGTTAACACAGCGCTTAGTGCGGCCGCCATATCACAACACATAACCAGCACACTTGTATAATAAACATGAGAGTAGAAGCATTTTCTCTTAGTGGCACCGTAGTGAAGGGCATGACGTCATCGCTCTGTGCTGCTCCATACGCGCAAAGGACAGCAATGAAATTAAGGATATATTCCAGACTTCATGGAAGTTATGTTTATAATAATAGTAATTATTATTATTGTTATTAACAGAAATTTATGTTAAATCTTTTGGTAATTCTTACTGTTTAACTCATAAACTATTAACGTGTGATTTATGCATAAACACAAAAACCAGCGAAAACTTGAACACCGTACCCATTAAAATATCATTTTTTTGAGTTTTGCTAGAGATGGATGTACTACACAAAATTTTGAACTAAAAGACTTCTGCACACTTCTTTGGTGAAATACATTAACATATGCAATTCCGTTGGCATATGTATGCGCGTGGGAGAAAATATTTCTTTGCACTTATATTTGAATAGTTTTTAAGGGCATCAGTCACTGTTTTTATTTTAGCTTTATTAGCATTTCAAAAACTATTTTTTTTCCTTTTTGTGATTGATGCAAAGAAGAATGGGTATATTGAGATTCACTCAACAATAAATGGGCAAATACATTATACCTTTGAGTTGCATATTCTTGCAAATCAGGCGATTCCCAGTGAACAGAGTCTATATGCTAAGAAAAGTTCCCATGAGAGAAAAGGATGTTGAGGATACAGCTAAACCAATTCAGTAATTTCCCGAGGAATTTCTTCAGCTTTACAGAGATATTCTAAAATGAATAGTAACCAACAAAGTGTACTATCGAAGAATGTTTTTGACTTCAAAATACTTATTTCTTATTCAAGTTATTTTAAAAACGTAGTTTTTCAGACTGGCAACCTTTGGTCATGCTACAGTAATTTTTTTAAGAAAATAAAATATTGTAGGAATTCTGATACGGTGTTGTTGACGTTATTATATGAAAAAATAAAAGAGGGGGATACTAAGTTGACGGAGATGACCTCTTTGATTTCTTTAAATAAAATATTGTTTACTCGTTTTCTAATTTGTAAATGATTGGTTTTCAATTTAGTTATTTTCTATATTATTCCTATATTGGTTTATATTTTCATTCAATGAACGGTATAGAAATAATTATTTAAATACATACCCACCACTTTGGTTCATAAGATGCATTCCCCTTAAAGAAACAGTACTACTTTTTACTTCTTTTCTAACATTTCAATGTTCAGTTTTTAACTATTTAGAGTATTTTACGTTCTGCAAACTATACATACTTCATGTATCATAAAGAAAATACAATAACAAAGGTGCAGTAATTTTTAAAAGGATATCATTTTCCAATATTAAAATTCCTCTAAATTCACATTTCCGCTTTAAAAATCATTTAATTGTGAAAAATTCAGTATAATGTATGTAAGTAATAAGGTAAAAGTGTTAAACTTGTGGTGCTATAATATCTCATATTCTCGTATTATTTGTAACGGCTCCGTAATGTTCTACTACATGAACTTGCAAATGTTTTCTACCAGCATTATTTGTTTCACGATCCGAGCTTCTTGGTGTAGAGGTAAGACGTACGGCGAGTTAATTCGGGAGACCTGGGTTCCAGCTTCGGTGCGGAAACTTTCTTTGCTGGTTGAAAACACATTAGCAAATTCATGTAGTAGTTCACATTTCAGAGCAGTTACAAATAATGCGAAAAAGTATGCGCTCTTGTAGCATTACTAGTTTTTATTGTACAAAATACTTTGTGATAACATAAAATTAACACTGTAGTAATACTGCATAAATAAGTACAGGGGTTTTTAAAAGAGCATCATTATTCAAAATTGAGAATGATATAAAATTCACATATTTATATTAAAAACCACGTTATTTTATCACATTCTCTACAAACTATCCCAAGGTGAAACTACGTACAGTTTTTTTTTTTCTTCGTAACGAAAAATTATTTAATACATACCGAAAAAGTATGCGCTCTTGTAGCATTACTATGTAGTTTTTATTGTACAAAATACTTTGTGATTATTAGAAGCTCTGCAGTGCTCTTCAGCCAGCATATATATTTCAATCGTAAATCATTGTAGGATTTGAAAGAATTTCAGAAAATTTAACAATATCGACCATATTATTCTTGATATTATTCGTTAAGGAATGCTGTAGCTTGCAAAGGTTCTTTTCAAGATTTTCAACAAATTCGAGATTTCGTTAATGATATGTCATATTATCATAAATTAACGACAATGTTTGCCTTTTAGGCCTTAAACAAAGCAAATTTTCTTATCTTCTGAATATTAAAATATGTTAGGTAAAAGGATAGAGTTAATTCCTATAAGTAGGTAAGTGAAGTTTGCTAGTAATTAATAAAATATTCGTAGTAAATAGTTTGAAATATAATTATTAAAATATTTTACAAACAGCACGATAACGTTGGTTGTAGTAACACTTTTTTTTTAATTCCAGTGTCTCTGCAGATACTGTTATACTGCTTTGTCAATAAGTCTTGCATTGGATGTCTTTGAAGGAGTCGTAAACAATGCCGTCATTGATTTAAATGATTGAAATACTGTTAGATTCTGAGATTATTTTGGCTGACTGCATTATAGCTTCAATCACAAAAACTATTATTTAAGCAAACAATCTAATAACAAACGAGAGCGACGTTGTAAGTTGCTTGCCCCGAGTAGGATCACCAGTCTTCTGAGCAATTAGACCCCAACCTCCCAAGGGACTCGTGATGAGCAGGAGAGGAGCAACAGACACTTGGCGTGGTCCATAATGCTCGGCAGCAGAGGGTGGAGTGTCCTCTGTGCGCTGCTCACCAACCGCCCCAGCCCCTTCGCGATCAAGGGCCCCTCCCACGCCCTTGGACATAATCCCGTGCCTCGCGCCCACGACTGATCTGCGTCCTCCGTGGGGCATAATCCAGATCCTTGCGCCCACAACTGATCTGCGTCCTCCGTGGGACATAATTCCGTTCCTCACGCCCACGACTGCTCTGGGTCCTCCATGGATCATAATCCCGTTCTTTGCGCCCACAAATGCACTGCGTCCTCAGTGGAACATAATTCCGTGCCTCGCCCCTGCGACTGCTCTCCGTCCTCCGTGAGAATCAGCGCTGCACGTTTGAGGGCACGCCCTGCCCTTGCATCGACGCGGAACTTTAAAAGAATTCCCACACACACAATTAAAATAACAAATCAATAAATATCACCGAAGTAAATAAATCATGTCCAAATAAACAGTAATACAGCATCAGTGGTACTATTATAATAGGCACCATCTCGCATTAGTCACGGTTACGTAGTATTATAGTAATGCAATTTCTGTCCATACCAGTAAATCTCAGACATCACTTAAAAACCTTCTTACAAAACCTAGCGTGTGAGGTGCGAACCTGTAATTACACCGGCAGTCACAAAGAGTTATTTTACTCATGTAGTACAAAATAAAATATAATTAAATCACAATTGTAGCGGATTTTGCAGGATATTACTCAGGCAAGTAAGAATAATTTCCACAAGTTTGTCCCGATTACTTCAAAGAGAGCTCCTAAGTATTGATGGATTACGAATCTGCAGAAGGATATAAACGTAGTTGTGTATCCATAAATGTTTAGTTACAAACCTATCGACTTTTGTCACTGAAATATTATTATACCTAGAATACTACAAAAGTGTATTGTACAAAGCTAATTCTTTTAAAGCTAATACATGAACAGAAACTCAACAACCCAAACAAACCTACTTTATACACACCGAGAAATATTGTCGCTAAACAATGACATTCACAGAATTATTACTCAAACCGCTGTGATGCGGGCTTTCCATTCTTGTAATCCACGTTCGTACTGGCCTGGATAGCCGAGGTCGTTGACGCTGTAGCTGCCTCGGTTCGAGGGTTTGCGGGTTGTAATCCCGCCTTGAGCGTGGATGCTACTGTGTGCTCGTTTAATAACGTGTCGTGCTCCCCTTACAGTTAATGTACCCAATGTAACACACTGTAAACTATCACAGTGGGCGCAACAAGACCTAGTAGTTAAAAACTTCCCTAAAACATCCACGTTGGCATAAACTCGGCCGCGGTCGCAATTAAATGAAAACTACTAGCAGATCTATTTCTAAAAAATTAAACCAGCACATGCATTCTCGTTTTATTTGAAACCGATGTACTATTGCCGATTGTATACAAATGGCACTTCAGTTATAGCGTGAAAGACATCAATAAAGCGCGGGAGGCTACAATTTCCAATTTTCCCGGCAATCGAACTGTACTTTGTTCACATTGACATTTCAGAAAATGTCCTCTAAAGTAATGAAAATTACCAATAATTCAAAAAACTGTAGATGAAATTAATTAAAGAATCAATATTGAAATAAAGATTGCACTGAGGGAGAAATTTCTAGCTTCAATATTAATGCCGTAAGACATCCAAACTTGTACTACATCATTAAATTCAAAATTACGCCAAAACTACTCATAGATGTATTTTCAAAAATTGTTTATGCTAACATATCAACTTAGTTTGAAGAAAATATTTCAATCAGAAATATAACATCAATATTGTAGTTTTGTCATTTTAAAGTTTTGCATTCGAAAAAATGTCAGCTGAAAACGGGAATTGCGCCCCTTATAAACGTTCCCACTTCCCGCTTTGCCATCCCCACCCCATCATGGCCCGCCCGCACCATCTCCGCCCGGCAATTCCCGGCCACGCCATTCCGGCCACGTCAACCCCCTCCACACCATTCCCCACCACGCTATTCCCCCATGTCTTCCCTAACACGCCATTCCCCGCCGTGTCATTCCCCCCCACGCCATTTCCCTCCACGCCATTCCCGCCATGCCAGCCCCATTCTCGCCAGTCCCCGCCATGCCATTCCCCGCCCACCATTCCCCACCATGTCATTCCCATCCACGCCATTCCCATTCATGCCATTCCCCTCCACGCCATTCCCCTCCACGCCATTCCCTTCCACGCCATTACCCTCCACGCCATTACCCTCCACGCTATTCCCCTCCACGTCATTCCCCGCCACGCCATTCCCTACCACACTAGCCCCCTTCACACCAGTCCCCGTCGTGCCATTCACCGCTCTCCATTCCCCACCAAGCCATTCTCCACCACGCTATTCCCTACCACGTCATTCCCTGCCACGACCTTCCCCGACTCAACATTCCCACGCCAAATTTTCGCGCCACAGCATTCCCCGCACCATCATTCCCCGCGCTATTATTCCGCGCCCCACAATCCCAGATCCACAATCCCCCGCCTCATCATTCCTCGCCCCACCATTTTCTGACCGACCTTTCCCAATTCACCTTTCCCCGTTCCTTCCGTTCCACCCCGTTCTCCTCGGAGCCATCTCACGGCCGCGTCCTCAGGGAGAGCGCCCCTTGGCCACGCTTCGCGGCGCTCCGTCCTCGCGCCGTCTCGCGCCGTCTCGCGCCGCCCTCACGCCGCCCCCAGCCCCCAAAACATCCGCCGCTATGGCAAGCATTTTTCAATTACGCGCCGAGCTGGCGCCCGATCGAGTGGGGAACGTCTGGCCTTCTAATGCGCATTAATCCTCCACTGGAGGCGTCTACCTGAATGAAATTTTGATCTTCTTTCGTAGATAGTAATCCCTCCCGTAGCTTCACTTCTTCAGAAAATTAAAACGGTTTTGTTCTCGAGCTATGTGACATCTTAACTCTTAAACAATGTGATAATTTGTGAATACAGAAGTCGCTTATTTCTCGAATTATTTTGTCTACATTGTGCATGACAAACTTGTAATCTTCTCAATTATTTAATGCTCTTGATACGTGATTCATCGAGTTCCAGATGTTGCTGGCAACCACTAATCTAACTAATTAATGCCGAGGCTCGTTCTTAAGCCGGGGAATATAGATCGTTTTCCAGATACCTCCTGCGCGAGATGATACTTAAAGCGCTTGGCAACGCCAAAAACCAAGATACCGGGAAATATGATAGAGTGTACGTCCTTTAATATCATTCCCAGAAAATTAATTAACAAAAGACATGCCAGGATAAGTTGTATATTTACAACGGCCAAAGCGGTCATTCTGATATATATTCCTTGAAATAACCTTATAACCTTTTACCTTTATGCTTTGCCCTGCTGGAACTTTTACCTTTACTCTCTCCAATACAGATTTGTGAAGTAATAACTAAAACTTAATAATAAAGAAATTACAAACAATGAGCTGCACATAAATAATAACTAGTATAATTAATATATTTTTCTATGCTATATGTTATTAGCACACATCGTAACTTACTTTTCGCTTGGTCATCTGACTATAAACTCAATAACTTTATTGATTGATTAGTGATTCCGAGCGCGTCAACTGCTAAGGTCATTAGTCCCATAAGTGTAGTTAATTTTTTGCTCGTGAGGTGTCGATGATCTTCACCCGCTGAATGGTGAGATCCGGTGTCGACCGACTGTCGGCTAGCAAGGTTTTCCCCAACCAGGTATTTCCCACCAGAGCGGGGCCCCACCCCAGCCGGGACAATCTCTAAGTTCCCGAACCGGTCTCCCTGCATGTGTGGTAGTGTAGTGCATGTAAGTGTGTGTGTGTGTGAGTGTGTGTGTGTGTGTGTGTGTGTAAGGGAAGAGGACACGGCAAAGAAGGAGAAGGACAGATCGCGCGCGGTCCGTGACCCGTTTGTTAGCGTACTGCTCCGGCATTCGCTTGGTATTGATCGGAGAAACCACGGAAAACTACCGATGCTTGCCACCAAGGAGAATAGAATATAAAAACTCCAGATCAGAGATTGCAGTGACATCACTTCAAGCCCTGAGATACCTATTCCAGAGATCTCTTTTCCACTACTAAGTAACTACTGTAATTATCATTGGTTTTTGAACTTTGGGGGTAAGGGTAGAGGATCTCGCATATCGAATAGGCACACACAGTCGCATGCTCAATCTCCCAAGCCCAATCTCCATGCTTCGAGCAGGATTAGATCTCGCAACTCTTCAGGAAAGAGCAATTTTCGGCATCTACTTTTGTCGAAAATTAAATAACAATTAGGAGATCTGAATTTTATTTGAGATGACTGCAAGCCAGTATGCGAACAAGGAATCAAAAGTATAAAAATATGAGAAAAAAAGAAAATTCATGAAAAAATATGACCATAACATGAACAATTAATGGAAAATGACCAAAAGGTTAACAAAATTAAAATATGACCCTATATGACTTGTGAAAATTATATAATTTTAATCACTGTAGATAAAATCATGCTTATTTTACGTTTTCCATTCACATAACCCAAAGGAAAAAATATAACATGTCATAAACATCCGGGCCCTAGTAATTTTACACACGCGCTAACGCGCCTCCGGATAATTTATTAACTTCTACGTAATGGTGTATTTCAGCTACTTATAAACAATACTTTTAATTGCGTTGAATTAAAAAAATTGATGTCCTAATTACGTCGGGGTCTGTTGCCAGTTGTAGCAGATTCCCCCCACTTTTTGGGCACCCCTGCTTCGACCCCACTACATAGTCCACCATAGGAATGCTCAAGTACGACGAGGTTACCAGGCAACACCACTTCTAATAGAGCAACGAAGGCAAGACAAACGACACTCGCCTTTAGACCCGATTTGTGCGCTTCCTTTTGACGAACCATTCGTTTTTGTGATTGATTACTACTAATTCCGGGCGTTTCAACGGCTGTCATTATTCACGTTAGTGTAGTGCTTGTTTTTGCTCGGGAGGTGGCGGTGGTGTTGCCCCAGTGGGTGGCGAGATCCGGTGCCGACCTACCCTCGGCAAGGGAAGTTTTCTCCAACCAAGTATCTCCCACCAGCGGGGCAGCACCCCCGTCGGGATAAGCTCTAAGTTCCCGACCGGTCCCGGTATGTGTGGTAGAGTAGTAGAGTAGTGCATGTAAGTGTAAGGGTGTGTAAGGGGTGAGGATAGGATAAGGAATGGGACGGAAAGATCGCGCGTGGTCCATGACCCTTTTGTTAGGATTCTGCTCCGGCATTCGCCTGGTATTGATCGGAGAAACCACGGAAAACTACCGATCAGAGCAGCTAACCGCTAGAAATATTCTGCAGACAGCGACACAACTCGACTTAGCTATCTAGCTAGAGTCAAAACCTGTCCTAGTTTTGACTTGCTAGAGTCTTGTCACCGTCGGGACACAACCTTCACGACTTCCCGGTCAGAAGCACTGCAGTGACATTGGTTGATGATGCACTGAGCACTTGAAAAATTTGGGAGTTTAGCAGGCGCACATGCGCAGTGTGACTTCTGTTCTGGTATTCCGGAATTGGCGCATACACGCGTTCGCGAAAACTCCCGAATTGTTCGTGAAAAGGAAGCGTGTAATTCGGGTCTTATGGTCTCTTAGAACAGAGCGGAAGGCTACTAGGATTTGCCAGATCTCACAGCCAGCTGGCCCCGCTTCGCTTTGCCTCTACATCCGACGCTTACACGCACAGAGGGCGCTCTCGACTTCTGACACGCGTCCGTCACAAGCTAGCTGCTCTAAGCAGAGCCGCACAGACGACAACTACAGATTACCGCCACTCCCCCTCCAAGCGAACCACCGAAGAATGAAGAATATAGTCAACTGTCAAGAATATAGTAACCATGTCACACTGCGCCCGCACGAGCTACTTGCCCGCCTGGGAACCCCGCCGCTCCAAGGAGCGAGCACGGGCCATTTCCCATGACACCGCTCTCATTGTCCCTCTACATCCAGAAATGTGTGTACCACGCAAGATGTGGCGGGGAAACTAAGAACAAAGCGCGCTTATAATTACACGAACTGTCGCCTTATACGGACGCGTGTTTGCCTCATTTTTTCTATCAAACAATTCATATTTGAATAATGTTTATTAAATTACTGGTTATCACTTTAATGTTTATTTTCTTTTTAATTCCGTCTTGTATAAACGTTTTATTGCGCGGGGCACGTTTCAATGACCAATTTTTTGCCTCTTTTTGTTTCTTCTTGTTTTATTAAATCACACTGTTATTTGTTGAATACGGCAAAAGTGAATAAATTAATAAATCTCAATACATTAACAAGTCTCTCTTACGAGCTGACAGTTCTTTTAGCAGGAAATATTTGTCTGTTAAACCACCAAATCTTAACGTACGGAGTTAATCATCTAATGGACATCTAATGGACTTTGAAGTGAACGTGATTAAGAAATCAAGATCTTTCAATTGCATAATGTTCAATTGACAATTGACAATATTTCATCTCAGCAATTAATTGACAATGACTAATGTATTACACTTATAAATCATTTCTTTCCTTTATTAGAGGAAATGGAAATTGATATTGCTTTTGGGCCAAAACTCGCAACTGACTTCTCCAAAAGACTGTCATGAGTCTGGCATCTAGTGGCGTTCCACAATTCCGGAGCAATTGGTAGTAGCTTACCTTTAAATCTCGTGGCATTGGCTCTGGACGCCGTACTGGCGAACTCTCGTATTCTATTTACTTTGCTCGCAACTTTGGCAAGCCTGTAGTAATGGGTCATGTTAAATGTATCGAGCGTTCTCCCATTATGTGTATTTTATTGTCAATACATTGTTTTAAACGAAGCTCATTTATTTATTGGTCTTATTCCTTAAATTAAAAGAACTAGCTAGATAACTAGGTCAAATTGAACGTCTGTCTGAAGGAGAATCTTAACGAACAACCACTCTGAGTGTTAGTTTTCCTTAGTTACTCATATCAAATCCAGAGAGTGCTGGAGAAATATCCATGCCAAAGGGATATCTTTCCTTTCTCATCTTTGTCCCTTCCTCTCTCCTTAAACGCTTATATGCACTATATTGCCACACATTTTGTAGTGCCACATCATCCGAGAGCTTAGAGCTTGTCGAAGGTCCCGGCTAGAGGAGATACCTGGAGAGAGAAAGCTAGCAAGTCGACAAATAGCTCTGCGCTGGACGACGTTCCGGAGGGAAGGAATATCGAAACGATCCACCAATGGAGAAACCTACGGGGTGTAAAATGCATTGCACTTACGGGAATAAGAAGGATAGCATTTGAGACGTACGCAAATACCAAATAATATCAAATCAATATAATATCAAAATAATCAAAATAATTTAAATAATCAAATTCTAATAATGTCAACGACTTCATTTATAATTGGGGTATTCAGGTCAATGCGTCTACTTCCTTTCATGGTTTCCCGATATCGTTTTCAGCAAAAGATGTTGGATTCGTGAATGATAAATGAGTGTAAATCGCAAATCTAATTATTCATGTAAAAATGAGCCAGACTCTTTTGTACTATTCATTAGAATAGGATTAAAAAATAAGAATGAAGTAAGCTGGTGATAAAAATGTAAATAATTAGCTCACCAAAAAATTTTAATTAAAAGCATCCGTCTCTTTTTCTGTAATACAGGAGGATAGAGAACCGTGAATAGTACACAGTAATTCCTTTGAATTCACTTGAAATTACATTTCTGTGGTTCTCACTGTACACAAGAAATGAATGCGGCGAGTTGCAAATCTCAACATTAAATAGCGGTGTTAGAATAGCAGCCCCAAATCATGCACTTATAATTTCTTACTTCAAGAATACAGCGCAGTGTAGAGAAATAGTTTGAAAAGACATACTTCATAAAATTATACGGAAAATATATTAGAAAGAAATAACTTCAAATACTATAACGAAAGATTCTTTGAAATTTCACAAAAGAATAGAAAAATTATCCCTATGAAAATTGTTTTGAAGTATCGATATTTCAAGGTCAAAATCATCAGATTTACCGCTTGTGTTTAATCACCATCTATTCAATTGACGAAAATGTCAAATCACTGATGTGATCACTGATGTGATAATCTGTTTTCAATTTTTGCTGAAGATGGGCCCCACTTTGAAGATGTAGAAACTCAATAAATTACAGGAAATTAGAAAAAAATCTAATAGGAGGTACTCTAGTATATGTTCAAAAGCCCTCATTCGCCCTCAGATATCGCACAAAGGTGTAAACGGCGGATGATGGTATGTACCCGGCATGCGCATTCCTGAATGGCATGCTGACACCGCAGATCGGCCCTTGACACTTGCGATCTATCTGCAATGTGTTACACCGAAGGATTTCAACAGTCCGCCATCCTTTAAGAACAACACAAGCTGAAGATGTAAGATTACTTCTATTCAAAGAGGGATATTTCTTATTTATATGATTTTTTATACTAGGTTGGTATGACTAAAAGTATTGAGTAGCACACGGCTGATATCTCGTATAACAAAGATGATTAGTAATAAACCTCGGCTATATTTTTGATTTACAAACTTTAATCAAATCCATAATTTAGTTTACACCAGCCTCTTGATATTAATAACGTTATCGATGCTTGTAAATGAAAGTAATAATGTGCCTACCTGGAAAATTTTCACATTTATTTAACAATCCAATGTTCGCTTCGCGTTGCATATTTCTCAAATTTCATCAAAATATTGTTATGAGAAAACGGCATTCGATGTACAAGAGTTAATGCACGAGTAGACGATTAATGAAGAAACTAGTGGTGCTATAACAGCACGTACTTTGTCGCCCGTATTATCACGCAAAACGACGTAAATGGTACTCAAATTTTCGAAAATTTCTACATGAACTTATTTCAAAATATATCTTTAAGGAACAAATTTCGTTAAGAAAAAACCTCTCCATCTTCAATATTTTAGTAGTAGAAATACTCCCAAAAAATCTTGAACTTTTGCGATTTTCGAAAAATCAGGTTCCAACGAATATGATACCTGCACCATTCTCTTAAACGTCCTTCTACACTATCTAACGAAAAAAAATAATCAAAAAATTTGGAGCCATTGTTTTAAAAACTTTGAAAATGTCCCAGGGGCTTCATGCAAAGTACCCAAAAATTGCAATATTGATTTCAAATTTAAGGGACATCAGCCAGATTGATTGGGGGATATTAATTTTGGAGAAAATTGGCAGAACGGTTTAGCCGCTAGTGTTGTTTACAGATGGGCACGGACAGACAGACGTTTTGCCGTCATTCGATTTTTCAATATCAAAGACCCACAAAACGCGGATTCTGGCTACATCACATGTTAGAGAATTTTTTCTAAATTTAGCAACTGGATTAATCCACTGTTTCGTTACCAGAGCCCGGTAGTAAGAGTTTTCTGCCGAAAATTCGCCTTGTTTTCGCGCAGCATTACATAAATTTCTCTCTACTGCATAAGAAGTAGCGAGAAAGTAAAAATGAAGTGTGAATTCACGACAAAACAATGATGGCTCTTCACTCGAGACACCTCCCTCCCAACCGAGAACAGCTGCTCCAGTTTCTACGGGTTGGTACTAGGGATGCGACATTGATGTCGATGTTTTGAAAACATCAATATTTCTCTAAACTAGTGGTGGTAAAGCAGCACATACTTTGTCACCCATATTTTCACCTAAAATTACGCGAAAAGTACTCAAATTTTTGAAAAATTATACATACCTTATTTCAAAATCGATCTTTAAGGAACAAATTTCATAAAGGAAAAAATCTCTATATTTAATATTTAAGCTGTAGGCATATTCCGAAAAATTTTGAACTTTTGCCATTTTCGAAAAATCAGGGTTTTCAACGAACATGAAACATGCACTACTCTCTTAAACGTTCTTTACACTATCCAACAAAATTTAATTAAAAACGATGGAGCAATTTTTTGAAAATTTTGAAAATTGTCCCAGAAGCCTCATGTAAAGTACCTCTCAAAATTAAAATATTCATGTCAAATTCAAGGGACCGTGACATCAACTCGATCAATTGGGGAATATCAGTTTTGGATAAAATTGGCTGAACGATAAGTTCTTGATTTGTACCTTTCCTTGAATATCGACTTCATATTTGCGTGGTTCACTCGTCTATTTTTGTTGGATACCACGGTATTTATAAGTGTCGTGGTACAAAAGCTGTCGAAAATCACAAGTTTCATCAGGTACTTCGACCAATTTACCATTTTTAGGTGTATTTCGGCACATTTATCAAATCCAAAGGACATAGCAATGTCTTCACAAAATACCCGCGTCACATACTTCAGCGCTTTCAGGTGGTTATGGCTCTCGGCAAACAGTTTAAAATCATCCATAAACAATAAATGGCTGATTCGGGAGGTAGAATCTTTCTGTCGGAGTCTGTACCCTAGACATTCCTTGTTTAGAAGCTGTGATAGGGGGTTTATAGCTAAACAAAACCATAGAGGGCTCAATGAATCGCCTTGAAATATTCCTCGACGAATATCAATTTTAAATGCATTATTATTATTATTATTATTATTATTATTATTATTATTATTATTATTATTATTATTATTATTATTATTATTATTATTATATTAGTTCAAAGAACGGTTAACTCGGTTGCGTAGGGTTAGAGCAGCTGGATGTAAACTAGAAGGCCCGGGTTCGAATCCCGATCGGGGCGACCAATCCTTTGAACTAATTTAATTATTAAAATAGATTGTTACTCAGTAACATGGTCACAATTTGGATAGCTCTACGTCTGCGGAACATATTCTCCTATCGTAAGTGCATCCAACAAGGTGACAATTATATTATTATTATTATTATTATTATTATTATTATTATTATTATTACAGGTATTAAATTAGACAACGTTTATTCGGAAGATTTCTCCAAATAGTCAATTTTTGTTTGGTTGGAATTTGTGAAAATCAGCTAACTCCTAAACTTTGTTGGAAGAGTTGATCTTCGTATTGTTGATCAAAATACGAATTATGGGATATGAATAATACACACTTTGACTAAAAACAATACACTCATTTTACGAGTACTTCACTTCATAAAATATGACTCATTTCCAATGAATTCTCTCAAAATTCAAAAACATACCAGCCGAAGATGTGTTTGCCTTATGGAGTGACGTGCAAATCGAGTAATTTGTGTTTCGCTTAGCATTTTATTCCCTCATCCGTTTCAGACGACGGATAGTAGACGACGTGGAGATGCCTTGACTTGACGCGTCCAACGCCAGTCTTAAAACAGTGAGGTCACAGGAGTTCGGACGAAGGTTTAACAAGCACCGGGCGGCGTCCCTCACGCAGACAAGGTCGGCCGGGCAGCAACGCGTCGTACAGCGTCCCACCGCCGCGCCGCCCCATCGGAGGAGCGGAGACGCTGCAGATGGGGCAGCGGTCACTGGTGGCAGGGACAACGGTGGTGGTGAAAGCGGTGGTGGCGGCACTGGCGACGGTGTTGGAGATGGCGTGGTACGGCATTGGCGGCAGTGACGGCATTGGCGGCGGTGGCAGCTGTGACGGCGGTGATGGCGGTAGCGGTTGTGGTGGCTTCGGCGGAGGTGGCGGCGGTGGCGGTGGGGGTGGTATTGGCAGCATTGGTAGCGGTGGTGGGGCTAGCGGCGAGTTTGCCGGCATTGCCCGCAGTGGCGGTGGCGGAGGTGGCGGAGGTGGCGGCGGTGGACGCGCTGGCGCGGCGCGCTCCTCTTCCGATTCACTGGCGCGGCTTAACGCGTTTAGCGCCGGGCACCCGATAGACGGCGGCTGCGCGGCGGCGGAGGCCACGGGGGCGCTCGCCGCAGCGGGGAAATGGAAGCCGGACGCGTGTGAAGCTAGGCGACGGAAACGAACAGATAGGGCTGTAGCGGCGGAGTTGAAACAGAGCAGGTCGCAAAGGCCGTGCAGCGAGGAAGGCCATGCTGTGCGACTGGACGATGACACGAAGGGGCGAAAGCTCAGGAACGGCGGAAAGCAGAGTGATGAGACTTGGTTGGGATGACGAACTAGTGGTGCTCTAATAGTACATAATTGCTCCTGACATTTGTAATATTACGTAATATTATAATCCTAGTTACACCCGCAAAAGTATTTCCAACTCGCTAAGATATTTTGAAACGTCTGAAACTCGGAAATAGGCACCTAGTTTCCGCAAGGCGTCCTTACAATGGAACGAGGAGAGCATCTCTCGAGCCATAATCTGTACGGATGTACACAGTTATTACATTACTACATTACAAAAAAGAAAGTTTTCAATGACAATTCTGACACAACAACGTATTATAGAAAGAAATTTCTTACATATAGGAACAGGAAAAATCCACTTTTTCTGAATCACCGTGTAAAACACGACTTTTTTTCTTTAGAAAAAATCGCTACTTTTTGCTGTAAATTTATGATAATATCTGTACGTAGTAGTATACTAGTGCTATAACAGCACATACTTTCTTGCATTATTTGTAATTTCTTATTTTCGAAAGTTCAGAAAGTTCAACGGAAATGTGACCTGCGTCACTTTTAAATGTTCTTTGATCTATCCGCGGAAGAATCATTAAGGGAAAAAATTGGAGTCTTTTTCGAGGAAAAATGTTTTTATAACTTGCCTTTCCTTCAAGCATAATTTTCGCAAAAACTACCTATGTTTTCAAAACATTGTGCATGACATTGCGACAATGCAATGTGCATGACATTGCGACAAGCAAAATTAACAATTTAATTTTGTGGAAAAGATTTCATTAAGGGCAAAATCTCTAAATAAATATTGTAGTTTTACGAATTTGTTGTCTTGTAATTTTCAAAAATACCCACAGTTTAAAAAAATATACCTGCACGATTTTAAAGGAGTTAATACTTTCACTTTACTACGTACGTACGTAGAATCGGGAGAAAGTAAAAGAAAACGTGTGAGAGAAGGGAGAAGTAGGAACAATGCTGGTCAGAGTGAGTCGAAAGCTAAAAGGAGTAAAAAGTTATTAATGTTGTATAGATGAAGAGACAAAGAACCAGCTTAAGTTTCAGAAGAAGAGAAAGAACGAAAGAAAGCAAAACCGTTGATCCGTTAAAAGAGTGCAGAAAGATGTGGCTAAGGCAACTAATCAAGATGAAATCCGGGGATGACTTGCGGTGACTTGGTCAGTAATCTGCGGTGGTTTGGCGAAGTACTTTGTAGCGGCGGGAAGATTACGGCGAGCGAGCGCCGGCGAGCGGCGAAGGCAGCGGCGGGGTGCTCGGCGGACTGCCGCAGCCCTGGTGCCCATGCAGCCGCGGTGCGCGTCCCCGTTGGCCAGGGAAACGCCGGCGGTGGACGCTTCGCATTCATTCATTGATACTTTTATTGATTGATCGATTTTTTCGTGTTTCCGGGCACGTCAACTGCTTCGATCATTAGTCCCGTTAGTGCAGTGCATGTTTTTTCTCGGGAGATGGCGGTGATCTTCCCCCGCTGGATAGAGAGATCCAGCGCCGACCTACCGTCGGCTAGTGGGGATTCCCCCTAACCAGGACTCTCCCACCAGCGGGGCACCGCCCCAGTCGGGACAAGCTCTAAGCTCCCGACCGATCTCCCGCAATATGCGGTAGTGTAGTGCATGCGGTAGTGTGTGTGTGTGTGTGTGTGTGTGTGTGTAAGGGGAGAGGATAGGACAAGGAATGGGAAGAAAAGATCTCGCGCGGTCCGTGGCCCGTTTGGTAGGGTACTGCTCCGGAATTCGCCTGGTGTTGATCGGAGAAACCACGGAAAATTACCGATCAGAGCAGCCGGCCACTTGAATTCTCCTCCCGACAGCGACTGAATTCGACCTAGCTGAAAAGCTAGTGTCGAAAATCCTGCCGCCGTCAGGACTCGAACCTAGGACCTGCCGGTCAGAGGCGCTGCAGTGACATCAGTTAATGCACTGAACTACCGCTCCAGGTCATTCATTGATAGTGAGTCCGCGCTTGTTAACTGCTGAGGTCATTAATAACGGAAGTGTACTGCGAAAGGGTTTTGCTCTCTCGGGACGTGGCGGTCATCTCCCCCTCGCTGGATGGAGAGATTCGGGGCCGACCTACAGGGGTGCATGTTTTTATCTCGGGTAATGGCAGTGTTCTTCCCCAGCCGCTTGGTAAGATCCGGCTCCGACGTAGAAGTCGGCTTATGGGTTTTCCCAACCAGATTTCTCCCTTCAGCGGGTCAGTCCCAGACGGGACAAGCTCTGAGCTCCCGACCGGTCACCTGGCATGTGTGGTAGTGTAGTGCATGTTAGGTAACTGTATGAGGGGGAGGATACAAGGAAGAAGGAAACCCCGTGCGCGGTCCGTGGTCCGTTTGATAGAGTACTGCTCCGTCGTTCGCCTGGTATTGATCAGAGAAAACACGGAAAATCAGATCAGAGCACCCGGCCGCTAGAATTATCCCCCAGACAGCGACAGAATTCGACCTAGCTATCTACCGACAGGAGTCGAAAATCCTGTCACCGTTGGGACTCGAACATAGGACTTCCGGTCAGATGCACTGCAGTGACCTGTTCATGACCTGAGCCATCTCTCCCGGTGCGGCGGACGCGAAAAGTGGTGGTGCGTTTAGAATATGTCATCGACAAAAATCACCCATGTTTCGAAATATCAATGTTCAAAATAAAGCGACGCAAACCTATCAATGTTTTTAAATGTCGATGTTTTCAAAACTATTTTAGCAACCTGTAACATCAGTGATCTCATGAGGGGAGAGTGATTTCATTTCACAGTGGTCGTGTTTATTGATTTATAATTGAGATTTGGCTGAAAAAACTCAAAAATATTTTTTGATAAACTTATCTGATTGGAAAATAAAAAATAAATACACAACTTTATCAAGAAATATTCGACGAACGTATTTTCTAACCTTGATTTTGGTCTGAAGAATGTTCAATTTATGGATACTTAAAAGTTTATAAGGCGTTTGTTCTTTCAAAGATTATACATCTGCCACGAGAAAAGCTCTAACCCAAATAATCGTTAAAAATTTCCTTCAATAAATGAGTGTTATACAAATATGTTTTTATAAAAATCATGTTCTGTAAGTATTTGTGTAGTTATGGTATTGTAAATATGTTTTTTTTTTAAATATCGTGGTTGTCGCCTCCCTGGTATAGAAGCTGGGCGCTGCGGGAGCGGCAGGCAGTGGGGAGAGGAAGTGCGGGGGCGGCGGCGAAGCGCGAGCGGACGGGGACGTCGCCAAGGAGGACAGAGGCAGGAGGTCGGAGGGGCACTAGACACTCGACAGGCGGCGCGGCGGACAGATCGAGTGGGGGAGGCGGAGGCGGCGGCGCGCTCGAAGCGGAGGGGCCGAAGGACACGGCGGCCGCGTCGGACCACGACGGAGGCGAATAATGCGCGCGACATGCACAGGGCCGGAGGCTTGCGTGTTATGAATGAGGATGGGGCAGGCAGGCGAGATGGAGTGTCCCATGTTTCACTACTGGCGAGGACGTGCAATGAAACATACCAGCGCAGAGATTCACTTCTGACTATGCGTCTTTGTCCTTACAAATCGTAGGTTGCACTTTCGGATCGTCGGGGCATTGCGTTTCCTAATACGGTGATTATCCTTGTTTCCTAATCCATCAGTGCAGAAGCAAAGATGTCTCTTAAACGTGTTGTGTGAATCATCGATCGCGATCTTAGGCGTCGTAGACTAAATGAAGTTGAAATCGAGAAGATGAATGTGCTCACAATGTTTCAGATAAGGACTCGAGATTTTGAATCCAATATTTAGAATTGTAGAAGGCGAGCGCGAAGGAAACTTCCCTCTCACCTTCATAGTTCTTTCGACTAAAATGTTGAATCTTGAAGTTTACTTCCGGACTCTTATTTCATTGCATTTCCCCCAGATGTTATAACCCCCGATTATTTCAATAGAACTCAAAAACCTAATAATTTTCCGTTCAATTAATTCCCTTGAATTCAAATAAGCAAAAAGCGGTTGAGGAGACGCTTAATTCTTCCCGACGAAAAACTTTCCTCCGAATCCATCTAGAGAAATTGCGCTTCGCGTTCCCGTGGAGCTCTTCAGGGAAACCCTTCCCACTGTGCAGTCATTACTGTGTTCGGAGAGGCGTTGCGGCGAGCTAGAGCAAACGTGGAGTGGCGGCCGAGGGAGTAAATCCGCGCTGCGAGGCGCTCCTGGGGGAATGCGAGCGATGCAGGCGCCTGGTGCGCGAGGAACGGCGAGCTATCGGCAAGCGGCGAGCGACCTCAAGAGGGCGGGGCGCAGACGGGCGCAGGGCGAGCGCAGCGGCCGGCGGCACGGGGCCGCGAGTGGACGCGAGTGGACGCGAGCGCGCGGCGGCGGCGGCGGCGGCGGCGGCGGCGGCGGCGGCGGCGGCGGCGGCGGCGGCGGCGGCGGCGGCCGGCACGTGGTTGAGAGCGCCGTCCAGGCTGCCACGCACTCCCTGCCGCACAGTGGCCCCATATGGACGAAGAGCTGAAACAATTACAAGATTGGGTAGCTCACGGCATCAACTACAGGGCTCCAGTGCAGGGATGTCACTGAGAGGCCCCTGACCGGGAGGTCTGTGGAGTTCCGACGATGGCAGAAATTTCGACAACAGCTAGCAGGTGGAGTTCAGCCGCTGTCTGGAAGAGAATTCCAGCTGTCGGCTGCAGTGATAGGTAGTTTTCCGTTGTTTCTCCAATCAACACCAGGGGAATGCTGGAACAGCACTCTACCAAACGGGTCATGGACCACTCACGACCTTTCCTTCCTCTTCCTTGTCCTATCCTCACCCCTTATACTTGCATATACTACACTACCACACATCGGGAGACCAGTCGGAAGCTTAGAGCTTGTTCTGGCTGGGGCGGTGTCCTGGTGGTGGGAGATACCTGGTTGGATATAACCCTGCTAGCCTATGTGTTGGTCGGAGCCAGATCTAGCCACCTAGCGGGGGAAGATCACCGACACCTCCCACAATAAAAACCTATGCTACACTTACGGGAACTTAGCCCTTGATGCGACCGGAAACACTAATCAATCTGAAACCAGGCCCACGATGCATTTTATTTTAATGTACGCTCTTATACTTACTTAAAGGCGGTATTATCTTAATTATGTCCGTATTATGTTTTCGACCGAGTCAACTGGCATACTCATTAGTCCTGCTAGAATATTAAATGAATTATCTCAAAAAAAAGACGGTGCTGCTTTTCCACTGCATGCTGAGATTTGGCACCGAACTACACGTACGCTTGCGTCGGGGTCCTCGTCTAGGTATCTCCCCCAGCGAGGCGCCGACTAATTTCTAAGCTCCCGTCACGTGTGGTAGCAGTGTATGTGTTTGTGAATAAGGGGAGACAATAGGACAAGGTAGGCGAATGAAGGATCGCACGCGATTCGTGACCCATTTGCTAGGGATTTACTCCGACATTCGCCACGTAATGATCGGATAAACCAGGGAAAACTTCTAATCTGGACAAACAGTCGTAGGATTCTTCATGCAGTGGCTGAATTCCACCTATCTATCTAGCGTAAAAATTCCGCCACCGTCGGAACTCAAACCCTAGGACCGGGAGCGGTGGCTCAGTGCATCAACTGATGTTACTGCAGTGTTTGTGAGCGGAAAATGTTAAGTTTGATTTCCAACGGCGGCAGGATTTTCGATGCTAGCTTGTGAGCTAGATCGAATTCAGTCGCTGTCTAGAGGAGACTTCTAGCGGCCGGCTGCTCTGATCGGTAGTTTTCCGAGGTTTCTCCGATCAACACCAGGCGAATGCCGGAGCAGTACCCTAACAAACGGGTCACGGACCGCGCGCGATCTTTCCTTCCTCTTCTTTGTCCTATCGTCATCCTTTACTCACACACACTAACATGCACTACAGTACCACACATGCCGGGAGACCGGTAGGGAAATTATAACTTGTCCCAGCGGTGCCCCGTTGGTGGGTGATACCTGGTTGGAGAAATGCCCGCTACTCGACGGTAGGTCGGTGCCGGATCTCGTCATACAGTGAGGGAAGATCACCGCCACCTCTTGATGAAAAACATGCTCTACACTTAAGGGACTAGTGACCTTGTTAGTTGACGCACCCGGAATCATTAATCAATCAATAAAAGCCTAGGACCTCCCAGTTAGAATCTCTCTGGATGCAGCGGCAATACTAGCTCTAAGCTAACTCGGCCTGTCGGCCGTGTCTCATTCAATGTTTCATTGTACCACATTACAAGAAAAACTCATGTACATAAGAAATAGTTATTTTTCAAAGAGACAGACTCATTCGACATTATCTACAACTCATTTATTTTAATTGCCTTATCCGTCGGTTCAGGCGTTAACATTTTTAACGGATACTGTTACAAAAATAATATATTATTACAATCTTCCAGACCTTAACATACAATAAATTCCTTACCGTTTCAAGGTGAATTCCTAGGGTTACCAAAATTGGCAGAATTAGAACATGATATTAAAAATGAAGGATCAAATATTAAAAACTGGCTGTCCGGGGGTGTATGGTTTATCACGCTGGCTTACGAATTCCGCGTTTGCGGTTTCGAACCCGAGTGAGCGCGGTGGATTATCAAAGGGCGGAAAATCTTCATTGTGAGGGGTCACGCTCGCGGCACGCCAAAGGACTCCGTGGATGCTCGCAATATTAAATCCTCCGACAATTCCCTCCCTAATCAGATTCTACATTCGCTGAGCCCTGGAACGGCGAAAGTAACGGATAAATATGGCTGAGACCGCTCTTATGTTCGTCCCTGGTGGCGAATGTCGGATAGAACGTTGGTTGGGAGCTTTGGGAGACAAATATATCAAATGTGAAAAGTCTAAAAAATATTGCCGATGTCATGTACTAATGGCCAAATTTCCAGTACTCATTCATTAGCCAACAAGAAAGCATACATAAAAGGCTTATTCATTTTGAAATAAATGATGTCATAATGCCTGTTTTTTCTTTTCTTTTCTTTTCATGTGAATATCCTCTCAGGCAACCGAAACATTTTCTTGTGTCTCCATCCTCTTCCGTCAATCCCGCGTTCCCAGAACTAGCATTGTCGGAACCAATAATCTGCAACGTTTGGGAGTAGAATTCCAAAGCTAATGCTTGGTACTTGACTTCCTTTTTGAGATTAAATGTAGTTCAGGTTCCAACAGTGAGTGAATTGTAGATACTATCTAAATACTAGTATTGTATACCAATTTGTATTTATAGAGTGGTAACATCTGCGAGAACAACGATATTAATTTTTAGCGACAAATAATTATATACAGACTATATTAAAACTTGGTACACATACTTTTGTATTAAAATATCACAGACTTCGGTAATCAATTGTTGTCTTCAGTTGACACACCTTAAAGATATGAGCTAACAGAAAAATATATTCAAAAGGTTATTTGAACTTGTGAAAAATTTGTTCATTTGAACTATTTTTCTTTTAATCTGTTAAAAAAGACAAACGCAAATTAAAAAAGCATTTTATTAAATTAATGAAGTTAACTCTAAATCCTTCATATTTTTCTTTTGTTTTTCCGTATCTTCAAGGTTACTGCATTATATTACTTGTGTAACAACGTTCCAAACCATTTTGACATTGAAAATGAAGTAATACTCCGTGAAATTAGTCATACGTCAAGTCAAATCGTAAGTCATTGCCTTTTATCCTTTTCGTCCAGGCGCTAAGCTGAGCATCCGGAGTTTCTGGACGGTCACCCATCCAGGGTCCCGCCGTGTCTGAGAGCTACTTAACTTCCGTGACTTCACGGAGCTTGGCTAATAAGTTCGGCTACCAATGCAGGAGGCAAATTATTATCTATTACGCGCAGGAGGCAAAAATTGCTTGTAGAAACATTGAAGTATACAATGTAAATGCAAAATATAATATTAGGTTTATAATAAAATGATTGTGTCAAATAATATGTCTGCATAAAATGGTTTTCATGAAATAATATAATTAGCAAAAGACGGAACAAAAACCAACCATTGTGTGAATGAGATTGACAGAAACAGGCTGTTCTGATCAGCAATTTCTGTGGTTTCCTTGTAACAACTCGAGGCGGGTACCAGAGAAGTATTTTAAATAACAGGCACAGATTGCGCGCCATCTATCCTTCTCCATCTAGTCGCCTTCTTTTTCAAGAAAAATTCCAGAATTGAATTATGCAAAGGTAACTTTGGAGTTAAACTTCGATTTATAATCTTTAGAGTCTTCAGAGAACATCGAATTTTAATTAAATTGATATACAGTGGTGTGTTGTTTACTTATAATAATATATGTTGAATTAACCAATATTTAGTGACTAAATAACCGAAGTTGCAGTTTTCAGATTACAAAGAATATTGCTCGTACGCCATGTCTGAATTTGAGTATGAGACAATATCTTCGACATTAAAAATTTTCATCTAAGTTGGAGAATCAGAAAAATCTTATAATTTCAAATACTTGGTGTTAAAGGAAGTTTTAAACCTCAAATTTGACATTGCTTCAAAATATTAGGAATGAAAATGGCCTATTCAAATGCTCGCCATTTCTTTAAACAATTTTTAACGACATTTAACGACACCAGAAATGGTTTCTGCATCAGTAGAAACACAAAATGTGGGCTTAACACTTGTTTCAAACTTGCAAAATTCCGTCGCAAACAATTAGAAATAAGATGATATATTTCTTCTTCATTATATTACATTTGAAGAATAAAATAATAACATCCTCATACTGGCACTACAATAATGTAACCGTAACTGGAACATTTTGCAACTTTTTTTGTGTCAAACACTTTCAAGGCAGAGAATATCGATTGTCCATTACCGAGTCGAATATCCCACCACTATATCAAACTTTTGCAATTTTCAAGCGGCCACTACTGCAACAAAATCTGGGTTTGGAAATAAATTAATAAAAAATAGAACAAATTAAAATTAACAATTTTAAGGCAAGATATCTATTCAGAAAGAGGTATGCTAATCACACACTGAGAGCTTCACATAATGAATAATGTATACCAATAACTTCGAGAAAACTACGAAAACGTTCTTAACTGTGTCCACTACTGGTGCTTTTACCCAAATTATCGGATGATGTACTCGAGATAATTAATGTCTCTAGATAACACAGACTTTGTCCTGTTTCTGTTGGTTGCGTTGCCAGTCCAATCTCTTTCAGCTTGATCTCGGAACACAAAGCAAACGCTCGTGGAATCGCAACAGAAATATTGCGATTTTAGTGGGGCGCCCGCAGGCGGGAAACGAGGGAGAGGGGAAGGAATGAGGTGGCCTCCACGATCCCCGGGCATTTCCCGGGACACGATGCCCTGAATACGGCTCTTTCGATAGGTATTCTTTACATCAGTTTCTTCAACGCGTTTCTAATATATTCTTCCCCTCCGTTTGGATTCATTTTCAATTCTGGTATTTGTAGGTCGCATTCGAATGCAGTGATATTCGAAACTCAGGAGTCAGCCACAACACTGCTTTCTAATGATACATTGACCTTCCAAGCACAGTAATGATGCCAGGAAACAGTTTTTGAATGTACTGTATAATCACAAAATCAAAATTATATTTTTCCTAAAAAAAAAGTGTTCCAATAACTTGGTATCTTTAAAACTACCTTGCCAAAACGTCATTATTTTAGTTTCTTGAAATTTTAAGAGTTTTTAAAGATGACGCCAAAGCATGAAGACGGCATATTAGGCGTCACATTCGTTCGTATGCGTTGAAGGGGCCACAAATTGCACCGAACGTAAGTTATCAACAGTATTGTTTCCAGTTGCAATTGCATTCATTTTCTTGTTATTACTGATATTATTAGGTTGATTCAAAAGCATTTTTATTATATATTCGCGAGATAAAATAAGAGTGGAAAAGAAAGAAAAGAGGAACGGAACCACAGAATTACAAATTTGCCATTCTCAGAAGAGAATACAATTTAGAATTCTGCATTGGGACACACAATTGAAAGTAACAGTTGAAACTTATTTCAAAATTTAAAATCTTTGAAATTGTTGGTATATTCCTTTGACATTGCTGATAGATTTTACTATAAAAATGTTAACAGTAGAGCAATAGAGTTTTTTAGATCCAAGATCACAATACGTTTCTGCAAAGTCAATCAATATATTAATGACTACAATATTAAGAAAATATCGTCAACGTCCATTTATCACAAAAACGTTACAATGTGTGCAATATAAATATTTTTTAGAAACAAAATCTGAGAAATGTTTATTTAAAATGTGATAGTATGCTACGAACAATGTTTTTCACTAAAAACATAAAGTAAAACAAAATTGAATGTAGTTATTTGTTTGGATTCTCTAGATTTGTTTATAATAAAATGATGTGTTTATTAGACAATACAAGGAAGATAACTTATGAAAACATACTGTTACTTGCTGCGGTGTGTCAGGGCATCAACCGATGTCTCTGCAATACTTCTGATCGGGAGGTTCTAAGGTATGTTCCGTTCTGACTGTGATCTTCCGTGTTGTGCTCTGACTCTTACGGATTATCGACTCTAGCTAAAAAACCAGGACGAATTCAGCCACTGTCCGTGAGACAATTGTAGCATCTGGATGCTTTGATCGGTTGTTTTTCCGACCAGCATCAGGCGAATGCCGGACCAGTACCCTAACAACCACGCGCGATCTATTCTTCCTCTTCATTTATTTATTAATTTAGTCAAAAACTGTATGTGCCGTATGGGAGAGAAAATCATCTGCGCACGCTTGTTCTCTCCTTGCCCTATTCGCACACCATACTTACACATACATTACATACACACACTTATATGCACTAATCTATCACACATGACGGGAGAACAATCGGGAGCCTAGAGCTTGTGCCGACTGGAGCAGTGCCCGCTGGTTGGAGATACCTGGTTGCGGAAACCTTGTGCCCACGTCTATGTCGGCGCTGGTTCTTACCAACCGGCGGGGGAAGAACACCACCACCGCCCGTGATAAAAACATGCACCATACTTATTGTACTAATTTCCATGGCAATTGACGTGCCCGAAAACACGAAATAATCACACGAAAGCGTACGGCATTTTAGTGGTTAACATTTGTTTTAATTTTTAAAATAAATTATTGCATTATACCTGCTTTTGTCCATTCTGGCCCACTGTGCATTGCTGCCGCTACGCCCGGAGCAGTTCTCTAAGGCTGGCCCCGCGCCGCCTCGCTCTGCTCTCTCCTTTCTCCTGCTAGTTGTGTGCACGCGCGCCCTCAGCGCCCGGCAACCTCCATCCAGCACCCGTGGCTCTTCGTTTTTTGCTCCCCAACCTTCACATTACCTCAGCCCAAATTTACTGTTTATTATAAGTTACACGTGTTGGATTTCTAGCACAGTCCAGATGCAATAGATCGGCTGCAACACGGTTGCCTCTGCAGCATCGTTGACTGGCAAGTTGTAGAGTTCGACTCCCGACGGTGGCGGATTTTCGCCAAGAACTTCATGCATCAGTAGATTTCGGCTACTATCTGGAGAAGAATTCTAGCGGCTAGCTGCTCATTTTGTTGTTTTGGTTGATTTCTCATATATACGCCAGGGAAATGTCTGAGCAGTAGCCTAACAAACTGGCCTCCGCCCCCTCGCTGTCTTTCTTTTCTAATTCCTAACACATCCTCACACACACACACACACACACACACACAAAACACTCTACCACACACGTCACGAGACCAGTTGCGATCATACAGTTTGTACTGGGTGGGATGGAACCCCCTTGAGGGAGAGACCTGAAGCGCGGGAAAATGCCGCCAAAGTGTAGGTCGGCATCGTAACTCACGTTCCTCTGGAGAACCACTTACAGAATATATCTTATAGAATATATGTACTACACAACTGGGATTAACGAACCACGTAGTTGATGCACGTGCTATCAATACGCACCTACCTACTCACTTCAAGCACAGTTGCAGGCTTGAAAAATCAAGTTGTGCCTTAACTGTGTTCTAATATCTGCAGTAAATTTCTTTTTAATCACAGAGCTATGTCTGAATATACAATACAGCATTGCCAAAAACCCATGATCTTAAAAAACTATTTTCCTTCCTATTTTTAGTAACTGTAGGTAAGTGGCAAATAATCAAAGCAACTGCTATCAAAAGCCATTGTTTACCAAAATTCACAAGATCCGGAGTCTTTAAGTTGAATGACAGAAAGTTTCAAAGGAGATTCAGATACATGAAACAGTTTGGTCTGGTTGTCAAGTCGAGTGGTTGAGCAAATGAACTCTCCGTCGCCAGATATTTTACCTTACTTCTTCTCTAACCTTTGTGCAGAGAAAACGTGCACGTTAGCTTTGAGTTGCCCTAGAAAACAACGCATGTTTACTAACATATGACACACTGTCTTCTGTAACGTTGTTTTTGATCTCCTTCAAAACTTGGTTCATGTGGCCTCTAAGTTTCTCATTCTCAACACTTCCTTTTCAGGCTACGTTCCAGAAGAAACATAGGACAGTAGAAATGGTACAGCGAAGTGTTTACGTTATGCATGGGTAACAAAACTAAACTGTCAAATGTTGAGGGGAGATAGAGTGGTCGTAAATAAATAGTTTAACTTTATCGCTTTATTACGTTCTTTCGTTCGAAACAGAGTGCATTGTAATGATACGGTAAAAATCGGCAATTTTAGACCAAAAAGCTGGTGTGGAGCCCTTATGACGAAAAGTGGATAAATCTTGATTAATGGATTGATTGTTAGTAATTATCGGCGCGTCAACTGATAAGATTATTACTGCCGTAAGTTTGCTGCATGTTTTGTTTCCTCGGGAGGTAGATGTGTGGATAAATCTTAATTCTATATATTGTAACCGGCAGACGTTTTCTCGAACGTTCGACGGGCCCGGAAGAGATCGATCGGTTGGGCGCCATCCAGTTCTATAAGTTGAGAATGCGTGGAGAAAGGTATTGCGGCCACCCCTCCGCCGGCTAGCTCAGAATGGGTTTTCAAGGTGGGCGCAAAATAAAAAAATACAATTAGAATAGCGGGGATCAGGGTCATGTGGGCCGTTGTGGATTGAATGCACTTACACAGAAACTCAAGTCGAATCACTTTCCACTTACTTAAGTATATTCTCATTAAATTGCTGTTACAGTAAATGAACATAAAACACTTTACATATACAAGAATTTTGTCTTGCTGAAAAAAAGAAAACAACTTACACTCTTAATAATTAGCTACACTGTTTCCTTTCTCTCATTTAAATCAATTTCAAAGAATACTTAAAACTTTGCCTAATCATTCCAGTCGTAAATTTCCTAGTTGCAACTTTACAATTAGCTAAGTTTTCTTGAAAGAAAAGATTGATTCTATTTTCACAGAATATCGGTATAAAGAACCTGTACTAATACTTTCTTTCCGAAACAAATTATTCCTTCTAATATCTACAAATTGTTCAAGTTGGCACGACCTTACTGTGTCTTCTCACGGCGTAGAGAAATCTGCGGCGTCGACTCTTCCAATCGCTCGATGTCCTTGTCCTTGCAGCTCGGTCGGGAGCAAAGCCGCCCCTCTGCAGAACCGCACAGTCGCCCCTTTCCAGTACCGTTGTTCAACTCACGATGTGGCCTCCGTCTCGTTTTCCGTTGATACTCTTTTCGTATTCTTTTATAGAATGTAACTAGCTTTTAATTCCATATTTAAAAGAATCTACAATACGACAACTGAGTCTATTGTATAAGAAGAATAAATATAAAAATAAAAAAACTGCAAAGAAAAGAAATGAATGGCCTCGTTAGTTTCATGCTATTCACACTCCTCTCTCTTACAAAGATTTTAAATGCGTCACTTATACTTTCATCCTTTTCCTGATGAATTGTTTTAATGCATTGTAATATGATAATTACCTCCTCGAATGTCTTGAAGAAGAGATTTTATCGTAGATGCAGTCCTGAAGTCCGTAGCAGTACGAGGTGCCGCCTTCTCGTGATCGGTAGGTCCTCACTCTCCAGCTGTTACTTCAGAAAAGAAAGCTTTCTTTCTCCCGACTACCAGTGTCGCATACTCTACCGAGACGCTCTCTTACGGATATAGTTCGTAGTTTCCATTTTCGGATTGTATTCATGCGCGTTGGCGCGCGTTCAAACAGCTTATCTTATTCTTGAATATTGATGTGCTCCGTTTTCCGAGACCTCGGCAAAGCGGATGGTCTAATACATTAGTCCCGTTAGTGTAGTGAATAGTGTAGTGAAGATTTTTCACGAAATAAGGGGGTGTTCTTTCTCCGCTGAATAGTGAAAACCGGCACCGAATGGTGAAAACCGGCACCCACGTTGACGGGGAATTTCCCTTTCAGGTATATCTCCCCGCGGGACACCACCCAGACACGACGAGTTCTAAGCTCCTGATTGGTCTCCTCTCGACATGAGGGGTGGTGTAGTGCATGGCAGTTTATGTGTGTGTACAGGGTCCATTATGAAAGTAATGCCATGATTTTATTGTGATGGGACTATTCATGGCAGCGCGATAAAATTGGTCGGGAAATGTGGAGAGTGGTCTGCCCTTCCAATTCAGCTGGTCGCCAGTGTGCTCCGAGCGGTGTGAGCGGAAAGATGTGCCTCCGCATGAAGTGTTTTTTCGACTTGTAACACGGCGCCATGGAGCGTTCGGGAGGTGGCACAAAGCGTTCAAGGAGGACCGGGAGGAGGTCGCCGACGAACCCCGTTCTGGACGCCCAGCAACAGCCAGAGCAGACGAAAACGCGGATCGTGAGCGCGAAGTTTTGCGTTCCGTCGATTGAGCATTTAGCAAATTACTGACTCCCTACACATGTCTACATTTGCGGTACATGGGATTGTGATCGAGGATTTGCAACTGCGCAAGGTCTGGCCGAAGTTTGTGCTGACGGTCTGTCTGCCGAAAGTGTTGACGAAAGATTAGAAAGAACTTCGAGTTTCGCGCTGCCAAGAATTGTTGGATTTGATTTAAAATTAGTCAGACTTTATTAACACCGGAGTAATACCCGCATGTCCCCCCTGTAAGGGGGATCCCTTGTAGTTCCAACATGGCTCCGTGCGACTTTTTTCTGTTTCCCCGACTAAAGAAAGAGCTGAAAGGAAAGCATTGGGAGACCATGGAAAACATTCAAAAGCATGTTACAACGTTCCTGAGAGATATTCCCGTCGATGACTTTTAGGGTTCCTTCCAAGCGTGGCAGGCACGTCTCTGCTAGTGTATTAATGCAGGAGGAGAGTATTTGAAGAATTTTAAGCATTTTACAGGTCCAATCAATAATTTTTTCACCAGGAAATGCGCATTACTTTTATAATGGACAGTGTATTCATTATTAAAGTATTTACGATTAAAAAATCTGGAAGAGTATCGAGTACTTAAGGAAACGCGTATAGATTGTACTTCTGCTCCAGACGTAACAGAGTTTTTGTTGTTCTTTGACAAAATAAATTCAAATAAATGTTTTAAAAAGATTCCAGTAAGAGCTTAGAAGTGATCAATTCATAAAGCACCGTCTTTAACAAAAACAACCACGGATGCGCCCGGATTTTTATTGTTATTTTCTGAAGTCCCGTTGACAGCTTTAGAACGTCATTTTTCCAAGGAAAGTTTCCATTCATATATAGAAAAGCATCTCTAATATTAAAAAAAAAATTAATATTTTTTTGAATAGTAAATAAATGGCCAATGATTCTGCATTTAATTTTTGTTGCTTTTTTTAAGTAAAGTAAGAGACTTTAAAAGTAAGTCACTTACTTAACTGTTTTGTAAACAACTGAAAATGTTCTGTGGGTAACTGAATATGTGAGTCAACCAGATCGTACTTAGGTTGCATGGTTGCACAAGCCGTAAAAGATGATCGCAAAATACTTGAATGTTAGTAATATGTATTTTCGATTTAATGGGGTCATTCAATAATGGAGATATTGAAGTAACAGCGATGTAAGAAATAATTTTGAAATGAAAGAGCGCCCGTCAAATGCTTTTTTGCGAATAGTTGCAAGTCAGGTAGTGCACCAATGTGTCGTCACTCTTTTTTTGAGTTTAACATTGATGAATCAATACTTACCAATTCTTATAGGTTAGTTGGTTGTTAGTGATAGCGGGCACGTCAACTACTGAGGTCATTAGTCCCGTAACTGTGGTGCATGTTTT